>OY998147.1:10885193-11485193 GCA_963921925.1 Sphagnum tenellum | reverse complement strand
AATCTTTCAAACATATGTTTACTCTCTCTTACCTTGCACATTTTCTTCTCAGCTAGAGGCTAATTTATAACATTGGGCAATTACCCAAGTTGGCTTGTTAGAACCGCAGATGTTGGTTGTAGTTAGTAAGAATTGCACCTAGGACCTAGTTTTGGAACTAATTCTAAAACTAGAACCAAGACCTAATTATTTTAAGAACCAGACCTAGAACCAGATTCTTAGTTCTATTTATGTGTGGAACTGGAATCAAAATCATAGATATTTAAAACAAGCATTTATTATTAAGAAAAACACTAAAACTAAGGGCTAGTTGGAGATTTAACATTGGGGCATGGGGATATTGAATCATGCATTAGTTTTGATGAAGTCAAGTAGAAAGTTATGTGGCATGAGACATGAATAATGGGGTGGATTTTTTTACTTGGACTTGATGCTTTTTATGGTTGGGATGTTCAAGCTCATCTAGCAATGCATTTCCTACCTTTGTTTTAAAAGATTAATGTGTTTTCTCATCCAATTTTTTACACGCAAGAGAACGGAGGAAGGAACAAAAAAAAAAGGGTGAGAGAATAAAATTTTTAAAAGGAAAAAAAAAGCACTGAAACAAACGTTTCTCCGCATCATAAAAGTTAGAGTGAATTATAAAAGTTTCATTCACATTAGAGCATCTAACATGGGAAAATTACTATTGATGTCTTCCCTCAAAGCTTTGTGATTTTTACATAAATTCCGAAATAACAAACGGTTCTCTTTGAACGGATATATATTTTGTTTGAATACCATTAGAAAAAAACACAATGAAAATTGATGTATCAACCAAAATGAGAACACAATTAAGCTCTTTAGACATATTTAGATAGATCTATTCCATACAACATCATCAAGAAGCTAATTCAACCATTTGAATATTTCAAAATAAAACTAAAATAGCAATGCACACTTTTGGAGAAATGGTAAATATTAGTGGATCTACTGTCTGTGTCAAAGGACTCTCTCTCTCTCTCTCTCTCTCTCTCTCTCTCTCTTTGTAATTTATTCAAAGCTATAGGGTTCGGACCTTTTATCATTTTCATTTTGTTTTTTCTTTCTGTGGATTAGAATTTGATTGCAGTAAAACCAAGCAGCTCATACGGCAATGGCTCTGCCCTTTATGGCAAGTTTAAAGTTCAAACCAGCGACAGTTTAAAGATAGGTATGCTGAAAGCCCCCACTAGGATTAAACAAAGGCAAAACATAAAACCAATAGAGGCCAGAACCAGGCCTAAACCCGAGATGAAACGCTGAGGGCCACTTTAGACAAGGATCCTTGGACCAAAATCCAAGGGACCAAACGACAAAAACCACATTTTGTTTCGTTTTGTACAAATAGTGTGTCTAAAGGCTTGGGGTCCAGTTTGAGGGTCAATATCAAAAATGTGCAATTGACATGCGAGAGGATTAAGTTAATCTTGGGTCTCTTCTTTTTTTTCTTCCTTTTTTTAATGATCTGTTTTGTTTTTTTTTTTAATTCTTACTATAAGGAGCAGAGATCAGTGCTCATGGAATGGGAGCCTTTTGCAAGAGAAAGCTAAGTGTTCTGCCAAGTTTTATGTGGTTGGGAATCTCTGGATTTTCTTTTAGGATTGTGTTGTGAAGTGATTAGGGAGGAATGCATTACCACGAGTTTCAGTCTTCTTTTCTGGAGTGATAGAACTCCATTGCACTATGAACTTCAGAAGAGAAGCATTGTGATTAGGTGTAGATGGTAGTGCCTGTTTGAGGAAGATGATGAAGCACCATAGAGGTTTCATGAGTAGTTTGTATGGCAAATTGTTGTTAGGTGGGATGTAATTGAAGGTTCTCTATGGAACATAAGATTGGGAGAGATGTGACTGAGACCAAGCACCCACTTTTGTCAGAGCTTCGAAGGGAACTGGGAAATTTGAGGGCAAACCTGGAGCATTGGAAAGATTTTATGAATGGGCTATTATGGTTTTCATTTCTCCTTTTTATATCTTACTGGGTGAAATCTAGTTGTGGGGAGGGAACATTCTGTGTTTGTTGTTAATCCTAATTATGGGTTGGGGTATGTGAATTGCAAAGAGAAGTCTCCAATGGGCTTGTGAGAGGGAAATCAGAGAAGGATGATTCCTCAAAGTCCGCAGAATTTTTTTAATAGAGAATTAGGAGAGCTAGAAAATGGTAAAAGGACAAGTAGTTTCTGCAAGTTTGTTGGTTTTGTGGTTGTGACCAAAAGTGTTTATTGTGTTTCTATCTTACTATCTGTGTTCAATAGAAATAGTTTACACCACTCTTTGGCTACACTTAATCCATAGCATGTTTTCCATTTTCACAAATTTGAGTAACAAGGGTCAAAGAAAATAGGGAAATAAATAAAAAAACAAAAAATGAACAACCTTGGACCCTAGCTTACACTTTGGTTTCCCAAATCATGAGGTCTCCTTTTTAAGCTCTTTTTTCTGGTCCGGACCAATTGATTTTCCCTTCAAAATGATGCTATGTAAGCTAAATCACAACTTGATTTGTCTTGGTCTTGGACCCTTGTCTAAAGTCCGTGGGACCAATTTCAAGCTCTTGACAAATAAGAATGCTCAATTTCATTGAACCCTACTCCTTGGACCCTTGCCTTAAGTGGCCCCGAGAGACCCAGCAGGAGTGAGCATACCAGGAGGCCCATTGTAGCTTAAGTGAAGGTGCAAAGCATAACGCCCACAATACTAGGGAAGTAGGTTCCTCAAACACATTGGAAAACCATGCCTGCAGAGTGTCATTTGAGAGCATGTAAAGGGTAGATGGTGGCAGCAAGAGTTACTAAATTAGATGGGAGGTGAGTGGCAGGCTTATCAAAAGACTCTGCCTCTGTCATAGAGAGGGGTCTCTTCTACAGCTTGCCCCTTGCAACTTTTTCTGGGGTTGGGAGGCCCGTAGGTCTCCCTGTGATTCTTCCTTGCAATCATCTCATTCCAGAGTCCCAGATGCTCCAAGGGCCATTTCACCAGTAGCGTCTAATTTTCAGAGCCTATATAGCTCTGTGTCTATGTCATCCAGAGCCCCTGGGCCAACCATGCATAGATTAAATCCACTAATTAGAGGATCTGAGCAGACCAGACATTGAAGGAGGGGGACTGAGTGAACCCAACAATTAGTTGTTCACAAAGAAACTGCCAGTGAAATCCACTTTCCAAAATTACATTTCCTAAATTAGCTCTTAAATTTGGATGCAGTTCTGAAGCTTGTGTCACTAGCTTCAGACCAAAAGAGTAACAGATATAGTTGTCATAAGGGAATGTGAACAAGCCCCATTTCATATTTTACTTCTCCCTACCAGAAGAAACAAAAAGTTCAACTCCAGGAGGGAATGCAAACAAGTGCCATTTCTTATTGAACTTTTTGCAACCAAAAGACAGAAAAATTTGACTCAAGAAGGAATTTTTGAGCAGCCTGGGGTGGCTTGTACAGTACATGGGGGGAAAAAAAATCTTCACTCCATGGGCTCTCGTTGACATCAAACCAAAAGACCAGTGCCCAAACTTGGGAATGTAGAATAACTTCAGAAACTAAATCAATGCAGGGGATATCAATGCATACATCAGTATGATAACTAACATTTGACTTAACTGTTGGGTCAGGAGACTCGTTGGGGGCTCTGATGCATGGTGGAATGCCTCTGAGATTTTACTCAGCCCCTGCAAGAGGCTCACATGAGAGCAAGAACTCAGTCATCCTGGGAAAACTGAAGACATCAGAGACCTATTCCTGATTGGCCTACTTCTGCACCATTGAACATGGTTGTCCCGATGTTACTGTTCCTCCTTGGGGATGCTGATGGCTTCACCACATAAACCTGTTCCAAAGTAGGAAAGAAGGTTCCAGATCACCCAAAATCAAACAGCACCATACTATGGAAGTTAGTTTCACAAAAGAACTTTTGCAAAAAACATGGGTTGACAAAACTTGCAGAACTCTGGCACTAAGCATTCTAAATATCATGACTCATCCAGCTTTAGTCATCAGATCTCCATCAATGAGTGAGATGAAAAAGACCTGTTTCAACTTTGATGATGGAGTGACCAGTTTTTCACCCGAAGTTCCTCGATCTCCCATTGGTGGGCGGCCATGAGTGCCACTACTTTTGCGGTGGCCTTGACCTCCTGACCAACTTGTGCTAGCAGAGCCGAACCTTGGTGAGCCGTGCTGTTGTGGACCTCTCTGATCTCCCATGCCAACTGAATGCTGAATTTGCGCTTGACCCATACCCATAACCATCCCCTGCTGTTGGGATTGGACTTGCCGTTCACGGTAGCTGGGTGGCACTTGCCCACCTTTTGAGCCCATTGCACTCAAAACTTCAGAGTTGCCCCCTACCGTGGTTCCATTTCCACTTGAGGGGTTTCCACCCTGGTTTACCCTTGATGAGCGTCGTTTACTCCTCAGTTTACCGATACCTACACACAAATGATCCAACGCAGAAAAGCCAAAAACACAAATGAAATTTAGTATGCAAGTATGAGGTAAGCCCAGTGGTAATCATCCATTTGCCAGGATAGATACAACAATGTTACAGCTAAGTAATGGACATGAAAGGAAGTGTCTGCAAATGCTTTATTCTGATCAAGCTTAAGAGTCCCTATTTACTTTAGGGTTTAGGGTTTAGGGTTCATCATTTTGTCATCATCTGCAGAGATGTCCTTGCACCAAGTGATTTAACTCTCCAACCCTAAACATCAAAACTTGACCTCATAACTTCATTCCTTTTCAATCTATCCGGGGACTGAGAAATAGACTATGCAGATGATACTATCATCATCCATATAATAGGGCCATTTGGCATGCTAACAAAAAATGCTTTCTTCCTGAAACATCAAAAAGAAAATTCCATATGTTGGTTTCAGAGTCTGTGAAAATAGATACTGCTTGCTAAATGGAAGGACATCCAGGCCTAACTCAAAGATAGTGTGGGCAAAAACAGAATACTACAACTAGCATAAAAAATTTGTGCTAACTCAGTCCATGGTTTGTATGGAAAATGCAACACTATCTTCAGTTTATAGAAGAGGGTGCAGTATCAACAATAGCAATAGGAAGAGACATGCTGAGGAAAGAGCCACATTTGTGTAGTATCATGTGTTTTTTAGTCACATTCTTGTTTGATTAGCAGACTCCATCTCAAATGATCTACAAACAAGGATCTGCAGATTCACAGATGAAGAATGAGGTACCAGGACCACCAAAGCCAGTTAGTCGACTACCTGTGACTGCTGTTGACATAGGTGGAGCAGTGTTGCCAACGGGGCCTCTCCCTGTGCCAAGTTGTCCACCATACTGAGAGGCAGCAGTCTTCACTGAAGAGGATGTATCCCCCAAACCAAGTTCATCTGGGAACTGGGCAGCAGCATCCATAGATGAGAACCCAGTGTCACTGACTTGCCTAGAATTGGCATTGAGATTGAAAGCCCTGACAGTGTCTAGCATGTCTGTTGGCCCCTGCCTGGACTGCTGCATTGTGAAGTCCATAAGAGGCCCAGATAGTGGTACATTGTGCATTGGCACAGGCCTGTGTAACCACTGTGAATGAATTGAAGAATCCACATTTGGAATCTGGAGAACACAATGAGCAATTAGTTAAATTCATTGGTGTCCACAAAAAACTAGGATGAGGCAGAGGTCAAATAGCTGCCGGTAACTATTGCTAAGATAACTTGGAAACACACGAGACTAAATGATTAGTTCGTGCTATAACTATTGACCTTATTGCAAATGGCAGACCCAAATGAAATCACAATGAATTACAAGTAGCAGATATCATCGCAATGAACGTCAATTTGTTCCCACAAAATATCTGCAAAACTAGGTGTAGCTGAGCTGCAAATATTATTGAATGAACTAGCAGACAGAATGTATATGTACATTCAACAAAAAGATAGGAAAGAAGCCAATTAGTTACTGACAATAAAGTGCAAAAAACCATCAACCTATTTCTGGACCCACTAGATGATGGCAATTGGTGGATTTAAGGTTAACCAATTGACCAGGTATGGATTCAGTCACTAAATATGATAGATAGCTATTGGTTCCCATCCGGAACTGGTAAGACACTTCTTTGTGATACTAATTCAATGGAGCATGCAACTGCATTCTAGGGTTAAATATGGGATATCCTACCTAGCACATGAGTTGATACTAATTATCATGATGCCCACATGAAGTTGACAGATAGCACCCTTCTAACCAGAAGGGACACATGATAAGAGAACAGGGTGCCAATCAAGTAGAGGAAACAGGCACTAAGTTGGTCAGCATATACCAATTGGACTCAAATACATGGACATCCAAGGTATACTCTCTTTTGTTGAAAACAGAACCAATACAGAAAAGTTATGGTAGATTCTTATTCCAAACACAACTGCAGGTGAGGCAAGAGCTTATAACAATGATGACAGACAAGGAAATTTGCTACATCAACAAGCCCATATCGAAGTTTTCGTGAATGGCTACAAGAGAATTACTTTCTAGTTATGAAAAGTGCCATAAACTCACTTGAAATGGAGCTGAGGAATTTAGATTGAAGGAACCAGTGGGCAGTGCACCAGGCACAATGGAGGGGCCACTTGCCATCCGCTGGATGTTTCCAGATCCCCGTTGAACCCCCATCATGCCACCTAAGCTGTCAGTGGCACTAATGCCAACACCAGGGCCAGAGGGCCAGACTGTGGTGTGTTTCCAGTCTGGCTGCTTCCCTGATGGAAGATATGTTGGCATAAACCCCACCTTGTTAAATTGACCCCCATGTGCAAAGGGGTTTGTGTATACCAGCATATGTGATGGCAGCACACCCCCAGAATCTATGTACTGGTCAGCATAGCTGGAAGGAGAAGGGCCTCCATAGTGAGAGTCTACACTCGAATGCTGAGGTTGCCAGCCAACACATGCAGCCCCCTGGTCCCCAATCCCCTGAGGAGCCAAGCATGCCTCCTTGCTGGATCCAAAGGGAAACATTTGGTTGCCCAGCATCTCAAGACCTGCAAAAGGTGACTGCCCTGAGACTGAAAGGAGACTTGAGGGTCCCTGGCCTGTAGATCCATGTCTGGACATTGAGGATGGCTCAACAGACAGGTCTGGGGGAAATCCTGCAGCCATTGCATCCTCCAGCATGGGTGATTGCATCATTGATGACATCATGGTTGACACTCCCATGCCTTGCAGTACCATGCCCACATGTGGAACTGTTATTTTAAAGTTGAACAGAATGAAAATCAAAACCCAAGAACTATTGGGATTTCAGGCTCAAATTGAACCTAATGAGCTAGGGTAAAGATGCTCACTGACAGGAGGTGCAGAAATTCAAAGTCATAAACTTAGCCCAAATACTGTCAATGTACACACAAGATAGGAAAAGATAGACAGATTTCCCACATACCAGACCACAGACCCATGACATGTGAGACAAATTCTCATCAGAAGATCAAAAGTTCAATTAATTTCTTTCTAGCTGCGGAGCTCCCCAGTTAGCTTACATTCTAATAAATCATTCAACAAAACCAAACATATAGAATTCCAAAATGATAAAATTACGTTCTTTTCAACTTCAAACAGTACTGAGGACAATACTGAATCCTGCAAAAGGCAGACAATTCTGGTGCAGATACACCTTCGAAAAACTCCAAAATCAGGGCTTACACTGATCAGTGCATAGTCACCAAAAACAGAGTATAAGGTTTATGGAAATTGTTGGAAATATGGAAAATATGACAGTCTGTTAAGGTGGTGTTAAGAAAAATTGGAGCACAGGATAAGTTAGATATGCCTAGGTTGATACATGGGGTGTCTGAGAATTGACACACCACATCCTGCCAACCAGGTACCTAATTACTGGTAGCAAATTTAGGGTTATTTTAAGGTTAAGGTTGCACAGCATATTTCTTGACTTCTTCATCTGCTGGCCCTGAGTTGTGTCATAAAAGGTGTACTCAGGAGGGAGTACAGTGTTTTTGGTAACACTGGATCAGCAATACAGTTTTAACCTTCACAGGTTTCCAAATCAGATGTTCTGGATTGCTCCCATCACACAACCAACTGAACCCTTATTTGCTGTCAGAAAAGAGATGCTTCTGGAGTAAAAGGGAAGAAAGCTCACCATGGTGGGTGCTACCCACAGATTCATCGCTACTGATTGCAGCAACTGCTACTGCAGAGGCTGCAGCTTCTGCCTCAGCCTCTGCATCTAGGCTTCCATCCACCTGATCCCTCTGCTCCTCTCCACATGTGTGTTTAGCTGTCAGGTTCCCTGTTGGTCCAAAACAAATCCCAAATGAGCACCACCTCACTATTACAGTGAAATGCTCCCAAGTGCCAAAAACAAACCTAGTCTTAAAAATCTGAAGTTCTGTTTGTGGCCGATAGATAGTGGATACTGAGACTATATGCAGGACTGCAGACTGTACACACTTGCATCACTCTCAAGAGCCTGGTCACATTATAGAGACTAAATAAGGTGAGTACCAAAGCTGGCTGCTGTCAAACAAATGTTACCTGACTGGTCATTGTGTGAGAACATGCTCATGTAAATTTCTTTTGAACAGATCTCTGCAAAATTAGTTACCTTTATTTGTGAAGGGGATATCTAATTGAGGAAGGGATGAATGTGTTGACTTCATCATGTCACTTTCATCAGCAGTGGCTTCACCCCGGGACCCAAGAGAAGAACCAACCACACTATTAAGTGCAGGTGTATGAGGATGGCTGTTGGAGATAGCTGTTGGGGGTGATGTCATTGCACCTGTTACATGCAGAAGGTCCAATAGACCCTTAAATCACTAACATCATTGACTATCAGGCAATTTCATCTATATCTACAATTAGGGTAGTCAAAACACTCTGCATACACCAGATGCAGATGATGCCTATCACTTAGACTCCCTAAAGAATATGTTCTCAATCACCTCTCAATAAGAGCAAGGTGCTAAAAACACCACATTCCATAGAATTCTACATTGGGCAAACCATTATACAAAATCTGTTACTGAGTTTCTGTACTCATGTAATTCAACACTCAGAAGCCCTAAACAGTAAGGCTACAGTCCTGCATAGCCCAGGATGCAAAGAATTTTCACTTACCAAACTGAATCCTGTCTCCAGCAAGTAGTGAACCAATTGGTCCTGCAGCTGAGGAAGACAATTTGTCCTTGCGAGCCATGGAGGGAACAGGCATCCCTGGGTCCAGAACCATGCTGCTGGGCTCCCCAATTGAAAGCTGCTGAGGTCTTGGTGCCTCAAAGCGCCCAGGCTTCATTGCTTCTTCAAGCTGAATCTGAGTCAAGCTCACAACCTGCCAAAGACTGACAAATTAGGACATCCAGGACTCAACTTCCAAAAACAATCCTGCTTGGTTCCCATACTTGAATAGAGCCCCGAAGGCAGATCCACATACACCATTCCTTTACTTCAGGCACCTTACAATGCAACATATCTCTTTCTTTTGAAATGTCCCATGGGAGTTGTGATATGAGATTATACCTGCTGACTAGAACGAGTTCCGCCCCAAGCAAGTGATGCACCAGACATACCATCCTGAGGAAGGCTGCTGTCACAGTGCACTGGCAATGCACCCATCTCAGCATCACCTGATGACCTAAGTTCATACAGTAAAGGTGTAATGACAATCAGCACAAAACTGGCATATTGACCAATTAATTTGGAGCCTCACACTTTGCAACACTTCAGGGCTGTATGTGATCCTAATATGAGGACAAACAAACTACTCTAGATCCAATGTCAGGGGAATGATGTTCCACTTGTTAATAGAAACATGCTGGTTGCACCCACTAAAAAGCAGTGCTTGGTTACCCATGTGCTTACAGCTGAACATTCATATTAGATATCCAGCTGCCCTACAGCACACCCAATCAATCATAGAGTGCATCACAGCTCTTAAGGGGACAACTGGATGCAGGGCCCTGCTTGGATGGTGTCCTATGCAAGGAGGTCCTATGTGCCTCTGCCTCATTAAAAATGGTAGTCCACAAACTAGCATAGACTGATAAAGTAAGTTTAGTTATAAAGCTAGATTTCATCAAAAGATTTAAGTGCAGTGATGTTGAGTAACAGCTTACTTTAAAACCTTTGCCCATTTACCAGAAGATCCAGGCACTGGTGTACCGATAGGAGCAAGGGGAAGGGCTTGAGAATTTCCTGGCAATATTGGAAGCGTTGTAATTGCCACAGGAGGAGGTGTTCCTGGCTGCCCAACCTGTGAATTGCTGTTGACAATTTCATTCATTGTACTTGAAGGATAGACATCCGAAATCCTGCTGCTTGACTTGCTGCCATTCCCAGAAAGGGAAACAGAAGTTGCCTCTGATTGCTTTGCAAACTTTTCACTGAACCTCTGTTTCTGGGAAGCCTGCTCCTTTGCCTTTTGATAGTGTCAAGAATAGTTTAACAGCACACAAGTTCATCAGAATGCATCATATGGCTGAATGCAAGGACAAACGTTTTACTCTATGATTCCAAACTAGCCCAAACTAGACAGAGCATCAGTGTTTCCAGAAGTCTCAAAAACATTTCCAGCTTATTTCTGAATTTGTTACAGATGTTGAAACACTGTTGCGCAAGATAGTAGAAAACAAACTAACAGCTTTGTGACAAATTACAAAACTGACCACATTCAAACCAATCATCCCATGGTCAGCTACACTGGTGCAATTGATGATAAAGTGTAACTAGTATTCCCTTGTAAGGCAGGGCCCTAAGCACAATAAGGAAAGTCAAAAGTTGACAACAATAAGAGATGTCTTCACGAGTACTGAGAATTTCTCCATACTTATGATTTAAATAAACCTTAAGAGAATTGAGAGATGACATGATAACAAGGTTATGGATATTTCAGAACTGACAAAATAGCAGCAATCACCAATCAGCACACATGAAAAAGAGGAAATGCAACCCTAAAGAGAAGAGAAAGAAGACAACACACAACTGAGAATTGGCTTGGACAACAGCAACAGTCATATGCATGTACAAGAACTTCAAGAGCAACAATTATGGTATTGACTATTGACCACGTACAGCACAACAATAAGAGACCACAATTAGTGACAAGAAAGCTGATTTGTCTACCTTCAAGTCCTTTGATTTGGCTTTGTTTTCCTTCGCCCTCTGATCACGCCGATCATTCAGCATCTGACGTTTTGACCGCACCTCAATGAAATCATCACTCAGTGCCTCCCCACCTGGCTCCTGAAAGACCTGGACTGAACCAGTGTTGAAGGGTAGGTTGACTGCTGATTCTGAGGAGTACTTTCCAAGAACCCCATCTCCAGGCTGAGTACAGTTCCCTGGAGGAACTAAGCTCCGCACACCAGTCTTCTGAAGAGCTTCACCACTGCTTGTCCGCTCCAGTTTCTGACCACTTTGCTGAGGGGACCTTGCCTCTGTTGTCACTTTTGAAGTCTGGTTTGACTCTTCTGCACAACTTCTCTCTTGTGCTTGCACTCCTGTAATCCTGAACCTCTCTCTACCATTGATGCCACTGACTGTGCAAAATATAGGTTCACTGGATCCTGCTGCAGATACTGCCTGCTTAAAAATAGGTTTACCATCAAAGGAAGCATTCTCAACAGCCCCAACAGAGACCCTGGCTCTCTGATCAGACCTACGGAAACTATTACGGCGACTTGGTCGTGTGCGAACTACAACTCCATCGGCACCTGCATGTTGAGTTAAGCCACCAATAGAGGTGCTATTATTCTCAAGAGATCCTTCGGTGATACTCTGGACATGATCCTGTCCAAGCATCCCTACCCCATGCACTCCACTTCCTCCACCTCTTGTCCCAATGGACTTCTGCCAGAAATTTTCAGAACTGAGAGAATGTTCTGATAACATTCCATCTCCTTTGGGTCCTGTGGATGGACCCATAGCAGCCCTGCCAGGTGAAGAAACCTCATTGTTCTTCAAGGCTGAGACTACCTCTCTGGATCTAGTTCTAGAGTGAGATAAGCTTGCTTTCCTGGGATTAGAGACTGAGACCTTGCAAGAAACACCAGTGTCTACAGATTTTCTCTCAAGAGCCTCAAGGAGAGGACCAGGTTTTCCAGAAATTGAGCTTTTCTCACTTGCTTCCAATTCAACTGATGTTCTACTGACACCAGCTGCAAACTGGTCCGTCTGTTTCATCAGCAGAGACATTGGTTGTACCAAGAGAAAATCACCGCCTTGCATTGAGGGATTCTGGATCTGCAGTTCAGCTGATGCATCATGCTGCTCAATGGAAGAGCCCTGACTGTCACGGCAAAGTTCCACTGTTGAAGGTGAAGCCACCTGTCTAACCAATGGCAGGTGTTGAGAGATAGCAACAGTCTGTCTCAGCTGCCCAAATTGGAATGTCAATGGCTGAACAGCGGGTATATGCATGAGTTGCTGTGGCCCAGTCTGGGGCAGCATATGGAGGGGTGTCTGGATGGACCCAATTTGAATGGCAGGCACTGATCCCTGCATCAAAGAAGAGCCTGGAAGAAGCCCAAATTGCAGTGGTGCAGGAACTGCAGATAATACCTGCAAACCAGGCAGTGGGGAGGAAACCGGAGCAAAGTCTGGTTGCAGGCTGTCAATAGCTACATATGAGACAGGTTGTTGATACGGTGAAGGAGAAGAGTGCCTAATAATAGATCCATTAGACTCCCCAGTTGACACTGTCACCTTTGTTGTTAAGCTCTGTGCTTGGGTACCCTCCTGCAGCTGCAGCATCTCCATAGCTTCCATTCTCTGCCAGTAGTAAAAATGGACACAGATTCTACACCATTAGACCTGAGAATGATGGTACTGGTTTAGGGTTTAGGGTTTGGTGTAACTTAACACTGATTACAAACATAGTACAGTTGACACACCCTTGTGTGTAGGCCAACATCATCTTCATTACCAGACAAGATCCCAAGAGAGCTAGCACTCCATATATGTATATATAGAGCACCAATTTCTCCTTGCTGTCCTTCCCTACTACTTCATCCTTCCTGGTTGTGAAGCTGCCTAGCCCAGTGAAACTCAGTAACATCAACATAGACCTTACACAAAGTTTCCCCAAAGTCACCTGCAGGGCAACCTACCTCTGACTGCCCTTCTAGCTCAGGTTGTGAAGAATGCTTGGTGAAGACTTCTTCACTCCTGACATCATGGTCATTTAACCCATTTTCGATCAGTTTCTCATGCACAATCACAGTAGATTGTCCTTCACTATCTCTCTTGTGCACAGCTTCATGATTTTCAAAATCAGCCCTCAGATCTTGTTCAGGAAGACCCCTATCCTCTTCCTCCTCTGCATAATCACCTGAAAACACAAGTCATGGACTCAATAGGATCAGAGGGCCGCCAAACAACAGTCCATTGGATTATTCTTACAAATCCAGGAAATTCCTAGAGCAAGTCTCTTAATTGTATAATTGACATGGAGCTGCAAATTGCAATGATCTGGACTCCCAGCTTCCACTTCTCAAGTCCTGACTTGATTGACAAAGCACCTTACATCTCTAATGGGGAAGTAATAGTTATACAATCAAGGGTTGGCAACTCGGAAAAGAAATTTGGTTGGGATACCTCCATCGTTGCCATTGTCATCTTCATCTTCTTCATTCTCATCATAGCCTTCATACCCTTCTTCATCGCCTTCTTGACCATTGTTGTCCTCTTCCTCCTATTCCAAGAGAATTAGAAAAACCCCATATACAGCTCAGAATCTCATGATGCTAGGCTCTCAACTCAGCCTACTGAAGTAACTTCTTTATGGTCTCTGGCACCACCAACTAAATAAAATAGACTGGCAATGAAAGATTGAGAAAGAGGTACATCATCCCCTAATATAGAGACAACCTGGATTTGAATGACACCTATTTCGGTTCTAACTTGGCATTAGAAGTGAAGTTCACAGAGTGAAAACATAGCTTACTCACATCAGTCACAACCTCTTCTTTGCCAAACTCTTTGTCCTCCCCTAGCACATCTGGGTCTTTCTTATCAAGATCCTCCTCAATAGTTGACACAGTCAGATTGTTCTCCTCCCACTTATCTTCAGACAACATCTGAGTGCTCAGAAGCACTGGGTCTTCAGATGAAGAACTGTGTATTTCGTGTGAAGAGGATTCTGGTATTTCTTTCACTT
The DNA here is from genome assembly GCA_963921925.1 of Sphagnum tenellum. Lineage (NCBI taxonomy): Eukaryota > Viridiplantae > Streptophyta > Sphagnopsida > Sphagnales > Sphagnaceae > Sphagnum > Sphagnum tenellum. Next base: position 11,471,044 of record OY998147.1, on the reverse strand, counting down.
CCTTGAGTGGGGATCCTTGAACTTGAGCAAACAAGTGCTGTGGCCTGAGAGGTTGAGACAAGGGTTTCTGCCACTCCCTCCTTGGTTGACTTGAATCCACCCTCTGTGGGATCAACATCTCATCCTGTGAAACATCAGCATGCTTTCTAGCAACAATAAGATTCTCAATTTCTTGACCTTTTAAGACCTCTTGACTCTGCTGTTTGTCCACAGCAATCTCTTGCTGCTGTGGCACATATTCAATGTCAGTTTTCACCTCAGATTGTTGTGGTAAAGGTGAAGCCCTTGGAGGTGCTGAAGGCTCCAACAATTTTTGAGGAAGCCGCTGTGGAATCAGTTGTAGAGGTGGAGGGGGAACACGAGGTTGCTTGGCTAAGGAATGCCGTAAACGCCCATAAGGAGGAGGCTCCACCATATCAGAACCTTGAGTATAAGATGGTGTGTGGGGTGGGGAAGCAAATGACCCTGATATGTCTCTTCCAGCCCTCCAACTATCACGGTCTCTGCTCCAGCGAGAATCACCCTCTCTTTCCCAAGAGCTCTGAAAAACCCTCTCATCACTACCCACACTGGTTGACAGGGAAGCCAAACGCTTGTTTGACAAGCCTGGTTCTTCAGTTACCCACTGATGTTCAGCCGATTGTGGATCACTCTCTTTTTTGTAGGTCTCTCCAGGTCCCCCTTCAAAAGGAAAACTGACACTATTTATGCCCCTCATGTAGAAACTGTCTCCTCTATCATCATAGCTTCTGGCCTTATGGAGACTATCACTTGGCATGGAAGCCTGCAACTCACTGCTTTTGTGCCGTCCAATAGAAGGAAAGTTTCGGACTGGAACAGGCTCATTGCCATTACCTGTAGTATGTTCTCTTCTCCATGGAAGAGAAGGTCTTCGAGATGATTCAGAGACAGTACTGATATGCCCTCTATATGGAGGAACATTGATACCTGAGACTTGAGGACTTGTCTGCAGCTCATGAGAGCTGAAAGATGTCTTCTGAAAAGAGCCCTGAGGCAGAGATGGAGAAGTAACTGTGCGAGAAGGGAATGGTGGTACTTGGTCATCACCATCTTGGCCAGCTCCAGTACTGCTGTCAACCAATCTCTCTTCTCCCTTCCTCTCTACTTCCTCCTCAATAGGAAGTTCATGTTTCTCCTGTACTTGTTGTAGTGAAACCAACCTTTCCTCCTGACGCAGCCTGGTGAATCATACCACCACATTGCAATTCCGAGTGCCCCTCAAAACAAAATCCAGCTGCAGCAATAAACTATATCCAAAATACAACATAAAGAAAACATGAATGAAGCACTACACAAAATCATGGCAGCACATCAATTTGAAATACACTCTTCAGGAATCCACCATATTCTAGCAGCCAAATACTTGCCATTGCCGAGACCCTAAAGAGACTGTACCTAGATTCTTCCTCCTCCTTCAACTTCTCTGCTTCACGTCTTGCTATTCGCTCTTCCAGCTCCAACAACTTCTGCCGAGCATTCTCCTTCCGCCGTTCTTCCTCCAGCCGCACTTGCCGCTTCTTATCCTCCCACAGCTTTCGTTCATCCTCCAGCTTCTGTGCTGCCTCCAAGGCTTCCTCTTCAGCTCTCTTAGCTGCTTCCTTGGCCTCCTCCTCCAATTTTGCCTGATGCATTGCACAATCAACTCAACAATGCAATATTCAAGACTTACACAAATAATACCTGTCAATGCTCAAGAATATCACATGAAGACTCCTTCTGGTGATCACACAAGTTGGAGCTTAAACACCAAAGATGCCACAAAGGTACCTGTGCCAACAGCACACATAACACCAGAGTAAGCTAAGAAAAGTACATCAGTCACAAACCTTCCTCTCTATTTCCTCTCTGACAAGCTTGGCATGCTCCTCCAGTTCTTTTTGTGCAATCTCTACTGCCCGCTCCTTCTCTTTGATCTTCCTCTCCCGATCCTGCTCCTGAGCTTTCTGCACCCTCTCAAGCTCAGCTTCAAATGCCTCCCTCTCTGAATCACGAATTTCACTGTCCTTCACTTCCACTCTCCTTTTCCGAAATACCTTTGTCTCCAGCCCAGAAAATGAACTCAAAGGGGGCTCAATGCCCACCCCAGCTGCAGGAGAGAAACTGTCCAAACCATGAATTCCACCAAAGTCCACATGATAACCTCCATAAGTACTATTCTCCCTTCCAAAATTCATCTGAGACTCCCATACTGGTGTCCTTCTAGCCAAAAAACTACCAGGCTTGCTAGAATCCGATCCTTCTGATCGTCCTCCATCTCCTAAAGACCCATATCCCCCTTCAAGATCCCCCCCTTGTCGACGCATGCTTTCTCTTCCAAGAAAACTCTCTCTGTTGGATGCACTTTCCAAACTAAGGCTAACATCCATGTTGAACCCTTCCTCTCGATTGAGCCAGCGATCCTTATTTGGATTTTCCATCCTGCCGTGAAAGCTCTCTCTGCCACCGGTGCCGAGTCGCCCATACCCTCCCTCTTTCTCCCCCCTATGACCTGCCCGAAAAAATCCACCCTGCCCATTCGACCCAGAATCCCTACTAGAGCCACCTCCCCAGTTACGATTTCCAGCTTCCCTTATGCCATTATTGTCATGACCAATTCTGCCATCCCTGTTGCTAGAATTATTCACACTCACACTATCTCGATCACCACCAACAGTGGTGTGTCTCTGATCATTATCCCAGCTAGGAGAAGCAGCACGTCCTAATGCAAAAGAGGGTTGGGTTTTTCTGTGGGATGGGGGCCAGGCAAGTCCAAATTGATCACGACCACTACGGATTGGGTGTTGAAGGTGGCCTTCTTGGTTTGAGTGCTCAGGATAACCTCCATGTCCTTGAGGGCGGAACACAGGGATGGAGTCTCTCTCATCATCTGTCCAGTTTGAGTGTTGCCGCGGGTGACTTGCAGGAGATGCATCTACCATTAATGTGGCAGATTGAGCTGAAGGACCAGGGTGAGAAGAACTTTGCCGCTCTGATGATGGTGACACTTGATCAGCATGCACTGGAGGCTGTTGTGTCTTAGTTTGCTGTAACACCCCTGGTTGTGCAGGCTGAAGCTGTGGACCTGCAATCACTTCAATGCTTAACACACTACCATAATGGCACACTATGACTACATTCATCAACCAGAAGATGGTTCTACAAAAGCAATGAAACAGAGGAGAAGCCAAAAAGACACATCTATGATATCGCAGAGAATTCTCCACAATAACACTTTGAAGGTAACACAACAATCAGTGCAGTCATGACCTCATGAGAGTCAATCACAAAGTGTCAGACCATCACCTTCATCAAGAATAGCAGTGACAAGCTGCCATGATTACCCGATACATCATCCACTCAGAACAGTGGTTGTTGAAGAAGTACATAATGATCAGCCCAAAGAATTTAAGGGAAGTTAACTATTATTCAAAAAACCCGCATCCTGAATTTCTCTGGCATTTCCACAACCAATGGGAAGACTCAAGTCATGTTAGCTAGCACTTAAGAGACACAGCTAATTAAAAAAGTCAATACCATCCTTATTGAAACTGCAACAGGCTTGTGAGCGTAAGCTTCATTTCTAGCTCATCCTGTGCAAGCAAGCATCTAAGCCCAAGGCATAGAGAGGCCTACATAGATGGTGGTGGTTGCGGCCTCCTGCACCCTGAACATATCCTTTAAGCACACCACTTGACTATGTGGATGCAGAATATCTGCTAAAAAGCCAAAAAATGACAGAGACGATAACAAAGGAACCAAGCAACAACAATAGATCACTGGGTTCTGCAAAGAGCATTGAAGGATAGGGGTTAAGTGATCCTCAACTACCAATTCACTCCTTCACAATCAATGAAGATGCATTGATTCTTCAGCGAGAGAACAACATCCTGGCATAAGAACTTCACTTCAACAAAATTATTGTGCGAAACTCAATAATGAAATGCAGTTCCTCCAGCAAATCAGACAACAGTAATTGACCCTTCAGCTTCTTTGAAATCAAGTTGTTTCATTTCTCATGCCTGGAAAGAAACACACTCACCATCAAAAAGGGATGCCGAGGCAACTTCAGTCTTTAATGACTGTTGTTGCTCTGAGAGCTGCTGCAAGCACCGTTGCTGATCCTTGATTTCTTGCTGCTTCTCCTGCTGCTTTTGTCTCATCTCCTTCTGCCGTTGTTGGGGAGCAGCTGGTTGTGGTGGAAGAGCTGCTTGCAAAGTGGGAAAATCCTCCCCTCGCAGCACTACAGCCTTCTCAATTCCAGAAATTTTGGCAGTGGAAGGAGAAGGACTCAATTGCTGTGAGTGGACCCGAGGTGGTGTGTAGACTCCAGGTTTCACAGCACTTGCTGCTCCTTGGCTGGGCACCACATTGGTCACTTGGTTTGGCACAGGCCATTGGTCACCACTGAAAGTAGATGGTGCTGGCCCCCATGTCAATCCAACCCTAGATCCTGATGATAATCTTCCAACACCTGCCAAAATAGAGAGTTACTTGCCATCAGGAATACCTTGTACTATTTTGACTGGATGAGTGAAGGCTGCAAAATGGCCTTTCAAGCATGACGATTCAACTTCACACCACTAGCCTGCAGTGCGTCACTCATGACAAATTGTCAAGTGTTAACCTGAAAAACCTAAATCAAACTGTAGATAGAGAAATGTGTATCAATGAGGTTGCAGAGAAAACTCCATGACCACAATTTGACCTGACCATTCTAACAGTTCCAGCAACACCAAAACTGCATTGACAAGAACAACAATGGTCTTAACCTTATGAGCATCAGTCACAAAGTGTTAGACCATCACCTGCATCATTATAGCACTGACTAGGTGCCATAAGACTCCCCACTGATTTCATCAGCTTCCAATGATGGGTGTAGTTATGTGGATGGCAATCCACCAAAAACCTTAGGCAAACATTTTCTACAGACAATCTACATGATGAGTTTCTGGCACATTTCCAACAGCAATGGGAAGTTTCAGTCATAATGTAGTCACATAGATGCATATGTAGACAATGCATATATTCTGCTGTCTAGACCTACTCTTGACCTGAAAACCATAAGACTCCCCACTGATTTCATCAGCTTCCCATGATGGGTGTAGTTATGTGGATGGCAATCCACCAAAAACCTTAGGCAAACATTTTCTACAGACAATCTACATGATGAGTTTCTGGCACATTTCCAAAAGCAATGGGAAATTTCAGTCATAATGTAGTCACATAGATGCATATGTAGACAATGCATATATTCTGCTGTCTAGACCTACTCTTGACCTGAAAACCCTCAGGCTACAGTTTGTGGTGCACAACATAGATGTGCTACTATGAAATGACTAGTGATTTCTGACCAGTTCAAGAGAAAACAATGGCAACCTCACACAGAATCCTTTGAGAAAAGCCCTATTGCAACTCTTCCAGGCTTCCCCATAAAATGCCAGTGTAGAAAGAACAGGGAGAGCCTTGAGAGCTTCTCCACAACAAAGTCAAGAAGTCTATGTGTTTGGAAAATGACATCCATACTCCACCATTCAAATGCTGAGTAACATAACCAGACTCCAGCACATTGCTTGGTTCTCTGTTCTTGCAATGCTGATCAAGACCTTTAATTGCAGGGTGCCTCCAAGCCCATTCAAAGTAACCAGCTTCAGTTTTACAAATCTAATTGCTGTTAATGATGATGGAGAAGGAGAAATTTGGACAGATATGCTGAGCATGAGTATTATTATCCGGTGTCTCAAAAGCTCGTTGTTTGTCTAAAACACCCGCAGACAGAGTTGTGGGGGAGGGGAGGCGGGGGCAAACTAAGAGGGGCTGCATACCCGTACTCTCAAGAAAGGTCGATGCAGCAGGCACCACAGTCTCCTCTTCATGCTGTGTCTTTGTCCATCCTGAAGACCCAGTAGCGCCAACAAGTGTGATGGTGGGATCGTTCCCTGCATGCTCTCTTCTCAAAGAAGGAAGATTCACAGGGCCAGGTACTATGACCTTACTACCTTTCTGTACCGCCGTCCCAGGCGGCTGTGGCTTAGTAGGACGCGTGAGAAGCAGCATTCCTCCATGGGTCGAAGAGGACCTAGAGCGGGTTGCAGCAGATCCCGACACCGTTCCCCCTGAATACATGCTGTTAGGGGGTGACACAACCGCCGGCCTTCCATAGCTCCTGTTCAGATTCACAGATGCAAACTTGGTATTGCTATTGGAGGCCCGCGCCATGGATGGTGCTTCTGCACTCCCTTCCCTATGTAAACTAAGCCTATATTCCCCCCCTCTTGCAAAATCTTCGTCCTCAAAACCCTGGCCTTCCTTGTGATCTCTCTCTCTCAAACGTATGATCTCCTCAATTCCCTCTTAAAAAGCTTTTTGTTCCCTCGCCGACTCTGTTCTTTCCCAAACCCTAAAAATCTTGAACCGATCTTTTTTTTTGGTGGGTATTTCAAATCCGAACTTGTTCTTCCGGTACAGATCTCCTCCTTCCTTCCTTCTTTCTTTCTTTCTTTCCTCTTCCTTCTCCAGCACTTTGAGTAGAGAATCCCCAGCCTTTTTTGCCCTTTTTTCGGCCTCCAAAACTTTGGCTGTCTGAAGCAAAATCTTTCGACAAAAAGACTCTCATCCACAAACCCTAACTTATTATTGCTGCTCAGGCCCCTCCTGCCCTCCCTCCTCCGTTTCTCAACTCTCCAACTACCCTATTCAGTTTTTCACGCTCCACCTCTTTGCTGCCACACTTGAATGCCAAGGATGCCGAGGAAAAACTATACCCTCGATAGACTCGCAGCTTCCGATGGGGAATGGGATCCCCGAAGAGGGGAGAGAGAAACTGGGTGAGAGCAAGTCACGGGGATGGGGAAGAAGCTGAAGCTCCTCCAGCAACCCGTTGCGGTCGGACTCGCACACCCGATTCTTCCACGGCCTCACCCACTATTCCATCAGGTCCGTTACTCTAAACCCTCTCCGCCGCAACATCCGCATTCACACTCACTATTCATTCATATCCTTTCCCAGGACTACTTTCACATTGGTCTGGTATATGGACCTTAAGGTGCATTCACACCTAGTGTTAAGTCAATGTGAAGTGAAAATCTAGGTGGCATCTTAGGTGGCAACCAATGTTAAATGGGTGTTTTTGTAATATTAAGTGAATGTTCACTTAACAGAAAATCTTTGTGTTAAATAGATTTAGGTTCTAAAATGACTAGCTTGGAGTTAGGGGACTTAATGCTAAAGTCCTAAACACCTTTAAGTGTGAATGCACCTTTAAGCAGTCTAGTATGAGTTGAAGCAATCCCAGTCTTAAGGTATGGCCTCACTTGTGTTTAGGGTTAGCAACTAACATCATCTTAGCATGAGCAAAATGCAACCAATTACAATACTACAATTTCTAACATTGCAAGTTATCAACAATATCCTAGCATTATTTCAACATGTCAACACATGATGTTACTTGGTAACTTTTTTTTATTATTATTATTTCAATCTAATTTGCACTTATAAAAATAATATAAGGCTAACATTCATATAAGATCATGTAACATAAGTTTTTTTTTTTACATGATTTTATATGAATGTTAGCCTTATTTTACAATGCGGGGCTAAACACCAAGTTTGATTACAATGTTATACAAATATTAACTTGGTGGGGGACTTGAGGTAATACTAACCTTGTTTGATTCACACATAATGTTAAACCATTAGTGGTAAAAAATGCCATTGTCACAATAAATATTAAGATTTTTTGAAAAAAAACATATCATGATAATAATCATAAAAATTAACCATGCAAGAAAGTTTGCACATTCACACATGTATGGGAACAATGTTATATTTGCACATTTACATTAAATCCATTATTTTCCCACCTTGGGAAGGTTGGTGGGACTAGACTTCATAATCATGTCCATATTATGGAACATTGAATTATCTAGTCCTTTGTGTAGGTTTCACATAAAATCAATTGAAAAGCCTAAAATGTAGGTTTAACATTAGATTTAATGTTTACATTACTTGTTAAGTAAAATGTCAAATCATTGGCAATGCTATCTAGCATTTCTTTTGTGAATGCACCCCAAAATCAAGAAATTTAACACTAATTTACCATGGACTTAATACATACTATGAATCATGTTTTATACCATACCAATTTGATATGAACTTCATAATACTAACCTTGTATCAATTTTATATCAATTTAAATATCAAGTATAAACAAAATAAATATACCTTGTGCCAACTTTAAATATGTTTTGAAATGAATACTATAACCATATGACTATGAAAATATTTAAAAGGTACCCAACATCAATAATAGCCTAGTGTGAAGAAAAAGAAAACCCCATACTAGGACCAAGCTGATATGTTCAAAAGTTGATGTTAGACCAAAACTAGTTACAACCTCAATTATGTATTCTATTCACGACCTTTTGCCTAACTCCAACTTAACTTAATTTTGGTTCTAAACTATGTACAATATTCAAATCAAAGTGAACCAAAACCCAACAATGCACCATCCACATAATGTTGGTTATGACAAAGTTGTGGATGAACTTCAATTGCATTGTAGTTTCCATTTGGTCCCATTATCTTATGAATGACAGCAATGTTACTATGAATAAAGTTATTTTGAATATTTTTTTTGGAGCTTCATGGAAAAATTTTTGTTACTGTTGGTTTGAAGTTTGAACTTGCCATAATTAAGCAAAGCCATCACACAATTGTTGATTTGATCTCATTCCATGTTTTCCAAGCTTCTTCATCATGTAAAAATGCAATGAGTAGATTGGGTGAACCAACACATGCATAGGTAACATAATAAAAACCAATGTTGGGTAGTTATTTTGAAACAAGAATAAACCACAAAGGTTATTAGGTGAATTATTATAATTATTCACAAGCATAGTTTTCAAATATTTTTAAAGAACAATTTTGATATACATTCAGAATTGTCAAATTTTTGGAAAACATCAAATATCAACCCATAAAACCACATCTTTCTTACAAAAAATTCATGAAAATCATTAGTTTTGCAAGGTTTTTGTAATAACTAGCACTAAAAATTCTCTAATTATAATTGTTCTTGCCAAAAAACTAAAGACTATCTAGTTTTGAAACATTTAAAAAAATTAGAACTAATGGTTTTTTATAAATTCCAACGATTGCACAACTCTAACATGGGAACCAAATATTTTGCTTATAAGCAACCCAACAAATAAAGCCCTAAAGTATTATTCCATGTTTAAAGTAAATGAATGGTTTTGTTATCCATATTTAGCATTTCCCAAATAGGCCATAACCTTTAAGAAGTCTCATTCAATAAAACAAAGGTACCATTGTAAGTGCTACTTGACCCTAACTTTTATTATTACATTTGTTGGGTAAATTTTTTTGCAAACATTTTGACAAAAATAATAAATATTTGATATATACATTCAAGTTGTTTGGTTGGTAAAAGTCTATATTACCCTAATTAATTAAAAATTAGTACATCTTATGGTACATTCACACTTACATGTATTATAATTGTAACCAATAACTATTTACCCCATTATTTGATTTTCAACAAAATTTTGTTTATGTTATTCATTTATCCTACTTACTTCTTAATCATTAATCACACCTAGGAATGATAATAGGTTATCATTCAACGTACCTACTACCTACCAAGACACATGTTCATGTGAACAAGACAAAGGCAATTGGTCATCGTGAATATTTTAAAAATCATGATAAGAAGGGACACCCCTTTATAACCCCATCACAAGTTGTTTTGATCAAAATTTAGAATTCAAGTAGTTTGAACATGCAACTAAAGCACAAATGCTAACATTTCTTATATGTTTGTTTCATAAACAAATGGAGTGAAAATTTTGAGTGAAGATGAGGTTGTTGGTGATTGTTCTCCTTACACATTTCATTTAGGTAGTTTTGCAAGCACACAAATTTATCATACTTTGAAGCATTAGTCTATTGTCATTTGACTTTGTTCCAAAGTCAAATGACAATAGACTAATGCTTCAAAGTATGATAAACTTTTAAACTTTGAATCAATTTATAATGTTTTGTGTATACAAATTATTTTCAATAAGGAGCTTAGTGATTGAATAAAAGCATGATCTACCACATAATATAGTGAGTTTCTCATAATGCAATTTGAAGATGCTTGCTAGATATAGCACATCATAGTGACAAGAAAATTTGTTTACTATTGACGTTAAAACTTCAACCATTGATGGGAAATTAAAAAAACAAATATTGTCTTAAGCATTCAAGTGGCATGTAGTTTGTAGAAGCATGATCGTGACATAGAGCTCCTCAATGACTTTATGAATGACTATAGTAATAAAATACAACTTTGAATCTTACATGTGAAGAAAGATAGTATAAAAATAGTTGATTATGTCATTGATAAATGATAATGTTATAACTAGAAACACAAAGTCATTATTTTCATTGAATGTATTTCATCTTATGACATCCATGAGGGAGGACAAAATGACATTAACTTTTAATTATCATTTTTATGACTATAAAGTGATTAGCATGTAAATGACAAGGATAATGATGATTTGGCATTGTAGTGCAACTATAAAATGATTAGAAAATGAACTTGATTTAACAATTGTTATTACTACATGTAATGATTATTTTGTATTGACATGAATAACAAGGATTTGACATTGCAATGCAACTATGAAATGACTTTGGAAGTAAACAACCTAACATTTATTGTATGACTACATAGTGTATTGTGTTGGTCCTAAATAGACCATAAGTAGTTTAATAGTTTATGTAGTTCTATGTAACACGTAGGCACCCCGTAGTTAGGCCCTAGGTAGTTTACATACATGTACAATAGTTCCTAAAAAGCTTACATAACCTTACAAAAGCCCCTGGGTAGGTATAAATGGTCTTTAAGTAGCTTATATAGCCCCTAGGTAGTCGTTAAGTAGGCCTACATAATTCATACATAACTTAATTAAGCTTACATAACCCTTAAGTAGCCTACTTAACCCCTTAGGTAGGCTTATGTTTTCCTTAAGTAGGCATTAGGCCACCTATGTAACCCCTTGGTAGGGCAACTCAAACTATCTTAGCTTGCCTAGCTAGGTTTATTTAGGATAAGATAGATAGGTTAATTAAAGTAGGTTTCAAGTAGATTATTTCAATAAGATATAAAAAATTGTTTATTAAAATGTGATGACATATTATTCACAACAAAAAAAATGTTACTGCAATGGTTAAAAACTTGACCTTTCAAAGTGGAAGTGAAGGGTTCAAGTCTTCACACATACAACCCAGGAAGCCATCCTAAGTTAATTACCTAGGTATCCTAGTTTGGTTTCCTAGGCTAAGTTTAGGTAGGTTTATCTTAAGCTTCTTAAACTACATGTTTAAGTTGGTTTTAGTCATTTATTGTAAGACATGTATATTGTAATAATCATATCATAGTCATTTTTTATGACGTGTATATTTTGATAGCCATAATTTAATCATTTATTTCACAACATACACGTATACTTTAGTTGACCAAAATGATTGGCATGTGGACTTCCCATCAAGGTGTTTCCTACCATGTGTGATGCCAAGCTAGCTTCCACATCTTATGACACATGGATTTATGTGCCATCAATGAGTCCACCATTATCCTTTATGACTATTGGATGTTTTTCGTCATATCATGTCCAAAATGATTTCATGTCTTTTACAACTCATCTAATATGACTATGGAACCTTTAGCCATATATGTGTCTTTTGTCATTGAAAACTTAGTCATATGATGAATCATACATTTTCAAATTTCTTTTAATGTTTGTAATGAATTATTATAATTACAAATAAAGTTCAACCATAACATGCAATTACAAGTTGTAGTGTATGATCACAAGAGGTTCATAAACATGTTTGTTGATATGTCAAGGTCCAGGAATTTTATTTCATCAACAGGTGAATGTGAGTGATGAACACATGAGCATGAACAAATGAGCCCAAATGAATATTTTTAGGAATATATTGCTAACATCAATGAAATATTATTTGACACATGGGACAGAATATTTGGTGATGTGGATGAATATTCTACCACATGTCATGGATGAATTATATTCTTGGATGAAAAATGGATGATAAATCAAATGAATTAACTTTTATAAAAAATGGATGCCAAACCCATGAAAAATCATGGATGACCCACTATTTCACTCATAAAATATGGAATAATTTCATGTTGGTTTTATCTTGAAAAGTACAACACATGAAATGTTGATGTAATATTTCAAGGTTATACCTCATATTTTTTTAATATGAATTTCTACAACATTTAAACCATTTAAAATTTTAAATTAAATCCAATTCAATGGCATATAAACCTATTAACCCACTAATAGGTATGTGCCAATCCATACATTAGTACCCGTTCACCACCAATAAGCATGTGCTTATTAGAAATTGAGACAATACTTAACTATAAGCCTATTGACCCACCAGAAGGTATGTGTCAATCTATACATTACCCATTCACCACAAAAAGGCATCTGCCCATTGGGAATTGAAACAATACCAAGTAGCCACTAATACTTTACATTTTTTATACCATTTCAAGCTATTTGTTATTTTCATTCACAATTTCAACCTTTTACATCTAACAACATTATGGCAACTTATACAATCAAATTGCAATTTCCCCCCTCTACTACTAATTTGCCCAATCTATATCTTAATTTGCATTCACTTCCACCTTATTGCCTAGATGCATCCTTTCTACCTCTAAAACATGTTTACAAACGTGAAACCTTTAATTTACAATGGGAAGAAGAAAACTAACACCAACTATCAAACCAAACAATTTGAAATCAATGCTTGAATACACATTAATTTCAAGCATACTAGATAGAATCTATGAAATGAAAAAAAAAACCCCCCCTTGGATATCTAAGAGATGATACCAAAGTAGACCCCTTTCGGCATTTGGTTGAAATTAAAACATGGGGAACAAAATGGAAAAGGGTAATTGGCAAAATAGATGAATGGGCAACATGATGATGGGCTAATGCAAATATAGACCCAAAAAATCTTGCATTGTTGAAAAAAAAATTGTAGACATTTATAAGGAAGATATGGAAGATTATAATTTGGTAATGTGTACACATGTCATGGATTTCTTCAAATAACACATGAGGTCTAAAAAACCCAATTTTAAAACTTTTTTTTAACAAGCTTCTTGAGCAATTTGTCAACAAAGGATTTGGTAACACTTGACAATTTGTTGTCAACATAATTCATGAAATCTAGAAAACGACTATATGCAACTCCAAGCAAGTGAACCTAGGTGCCACTAGAATCAAGGAACATTGTGCAAAAACCTTTGATGAATCGTAAAATGATAGGGCTGGCCCCAAAACTACAAGAGGTGTACAATTATCGAAAATGAAAATGTGTCAAAAAAATGAAGGAGGATCTAGAACCCCATTGTTTACATTAAATTGTGGTTCAATACACATGATAACATGAATATTTATTCAAAGTATGTGATCTAAAAAGGAAATATTCAATTTTGGAATTCAAAGTTGTCAAACTAAACTTAAATGCAAAACATTGAATGGACCATTACAAGAGTGTCACCAACTTGACATGTTCCCAAACTAAGGTTATTTTATACATTCAATTTAGTTTTATTTGAAGTTGAAAGGTTCCATTGAAGAAAAACAAATTAACATTCTTCATTTGCATCATGTCACGGTATCCATATCCATGATATTTTTATCAAACACTATCAGATTCAGATTTATACATGCTTCTCGAAGAAAAAGAATTGAACAATATAGATGTAAAGTTATAGACAAAGGTTGGATATTAAGCATCTACTAACCATTTGCAAGATTACAAGATATATGGGATAATGATCAAAATGTTTAAATCGAAGTTTTTAAGCAACTTGCAACAACCACTTGGAGACAATCCATGGCTAGCAAATTCAACAAAAAAATAATTTAGAACAAGATTTCTTCAACAATGTGATTACCTACTAAGGTTCAATGCGCCAAAAAAAAAATCAATTTTAAAGAAGAATTGGCCAAGAAATTATGCAAATGCAAATGCAAATGCAGATGAAGATGATGACCCATATGAAGCACCAATATTCGTTTATAGTAGGGTAATGGACCAACTAGTGGAGGGTAATATAATTAGCAATGAAGTGGAGGAAAAAGATTACAAGACATGCCCAAATGGCGGAATGATGGAATTGGATGACGAAAAATAAAACATGGTGCCCAAGGCACCATGCCTAAAAGATGTCGTGATGGATGAAAAAAAGGAATGCATGGAACCAACAACACCGAGGACATAATTGAACTGCAATGATGCGAACATCACACCCACTGAAATTGGGTCTACTTAGTATTCCAACACAAAAACAGACAATACTATTGATATTCATAAAAAGTAGTAGCCCTAATAGTCTATAATTCAAAATGCATAGTTGTGAAAAACTCCATTTAGATGTGAAACTATGTAGATAAGGTTCAAGAGTTGGGTTCTTTGAACATTCGATGTAAATTGACCTTTTGAAAGCCAAGGCTTGAAACATAACAAAGTTTGTATTTAGTTGGAGATAATTTTTGTGTGTGTAAATATTTTAAAAAAGAAACAATGGAAGTTTTAATCAAGTGAAAGAATTCCAATAAAATAAATAAATTTGCTCAAAGAATGCAAAATATAGGAGGAAATCATTGACTTGGTGGCAAAAAAAATTATAGAATAGGACAGTGTCATGTGTTCATTGAATTGAATGTTAAAAAAATTCTTCAATATTATTACATCTTATACTCAAATTCACCCGATCAAACCAAATGAAGCATTTCGTGATAGTAATACATTGACAACAATGAGACGCCTATTCAAAGCTAACACAAATGTGGATGGACTTGGAACTATATGTGATTTGTTGGCACAAGATGTGGATGGGCATGGAACTATATGTAGTTTGATGTTTGTAAGGCTACCTTGGATAAGAGATGTTTATGAACATGAATTGTTCATAACACAACCAAAATGAGCTAAAACATGAGTTGTTCAATGAACTTTGAAAGAAATAATCAAATTCAAGGTAGAAAATTCACTTCTAGTTGGTTGGTTGGTTGGCAACATTATTGGGTCAAGCATCCACGACCTAAATCAAGATACTAAAATGCAAGCCTACGAATGGATATTGATATTGATTTCATGAAGAAAATGGAAGTCATGTATTGATTGCATTTATGGTTTTTCTCGAATGATGATTGAACATGATAAACTTAATTAATAAATGTGTTACATTACAAGGGTCTGCCAATGGTTGTGATGTTAGGAAAAAAACAAATATAAGTCATGGAACAAGCAATTACAATATATGTACTAGTGAAAAAATCATTTGGAGATGAACAATTGAAGAAAAAAAATATGAAAAGTTTTTCACCCCACTGAAATGCCCAAGAAAAAGTCCATCCTCTAGTTGTGATACAAATGTAATGTTGGATTTGAAAAAACACTCTGTAGCAAACTTCAATACGTGGTCCCTCGGTGAAAATAAAATTAAGAAAGAGAAAAATGGGAAGGAAAAATCAATGTTAAGAGAGGATGTGAAAATTCTTATTTAAAGCAATGGAGAAGACGAATAAACCATTGAAAATGAGAATCTAATCGTCATCCAAGTAGACATCCAGGAATTCAAAGCCAAAGCAACCATGTATTGAAACCAACATATGGGGGAAACAAGAAACCCCATGTGCAAAAAACTGGCTAGAAGTTGATTGTAATGTAACCTTTTCAATGGATGTTAGGAATTATATGTTAAGAAGAAAATAATTTAACCTGATTTTGAAAATAATAAAGACATAACTAGAGGATACCAATCTTTACTTGTGATCTTTGCAAATATGTCTATCCTCAGGAAATTATATTGCATAGTGCATTGTGGTGTTTTCAATGATCTAGATGGTTTTTTATTAAAACACCATAACCATACCTAAAATATACTTTTGATAAAATTAGGTGGCAAACTAGTCCACCAACTTGGATAAAACCATCATGGCCCAACAAAATATTATTTGTAGAAAGACAACCCTAGAAAAAAACTTCTTCAATTTTTCAATATACATGTATGGCTTATAGTCAGTCTGGATTGAGGACTTATTGCATGTCAATAAATAATGAAAAGAATGGTGCAAATGAATTATTCTTTTGCTAATGGATATACAAAAGGAATAAATTGTTCATGAATTAGATTATAGAAAACACACAATTACGTACTCACAAGTGTAGTCTTGAATAGGGAAGCTTTTCATATGCTAAGAAAATATGATTGGTTTAATTTCTATTTCAATAAAGACTATAGTTCATGTCAATTAAAATGTTCATTTTGCTTTAACTAAAAAACCATGAGTAAAATATTTCAAAATAATTTGATGTGGACAATAACTTAGTATTACTTATAGATTTCCCATTCCCTTAAGGAAGGGTTTATTGGAGGATATCTTGCATAAGTTAATATCAAGAATATTTTTATGTATAACAATTACATATGGAAATAGACGCCAAGTCACATAACATTTGGAAATCAAAATAAAATTTGGAAAAAACATTAAAAGAATTCATATCCTATGCAACCACTCCTTAAACAACTATAAACCATATTTGCAACTATATAGCTTATGTGGCAAGATGTGTAGCTACAATCTAGTGGTTATTACAACTAATGGATTAATGGAATGAATGTTTAACATAATGTGGGCATGTGTTTAATTTTATATAATTTCAAGCTAAAGATGTAAAGTTATTAAAATGACTAACCAACAATAATAACTATGACATTATGATATTGCATATAATATTAAAAGGATTTGGTAATTTATTTAATTATCTATTGAACAAATTACAATAATATTTAAAATCTATGATGTGAAAATTAATGTCCATCACTTTACATTTAACATGTGCAATTTTGCCACATGGTGTAGATATGTAATCAAATTAATATAATTGTATAGTATGAATTATGTTGAAAATGTAAATAAAATTTCTACATCATACATCATAAAATATAATTTAACACGTACATTCATAAAACAATTCATTAGTCATTTTTTAATGGCAATAGTCATGTATGAATTACATGAAAACACATGTGTATACGAAGTTCAAGTGGAATAATTTTTTAGGGATTTATAAAAATGTTATAATTTAATTTGTTATTTTTACAAATGGCATGCATACACGTATAAAGGTTTAGTCAATGATAAATAGTTTTATTTTTAAAAAGTAAATCATGAGATATTTATGTGTATGTTTATAGTTTAAAATTTTACATTGATATTTTTGAAATAAATATTTTAAATTGATATAATATAATACATCTGAAGTTTTGAAAATTAAAAATTTTAATAAAAAAATGGAATAAAAAAATGGATTAAATTTAATTCAGAATTTTAATTTCAATTTATGGCCCAAAAGTATTAAATAAATTTAGCTTTTATATTATATATATAGTACATATAAACAAAAATGTTATCTAGTTTATGACTAAAATCAGAAATTTAAAACATTAAATTTGAATACTGAATTAAATTTTTTATTTAAATAAATTATAATTATGTAATTAAAATGTGAAATTCATTTATTATAAACTTACATAATTAAAAAATGATATGAATATGCATAAGATTTGAAATATACTTGATTATATTTATGCAATGACATAATATATCGCAAATTGAAGTATTGGTTAAATGGTTAAAAAAATTGGTTTGTGGCCATGGAGATGAAAGTTCAATTTCCTTTAATGACATTCTAAACTTGGTCCTAAATGATTACATGGTGTTGTAAATGATTGTAACATGACTACATGTGTCCTAAATGATTATAAAATGACTACATATTTTTAATTATACATGTGGACATTACACATAGTTGTTTTGGACATGACTTGACCCATGTCATGTTGAGTTGCAATTAAGCAAGATGTCCAACACAACTCTAGTGACCATAGTTATTCAATACAAAATAATTATAAATTTAATTAGTTGCAAACATAATTTTTTTTTAATTTTAAATTCCTATTAGTGGAAGGGAATAGTGAAGATATTTGTAGCAAGAAACTATCCAATCAACTTCAAATACTTGAAGGGTTTACAGTGACACAAATAATCAAACATAGATGGAAAGATAGACTAAAGTTTTTATACATACAAACATAAAAAAGAGTTAAAATATTGGATGCAAGATTACTATATGGGAATACAAAGTGCTATGCAAATGAAAAAAATACACTAATTGTAATGTGACACAAGAAGAAATTTTGGGTTTTTCTACTACAACCCGTTGCAATTACTTGTTCAATTTTATTATTATTTGACTTATTATCATCATGCACAAATAGCAAGTGAAATTTTTTACTAATATTTGTGCATAATGTCCATAGTGAAAACAATGACTACCTTGTTCACTAGCACTAGGTTTTTTCCTCCATGTTGAATTTTACACTTGTCATAATTTAATAAACACTTGCAATAACTTATAAAGACTTCACATCTTTTGAACTATCAACATTTGCACATGAGTTGAATCATTCATTCTAAATGTGTTAAATCCATTACTACTTAATTACATTTTGCATTCACCATAATTTTTTTAAATGGATGTATAAAAACTTGTTATGTTTCACATTAATATTTGAATCAAAGATTAAGTCAAAATGTTCATATATACAAAGTTTAGGTTCCATGCATAATTTTTTATTTAAAAATTTTAATGTTCAAACTTATACATTTACATAAATTTTAAACTATGGTTTTCCCCTAGTTTGTTCATCATTGGACAAGTTTTTTTATTACAAATGTTCATGATGCCACAATTAAAAACCTCCAAAAAAATCCTTAATTATTTCTCCATTTTATTTCTTGATGTATGACAAATATAAATATAAATTAGATTTTTAAAAAAATTGGTTGGGTATATTATTATCTTTATTGTTCCATGATTTAACATTTGTTTTTCGGCTTATTTTGTTACAAGTTAATGTTTAAGTATTTAGAAATGAAAACATTAAAAATGGCAATTTCATAATAATAACATCAATGAATTATTATTATTATTATTTTCAATTTTGTGGTGTTGTTCAAATGAAAATCATTGATAAAAATATTTAATTATGTTTTGGCTGTAAACAATATATGGAGATATTTGTTTGTTAAAATCTTTCTACATTTTGGCTACAAGTCCTCAAACCTATTAACTTCTGTGTGTGTGTGTGTGTGTTAATGTAGGTTTAATATAAGCTTGATGTTGGAACCATTTATGGTTTTAACATTGAAAATATTAATCATTATTAACATGAATAATCTTTTTGTTCATTCAAATTTGTGATCTCAAAGTTTTAACAAAACTTCATTAAACTTGCATTATTATCATAGGGGGTCACCAAGCATTGGAGTTTTAAACCATGTGCATCAAACAATTTTTTTGGGGGAGTGTATTATATGATTGTTTAACCTATTGTTTCTCACCCTATTATTACTTAATTTTCTAAATATACACATATTTAAACCAACATATTATTAATTATTAATTATTAATTACTAAATTATATATATAAATTATAAACATATTTTTGAAGAAATCTAGTACCTTTTACCCAATAACTAATATATAACATTCTATAATTTTACTCACATATATTTTTATTTTTTAAAGGAATGACCTTCCTTGAAAATTTTCCTTGAAATTTGATTTTTTTTTTCCCCCCCCCCAAAAAGAACCACCAACTTGTGAAAATTTGCCACCAAATATTTTTAAAAATATATTGTTGACTAAAGGGGGGGAAGAAGGTAATCCAACTATTTAATTCCAAAATATGACCTATTTATGTTTCTTATATTTGTACAAAGGTAAAATGTGTTGCTACATCATTATAAAAATTAATATAAATATTGTGTTGTGATTTTTTTTCAAAGTTGTGTAAATAATCAATTTTATTAATCTATAACTAATGTTGTTAAAGAAATATGATGTTGAAAAATAACGGTTGTATTGATTATTTAATAAATTTTTCTTCGAGTGACCAATTTTTGCCAATTTAAAAGGGGGAAACATAAACAATGGTTTTTTCCCCCAAGAATCAGATTTTATCAAATTTTTAATTGATAATTTATCAAAGTAATATCAAAGGATTTAAACAATTTTTCAATTTTATAAGTCTTCTTTAGGCAAATGTGGGTAAAACTACTTATGGGTGATAATAATTCAAATAACATCACAATATTTATTTTTTCCAATTGTACAAAATCATATTGAAGAAAACAAAACTTTTAATTTTTCAAAATTCGAACATATATTTTACACAACAAAAATATCTTTGTTAAAGATTTAATGAAAACACTTTTGAATTCACATTGAATTGAATCCCATTTATGAATATTGTAGATGAATTTACACAAACAAGATTTGTAGATTTTATTAATATTCATAACATGTTATTTCAAAAAAAAAATTGAACCCTTCATATTGCATAATTATAACTTATAATTATTTTTGTGAATAAATTTTGAACAAATTTCAAGATCATGTTTTCATTTGTATCATTTGAATAAAATTTGAAAAAAAAATCCATGTTAATGTTTGAATTTTAAAAATAGTTTCATGTTGAAGATAATAAAATTAAGCTTTCTTTTTATCTTATTAAAGATTTTAAATGGTTTTGGTGGTGAAAACCTTGGTGCATTTCCATGAAGTCTTGGGTTCAAGCCTCTATGAATGTGTAAGTTAATGTGCATAATGTGTATATACATTGATGTAATATGTATAAATATGACATATGAAACATATATGATGGTAGTGAATATCTTCAAAATATTTTGTTAAATAAATCAAAAAATAAATAAAATTATTAATACTAAATCATGGCATATATTTTTTATCAAGGCATGTCGTGAAAAAATTTACAATCCATGACCCAAAAAAAAATAGTGAATCTTTTTTTTTTATGTGTTACATGATGATGTGCCATGTCAATCCATGTCATATTACCTTAAGACCCCATAATATCCATGTCAATTTTTTTAAAGCATAAATTACCTAGTGCAACATGTCATTACCCAAAACAACTAAAAAATATTTCACTAAATATATCCTAATCAACTAGTCCTTTTAAACTAAAACCATGTAAGTTGCATATTAATGAACTTTGCCCCATTTCATTCAAAACATAGCGAATTTGGGTAGTGGGAAAACCCATGATTTTTTCTTGTGTGACTACACAATCCACAAGACCGTAAAATTCACCATCCAATGAATTAATCCAAGTTTGCAACCAAAATATTATACAAAAACATTGTAATTGCAAGGGGGAAAAAAAATTTACATATTGCAATTCAACAATAGCTCTCCACCCAGCCTAAGATGACACAAAAATGTCATCCACCCTTGAGTTCAACAAAACAATCTAAAAAAGTAACAAAGAAAACTAAAATGAAAATGAAATTTATCATGGATTTAAAACTTCGGCCTCTACATTAATAAAGGTTAAATAATTAAATTTTAATTGATTTCCATGTTGGTTAGTTAATTAATTAACAAGTGAATGGTTTGGGAAATTTGTATTTCACTTGAGAGTAACCTTGTTTCATTAAGTACTAATGAAACAAATCATTGTCCATAGCAACTAGTCCATGTTCACTAGGGGGTTAAACAATTTCATTAGGTAAAAAATGTCCAAATTCATTCAAGATCTAGTGAAATCTAGAGTGAGTTAGGACGCATTTTGTAGTAGTGTTTGTAGTCCTTAAGATAGCCTTTTAAACATTGCTTACCGTCTACGACCAAGTTATAAACCTTCATGGTTGTTGCCTACCATTTGCAACAATCCCATTTCCTCATAGACTTAAACCATTAAGTATATTCCCTTCCAAGTAAGTGCATGGTAGGGTGGACAAAAAAAACGTGAATTTACGAATTTGAAAGTTCATTTTTTTTTGTATTTTTTTTAGCCCCGAAATTTTTTTTGTAGTTAGGTAGCAATAATGCATTGATTCCAAAAGACTTTTTTCCATTAAACTTTTTCTTCTTGTACAGTTCATTAATTAAAACATATTTGCAAAAATTCAAAATAAATCAAGTTTTTTTCAAGATGAACTGGACTTTTGAGAAAATGTGCCTGCTTTTCACCAAATAAAAATCCATAGATCATAAAATTCATTAGATATCAATCAAATCAAATCAAGTTTGATTTCATTATTACATTTTAAAATAAAAACAAATTCCCTAAATGTTTTTGAAGTTCATCATAGAACCAAATCAAAGTCCATTCACTTAATCATTGCTAGCGTTACATACTTTGATTTTTAATTTCAAAAGTCGATAGCTCCTATAATTTTATATATTTTTCATACCAATCAATTTCATTACATAAATATTGAAGCCTATAATTTCAAAATGAATCCCATTTAACAATTCCATAATGTATAAAGAAAAAGAGTAATTAGAACCACATTTAGGTTGTAGGAAAATGGACTGTGTTACTCCAAAATAGGTCCACCCTACCATGCATACACCCTTCCTACTTCCACGTATTAATTATTACCTTCATGTGGTACTAATGAACTTTTTACTCTAGAGATTATACAAAATGTACATTATTATTACTTTTGTAAAAGAAATGCAAAACTATTACATAAAATATAACAAAACATTATGCAAACTTAAACTATACTACTTTTATTCATTTTTAATAGAATAAATTTACACAAAACACATTAAGATCCTTCAACCATTTTCCATTGAATAACACAAATATAATATAATTCCAAACTACTCGCCCTTTTCTAGTGTCACACACCCACACATCTCCAAGAAATAGCTCTTAATCCCAACTCCTCGAATTCCACAAAATCTTCCCAAGTCCTCCTTTAATCCTCCTTCACACAATTGCACAAGGTTCACATCGACCCCATGAAACATGTTCTTATCATAATCCTTACTATAAATCTCTTAGGTGATTGGGTGGATTACAACTAACCATTCATCAACATGAATTAATTAATCCCACTAGCTTCACCTTTTGGGTAAGGGATAATAATTCTACCACTAGTAATTAACACGTTACTAGTTTGATTTTGGCACTAACTACAAATTTTTACCCCTTAACAATAACCTATGATAGAATATCCAATAATAACATATGGTAAATGACATTGAATAGCCAAAAATAGTCTATGATAAAATAGCCAAAACTAGCGAATAGTAAATAGCCTAGAATAGTCAACAATAGCTTATGATAGAATATCCAAAATAGTTTATGGTAAATAATTTAAATTAGCCAATAATAAAATAACAAATAATAGCTAAAGGTAAAATAATTAAAAATAACCAACAATAACCTATGATAGAATAACCAATAATAATTTAAGATGAAATAACTAACAATAGCCTATGATAGAGCAACCAATAATAACTTTTAATAAAATAAATAAAAATATGTTCAATTAGTGTCAAGGAAAGATGAATTAAAGTTGTAGATGTGCCTAATTTGAAGTGCCTTCCACTGTTGAATCAAAAGTTCATTTGAATTTAAGACAATCACATAGGTGAACATGGGGTGTGAGTTGTCAATTTGAACAAACTTTTGAAATTTGACATCAAATATTGTGTAGTTGAAGCATAATTTAATATGTTATAACAAATAAATAGGATTGTTGAATGACAAATTGAAAAAATATATACTAATTAAATGTCTTCAAGTACACAATCATGTTCAACAAATGGTTTTGAAAGTATAAATATAATTGTGTGGGTTTAACACAATAATATTGTTTTGTAAAATTGAATGAGGGAAAAGTGAGGGTGGATTCATGAAGTACTTGCAAATTACTTGAGACAATGGCCATCTTTTTCATTTGCTCATCTTTTGTCCACATAATGTAAATAGTCTTATCTATTGGTCAACAAAAAATGACAATGTGTTGTAGCAAAATGGGAGTTTTGCTTGTTTGGATTGTTTGCAATCAAATAGAAAATATTTTTAGACAATGTAACATATATCATAAAGAAAAAATAACTTAAAAATTTCAACACTTTCTATGGTTATTAACTATGTACTAAGTACATATTTGACTTCTATAAGTGTAAATTAATTAGTTATTAGTTATTTTACTAGTTATAACTAGTGGTACATGTTTTGAAATAATGTTACCCATGTATTAAATACAAATTAGAAATTTATAAGTGTCAAATTAGAAATTTTGTAAGTGTTAACTAATTAATGATGAATCATTTTATTAAATATATTAATAATTATTATTTATATTTGAATTAATTCGTCCTTAAAGGTTCAAGCAAAGTATGGTAGATAATCCTTGCTCATTGTCAAAAAAAAAAAACAAGTAACCATAATTTTTTTTTTAATGTATTAAAAGTAGAAATATTATTTTATACAATGACTAACATAATGATAATATTTCATTTCAATGATTATAATGTTGAAAAACCCCATTTTGAAAGTAGATTTAAATACATTTTAAAAAAATGCACCTACTAGCATGATATGTCCTATCTTACAAAATGAGTTACAAGTAGATGAAATATTGATTAGAAAAATAATTCAAGTTAATGAAAACCTAAAAGATACTTATGTATCGTCAAACTATGCATTTTATAATCATAATATATCAAAATTTCAATGTGAAGTAAGTTTGAACACCATATTAACTAGACCTTTTCAAACATACTTTTTATATAGTTTTATAATACCAAAGTTGTTTAATCTTTTAATGTAAATTACCATAAGTTGAATGCAATGATGTTTTTTCATACATTTACTTACACATATTTTGAATCTACTTTCTTGTCTTTATACGCATGTTTCCACAATTCTAGGTTTTCGAGCCCAAAGGATTATATTTTTGGTCTTTCTTATCATGATTGGACCCTTAATGTTGATTATTAATTTAGTTATTAGTAAGAACCGCCTAGCTTGTATAAGAAAGCAAATTTGAATCTATTGTCATTCCTTTTCATCTGGTAATGCATACATAAAGTTGTATTGTGAACTTTTGAATTGAATCTATACATTGTATTTACTTTGAATTTGCATGCATACGAAATAATGGGGTTATTATGGACATGTCTTTCTAGAAATGTATATTTTGTTTATAAACAATGGTGCAAGTGCATAAGTCTAGCAAAGTTCATGAACGGGAATCAACAATGTGAAGGAGAATAACAACGTGTCACAATACTATGATGAGGAGGTAGTAGAAAGATGTAGAAAAATAAAGAGTGAGAACTACTTCACCATTCCAAAAGGCCCTCAAAGAAGTGAGGTGGTCAAAGATGATCAAAGTCGAAGCGAAAAGCTTAATGGTTTGAAAGTTTGATTGCATTGTTTTTTTAATGTCATAAAGGAGCTTACGAAACGATTTGCCAATAATTTTAACTTGCTTCCAATGAAGAATGAAATCAAAAATCAATGCATGCATGACCATAAGGAAACTGAAATGGAAGGAGACAACATGACAATTGGTGTAACGAGTGGTGAATGAAAAGACTCATTGAATTCCCTAAATGTTATTGAATTTGAGAAACTTATAATGATAAAAATACAGTGGCAAGGAATTCAAATACATAAAGAGGATGGATTGAAAGTTAAGATGCAAAAATTGTGATGCTTTATGAAAATTTTAGGAAGAAAACACTTAGTAATATTAATCTAAACATGACTCATATATTTAATATGATGGAATTGACATTAAACAAGTTATAAAACCACCAAACAAATTATTGAAAAAATTAATTGCATGTTATCAACATATGCATTGGGAAAAACACAAATAATAGAAGCTATTGTTGAAGTAGTTCTATGATCACAAAACACTAGGTTTGAATTGTAAGAATGTTTAGCAAAAGAAACAAAAGAGTAAAAAAAAGCTTATAAGAAACAAGTTTTTCCAAATTGATGATATATTCATGACAATAGAATGAAATATGACCAAAATTAGTGTATGAAACATCCATGGAACAAAGGGTGGGTGTTGAATGTAATACATGTAAAAATAATTAACATTATTTACACACAATAAAATGTTACAAAATAATTTTGACAACTTGGACCAAAGAATAAAAATTCTAGCAAGAAAAATCAACAAGAACCACAAGTCAAATTACAACGAAACTAGGTAGGATGTTGTAGTACCTTATTGAAAAAAAATGTTACCAACAAGCAATAATCCCAAAAAATGGAAGAAAAGTAACATATGCATAGTGTGTGTCAAGTATTATGATAGGTCACATTAAAATAATGGCATGATGTAGGTTGTAGGAATCTTAATTAAAAATTAATTTGTGTGCTTGTTGGAAATCTTGAAAATCAATAGAAATTGAAGACATGATGAAGGAAAATATGCCATCAATTTGTTGAGACTTTGCAATGTTAACTTAAAAATGGGCATAATAAAAATTAACTTCAATATATTGAAACCAACTTATTTAAAACATTTTACAAGTAACATTAAGGAGGGTGGGAAGGGTGAGGATGAGCTTAAACATGCCAAAATTGATGTCAAGTCATTTATTTTTCTGCAATTTTTATTATGTTTGTCTATGTGGTTCCACTTTAATGACATGTGAATCATGGAAAGTTGTGCTTATTGAGTAATATGGAAATGGAAAATTTAAAATGAATCAAACAAAATTCCAATATCAAAGTTTGGTTTGAATAAAAAATGTTTAACAATTTCATTCAATGACACAACTTTCATAAATGGCCCCTTAATTTTCATAATACAATTTATTTCATCCTCAAATTTTATATAGAATAGGGTACTATTAGACACATCTAGAAAAATTCAAAAACTCATATTTTTTGATTTTTTGTTTATATAAAATAAAGGTTCTAAAGAAGTTTATGAGTCTTTTTTGACATGTAAATGTGATGCTATGTATACGTTTTTAAAAGAAAACTTGTAGCTTATAACATAAAAAATTAAACTTCAAAGTGTTAACATGTTTTGGGATGATTTGAAATGATTACAAATTTTCAAAATGAAACACAAAATTTGGCAAAATTTGTGTATTTTCAAAAATTCATATTCTCCAAATTTGATTGTAAAAAAAAAAGACATATTGTGGAAATTATAAATAAAATATAGAAGAAAATTCAAAACATTTTATTTGAAAATTCCTCTTGAGGATAATATGTTTTTTGGGAAAAAGGACCCCAAAAAGGTCAATAGTCCTAAATGCAAAGTAAACACACTGGTTTGTTATATGTCATTTGGACCCATAAAGGTTGGAGGTGGAAAATAACATGGTAAACACATTCACATATTTGGTTGTATAAAAAATCTCATTTTATATCAAACACATGAAATTGTAATATATTTATTCCACCAATTGTAAATGCTTCCCAATAAGTCAATGAATCATTACGAAAATGAACATTCAATGCAAGAAGGAGGAAAATACAAATAAACATAATTAGGAAAAGAACAAAGACCAAGGAATTTGATTTTTAATTTCCACATGCATGTGTTTGAATGTGTGGAAGGTTTGCACAAAATATTTAATACCTATTTTGTATAAAAGAACTTAATTACAAATTGAAAAATCAATTGGGAAATGCAATGGGAAGGCCTAGGAATAACATGGAAGCTAAAGAATCCAAGGCATATGAAATGATCTAGCTTACTTTTCATGAATTTCCAATTATGTATAATAATAACTTTCATTATTTAGTAACTTCTTGCAAAATGGCATGCTTATGATAAAGTAACAACAAATTGGTGGCAACTACAAATTGGAATTGTTAGAGGAAAATCTAAGAGTTCAATTTAAAAGTTTGATGTTGAAGGAAATTTTTTTATTATAGTTCTATGGCCAATTGTAGGACCAAACAAATGTTTATCCCAACCTATGGTCCACCTTTAAGCTCGGACATGAAAAATGAGAAAAACAACACAAAAATTAACATGATTTGCCTCATCATCTGTATATTCTTTTACATCATAATCATATGATGGAGAAAATGAGGATGCAAAAGGTGTCACCAAAGCTTAAGCAATTGTTTATGCATTTGAAGGCAAAATTAGTGAGGATAATGGATTTCGAAGGGAATCTTTGTGTTTGAAACATTAATGGTAGGCATTTTTGCATTTGGTAATTGAGCTTTGCAATGGAAAAACAAAAGCATGAACACAAACTTGGCCAGGAAAAAATTGAATGCAATAAAAGAATCCCAAAGATAATTTATTCACAATATTAATATCTTGAATCAATTCATTTTTTTCATCAATTGATTGGTTAATCATCATTGGTAATGTGTAGAGTGCATAACCCAAGTTCATTTAGACGTTGTATGTTGTAAATACTATGGTTTCTTTTATAAGGAAATAAAATAGAAAATTTAGATGTCATTTGCAAAACTTATTTGATACCATAAATCACAAAAGTTGCCAAAAGAGCCAATCTAAAATAGTGGTTTCAAGTCTCTTTTGAAAGCCCTCAAATAAAAAATTAGAAAATAATGCAAATACAAGAAAATATAAAAGACATGTAAGGCTTAAAAGGTGGAAGGAATTGAAAACAATTAAATCAAATAAATATTTGGATTATGTTCAATATAATCAACGTCTAATGCTTGAAAAATGTTTTTTTAAATTTCATGACATGTAACATTTTTTTATCTTTATAACATTTGAGTGTTTGTGAATTGAAAATGTTTTTAATGTTGGATTATGAATGTAAAAATATGAATAATGCACATCATCACATAAAAATCAAAATAAGTTCAATTGTGCACGCATCGACAAGTTATTTAAATTTTTTTTTGATAAATCATGAAATATGGCCAAAAATAATATTTTTTCCACTTTTCATCATGTTGGAAACATATACATGTACTTTTCAACTACATAATGCAATTGATAAATTTTGGATCAATATCTTATAATAAAAAAAATAGTTGGTATATGATTTGATATCTCAAATGAAATTCCAAAATACAATTTAACATGAAAATTAAAAGAATTTGGTCAAGTTACACATATAATTTTATAGATATTGGGAAATATTTTTACCAAATTAGATACTATCGAAATTATTTTAAAATCACTCCTAACAATAACAATAGAAAATGGATCACTTTATGCTATTGATATTTTACAAGTTTATTCTTAAATATATCTTTAAGGAATATTTTAATTAAAAAAAATAGATAATAAGATGTTTTCCTAACTTGTCAGAAAGGTTGTCTCTATTGATATTGTGTCATGATTTCATGTTCCCTCATTCAGAAGATTATGAAAACATTGAAAACAACATTGTTGATTATGTGATGTGGATAATTATCCAAAAATCATGAAAATTATGTGTGATGGTAATGATTAATTTGTATTATCATTTGAATTACTTATACAATTTAGTAATCAATCAAATTGCCACAATGATTTTTTATTAGCAACCTAAGTTTGAATGTTAAATCAACAAACCATTAATATTCACTAAAAGAAATATTGTATTATGCAACCAATCAATTTGTGACTATATGTGACTAATTGTCATTTGCATCTATGTTACTTTTACAATTAGTCACCATGATTTTTAATCTATTACAATTATTGTGATTATAATGCAACTAATTTGGGACTACTAAAATTTCCATCCTTCCATGTTTATTAATTTTTGAACTTTTAATTTAAGATGATCAAATTAACAACAAAAGCAATCACAACTTAGTTATGCAATTATTTTAGCTTGATTCATTGTAATAGGTCTTGTGTTTTATAATATTTTTCCACATGACCTAAATTTGGTTTCCCAATTTTAATCGTCTACAAGTTTATTTCATTGTCATTACCCATATGGATTTTAGGGATAAACATCATCAACATTCATAAATAATATAATCACTACAAGAAATCACAAATTATTTGATTGAAAAAAAAAACTAATCATTTTGACATTTGGTGAATTTGACCATTTAGTCCTATTGAACATGTCCAACTTGACTAGTGGTTTTTTTGATTAATTACAAAATGGATTTTTTGACAAGTCAAATCGAACAAAAAATTAGGCAACCAAAAAAAATTAAAATTAAAATTAAATTGTAATTAAAAATGTAAATAATAAAAAATAGTAAGTACCTACCTAGCTACCCATCCACTCATGACCTACCTACCTATCCACAACCTACTTAGGTATTATACATTTACACACATGTACAAGGTATATATACGAAAATAGAGATTACACATAATATATGTTGATAAAGGGGATTGAACCTTGGTAGGTAGGTAGATAATATGTAAGTGGATAGATAAATAAATAGGTAGGTAGGTAGATAAATAG
Organism: Sphagnum tenellum; assembly: GCA_963921925.1. Taxonomy (NCBI): domain Eukaryota; kingdom Viridiplantae; phylum Streptophyta; class Sphagnopsida; order Sphagnales; family Sphagnaceae; genus Sphagnum; species Sphagnum tenellum. The sequence continues at coordinate 11,440,684 of OY998147.1, read as the reverse complement.
ATAGTAGGCATAACAAGTAGGTTAGCTAACCAAATTAATATGGTCAATTTGATTAAACATGGCCATTTAATGTGGTTGATTTGATTAGCTCATGGGCATCTTGAGGGACATTTTAAAAATTTGTCCTTCTTGATGATATATATGATTTAAGACTTGGTCAAAATGGACATGTCAATCAAAAGAACCATGTGTCTTTCATGCCCCGTGATTTTAGTCAAAGTGAACATCCTTTTGGTCAATGTGAACACTTTAGTTAAGTTGAACCTTCTAAAAAACCGTGATTTTTTGTAGTGAATTATATAGATCAACATATTGTAGTAATTTTCATTACTAATTTTATTCCTACAATATTTTTTTGTAACATAATTTCACATTCATATTTTAAAGGTTTATGGATCAAATTTTGATGATTATTTCATGACCCTATTCCGAGAACTTTTCCCCTCATTTTTAAATAATGGACTTTCAGATTAATTATTGTTTGTTTCTTCATGCACATCAAAGTTAGTTTTCATTTCTTTTGGCAGTATTGCTATTATATCATTTTGTATGTTCATTTTCACTATAAACACAATCTTTCTCAACCAATTTAAACATACAATAATCATTGTTCTTTTTCGGGATCATGCCATTTGTTATTTTTTGAAAGTAGTCATTTGTTTTTTTTCTTGTTTTCATAATCTTTCACATTTTATAATTGAAGCAATGGTAAATTTTCATGTGGAAGGAAAATATAGTTTTGCTATGTTGGTTGGTGATTTCATAGTTGTTCAAATCATAGAATTGTGCCTTTATGTAATGTTTTGATTTTAACATGGTTCAATTCACATATTGAGAGATGTTGCATATGTGGAAAACAAGGTCATCACTAGTTCCATTTATCAAAGTTCCATTCTTTGGCACTCAAGGATTGCATTGGATGGTTAACATTATGATGTATAAAATAATAAATGAAAACTTGTTAAAAAATTCTTAAGATATAATTGTTGCCAAACACAATTGTGTCCATTGTTAATAATGCCTTGCATGGTATCGAGGTCAAGCAAGAAAAGAACTTGAGGATCAACTATTGAATTGTGAGCCATCAATTCCACTTATTGAACAACATTCATTGATATTTGTGATTCTTCCAATGAAGATGGGACATTCCTTTTTTTGAATATCATATTTCAAGCCTCTATGCTTCTATGTTTTAATTTGCAATGTGGGAGTGAGCCCGTTCTAGAGATGTCAACTTTGCATACAATTGTCGTTTTAAAAATTGTTGAGTCATTCAAAGCAATGTTCCACACCCCACATGTGTTGAATGAGTTGGGGTCCTTGGATTATGGAACCATGAAAATTGAACATGTTAGTTGTTTTCCAACCAAATTCAATGGTGACATTTTCTTTGAGCTCCCTCCAATTTGCCATTAGGACATTCTAGACAAATGCAAGGCATGATGCAAAAGTATAATGATCACATTTAATGCAAGTTGAAGATGACCAACATAAATAATTCTTTTGGTTTGGATTTTAGAACCACTAAATGCTTGAGCCATCTACAATGTCAAAATGACTTTTCTTGCATGTTTATGTGGTTTGGTGTTCATAATGAGTTGCTTGGAATGACAACTCATCTCAACTTCTTTTTGTAGACCAATGTGTTTTAGGTCTTCCACCCTTGCACCATTTCCTATAAATTTTGTGGTTCATCACCTTTTTGTGTTAAAGACTTACATATGCTGCATCTATTACATTGTTCACAAGTTGAACAACCTTTCAAGAGTAGTGAACCACCTTGACATGCATGCCCATCTTGATGTAGAAGGCAAATGTAAAGAGGCGATGGAGGCAATCAAGAACATGGTTGCAAAGGAGGTTTCATACATGCCCAATGTTACATCCTCTACAATTGGTTTGGCTATTAATAATACATTTCTATTTCATCATTTGTTCAATGAGCATGGTGAAGGTCCTATGGAACTTTTGAAAGGTAAAAAACTAGATCAAACCATGTCAAAATTTGCATCCATGTGCTCCCCCTAACATACACAACTTGATTGCAACTTTCAAGCATCATCCCAAGAACATGGGCTTCACTAATTGCGTCATCATGCTCAAGACCCTCAACCTTTACGACTACATTCAAGACAATTATTTTCCTAGGCTGTATTTTAAAGAAAATGTTTATCTTTTCAAGTTGTTGGTCAATGGAGATGGTTGTGGAATCACTTTAATGAAATGACTGCAACTTGGGCATGATTTGGAAAATTCTTTGATTATGTTTGATCATGTCAAGTGTGTTCAAAGTTAGACAACCATGGCTTGTCATGTTTACAACCTTGTCTATTGCAAAGTAATGATGATTGTAATCTATGACATGCACTCAAGGGACACAAAAGTCCAATGCAAATTGCAGAGGAAATTGGTTGCTTTAAAGAAAGGCATACAAATCTCAATTTCAAGGGGTTTATGGCAAATAGTGTGCAAGTGAATTGGAATGCTATTTGAATCATTTATGGGACTAGAGATCTTGTTGTGAAGATAGTTGATAATGAGCACACTTGCTTTTTCCATTGAATTCAATCACTTGAAAGACACACTAAACAATTGATTGCACCCAAGTTCTAAAATATGCACAATGCCTTTTGCTAGGAATATAAGATCACAACATCCTTGAAGGAGGCCAACCTTTGGTATGCTACATTTTCATCTTGGTGGTACTCTTTCAAAGCTGCGAACAAGGGCACAATTCACAAGCTTAACAACTCCTTGAACTTTTGGCACTTCCATGTCAATGGGGAGGATTCATGTTGCATTTTTTCACACTGCTTTGTGAATTCATTGTGTGGTTAATCTCTAAAAGTTGTGCTCTTATTTCATTTAATTAATATCAATGCATAAATTCTTGTTGTAGGAGCAAGTGGACATGCTGACTTCTAACCTCTTGAAGCCGGTTCAAATCATTTGGCTCCACCAATCTAGGAATATTCTAGATGCAGGAGCTTGTGCTGCATCAGAGCACTAAAGAACTGCTGACTTGAGTCATGCAACATTTCATTTACAGTTCCCTCATTGGAAAAACCTGTGTCTTGAGCAGCCCCAAAGAGTGCTTGAGCATCCTTTGTGTTGCCCTCACTGGAGTTCATGCTATCACCTACTTTTGAAGCAGAAGGAAACAGGGAGCAGACAGCTTTGGGTTGAGAATTCCAGCCAGCCTCATTACAGATCTATTGGGAATTTTCTCCAGGAGATACAAAGACAGGAAAATTGGGCATTGCAGGGTAGGATTTGCACATAACTGGGGATGAAATTGGTGAAGGCAGAGGAAGTCCATTCTTCACTGCCTCCTCAAACTTCACACAAGCATCCACCAAGGCATCTTCCAATCGCACCAAGCCCTGCTCTGCCAGTGAGATGCACAATGTGATCCCACGACGAGTTTTGATCCTCAAAACACCTGCCACACAACTATCTGCTACTTTCATTTCAGCCAATTTCTGCACACAACTTGCTGCTACTCCAACTATTTGCGTGTCCTACAGTAATGAATTCTCCTGCTAGGGGTCCAAAGTAAATGCCACAAGGGAAAACCAACCTGTTTGCAAATGGCCTTGGTATCATGGCTTAGTCCAGATGGATCTCCATCAGGTAGAACTTTGTGTTTCTGCAACATAGAGAGTTTTGGCATGCCATCTGTGTCAAATCTGCCTCAAGCACTTGAGCATCTTTCACCTCCCAGGCAACAAAGTGATACAGATATGAACACCATGCAGAATCAAAAGCAGCCAGCTGAGCAACAAAAGGCCTCAATTGAGGTGGTTGAAGAGGTGTAGTACTAGCAGGGCTCTTAGGGCTCCAGTCAGATGACTTCTCGGCAGTACTATTGGGAGAGGAGGGGCATAAGGATGTTTTCAAAGGATCATCAAGGATAGTTGTGGTTAAAGCTTCAAATTCAGGCAGCAGCCTTGCTGCTGCTGCTGCTGCTGCAAGTGCAGTCTCATGCTTGCCTCGACTGCTGAATGTAACATCTTGCTGTCCTTGAATCACGTAGGCACAATCAAACAAACGAGCAGGATACCACTCCTTGTCCTTCTCTTCACACATTGGCACATCCTTACCCATTGAGATTCCAGCACCACTTGCTGGACAGTGGCCACCATTCTGGACAGTGGCATTGCTGGACAGTGGCATTCTGTGTGCATCCTTTCGAACAATTAGTTCAAACCCCAACACTTAGTTACACCTACTCCCTAGCTCAAAGGACATCCATCTCTGCAACCCTCTAAATACTTGGCTCCATGCATGATCATGAATCTCAACCTACATCTGGGAGGCCAATCGATGATGGACAGGCTTCTTCCTGTCCTCATTCAAACACAACTGATGTAGGCACAAAACTAACCTGGTAAGCTTGCGGCAAAGACAATCTCCATGCTTCTGAAGCTTGTGACCACGGTTGTGGCATACACCCCTACACCCACCCCTCTGTCTCAGAAACTCTGCTTGTTGTCTTCGTGCCTGAAGGAACAATTGATCAAATTCAGCTCAAAGAAGGGGATCTGATGCAACCGTTTGCAAAAAATATTAGTAAAACCTGCTCAAAAAGACCAGCATGAAGGAAGTTAGTGCAAAAAAATTACTCTTTGCAGATGATCCTCTAGCCTTTCCTTCTTGTTTCTCAACTTCAACTCGCTCTCTCGAACAGCTGCTTTAGCAACCGGATGAGCTTGAAGGACACTGGCTTGTGCTTTGTTCTTCTCTGCTCTCAACAGGCCAGCCCACTTCTCTTCAGGAACTGCAATCGTCTTGCAAATAGCCACTTGCAAAGCTTCAATATGTTCCCGATCCTTTCATTCTTGATGACTGCACTGCGTCGCTGAGTGTGCTATTCTTTCATGTGCTGCTGCGTGCCGTTTGCTTTTCTGCCTCCAGCAGTGCCAGTCTCTTGGTGTCTGCTTGGAGCATTCTCAAATTCCACCTTGCAGCCTAGCTCCTCACGCTCATGCTCTGACCGAAGCTGTGCTTCTGCCTTGACTGCCACTCGAAGCTCATGTAGATTTGCCAGCTGCATCTGTTCCTGTGCCAAAAGCTCTGCCCTGGCCCACACCCTTCCACCTTCACTTTGCTTTGTCTATAAATCAAACCAAGAAACAAGAAGCAAAGGAACAAAAAGATTCCGTGATACAACACAATTAATGTGAATTCAACTCTCAGCAACCTTGTGAACCTTTGTTGACAAGCAATTTCTCCAAAGCTCCAACCATTTTGCTTACACAATAGTTTGAATTCTACAAGACATATATCTATCTAGTCTTGTTTGAATTCATTCTTCCCTAATGGAGAATTGCAACTCTCAATGAGCTTTCACTTCACTAACATGGATATGAAAAAAAAAACAAAATTAACAATTTGTCTTTTCATGTCCATGACATGTATATTAATTTAAAACTAAATTTGACATTGATATAAATAATGATGAATTATTGAAAACCGATATGATAACATAAACTAAACTAAACTAAAAATAAAATAAAATAAAATAAATTGATCATTGCATTGATAGTGCGCAATAAATAACACGAGCTCAACTTGACAAACACACATTTGCATTGTTCAAAATTGATTCAACCTTTCCTCATATTCAATCTTGTTAGTTGCTATCGTTCAAATGCATTATTTGATCAAACATGATCAAGTTATGAGTTACATACCATTGCATTTTGATGAAATTAAAAATATTTAAGTTGTATGTGGCCAATTACATTTGTATATATATATATTGAGGTTCATTAAAAAATGCTTTCAAGTAATGCCTTGCCAATGAAAGAAATAAACCATATTCATTGAATAAAAAGTGATTGAATTTTGAAAGTTGAGGATTGGCTTTTTATCAACTAAAATTCTAAATAGTTGAATATGAGTAATATATAAGCAAAGCATAATCCCTAAATTGAAAAATAAATTCAATTATAAGACATAGAGAGAAAGAAAAGAAATTTAAGTTCTAGAGAAAACATATTAAATAAGGTTTGATTGGGGAGGTTCTAATGAATTGAGAAAAGTATTAAACTTTAATAATAGCTATGAGAAAGAATGAACTAAAAAAAAAAGGAGGTTCTCAAACTTTCTAACCAACTTTTAACAAAAGAGTCTAAATAGTAAAGCATTGACACAAAGAAATACAAGTTGTGCTAGAGCGAGAACTACTAAAATATTAACATTGCGAAAAGGGGCGATCATATTCAACTCTAAAAAATCAAGCATTGATTCAAAAAATATAATCCTAAATGAATGAATTGAAATACTTATTTACAACTTATATTATAGACCATCAAGGTTGTAAAGAACAAATATGTAGACTCCACTACGAATTACAAATTTTCTTACAAACAGGTTAAAAAAACAAGCATTGTTTAAAGAAGTGCAAAAACCCAATAATGACTTGCAATATTTATTTATAGCTATAGATGTTCATTAATAAGCAAGTGAAGGACCACAAAATTCAAAGGCTCACCTATGAGTTCTAGTAGTACACCAAATAAAAAATGGATGAAAAGAAAAACAAATTATGTCAATTGCGGAATGAAATATAATGATAGGGAAGAAATAAAAAATAATGCCAATTGGAGAACTCAACTTAAAAACAAAACTGAATGAACTAAACTAAAATGTATTGAAAATACAAAACTTAGTGTTTGATCCAATTTTTTTGAAATTTGAAACCTCATGATTTCTAGCAGCCCATCCTTAGACTTTGCTTTTACAAATCCCCTGGGTCATGTAGAGATTAGTTCAAACTTTTAGTTAATCCATGAATTTTTAAATAAGAGTTTATTTATTTACAATCATATGTTAAGTTGGCCTATTAACATCCTATCAATATCATGCCCAAGTGTACTTACTCATATTCAATCACCTAGAACTAAGTAATGCAACATGAATAAAATCTCTCTAATTTGCTAATTCTTAGGAATTGTTGTGTTAATCATGGAATGGTTATAATTTTCAAATGAATTGTAAAGATGGCTGAAAAGAGGGATGGTGCTATTAAACAAGAGATTTATAAGATTAAGTTGGTTTTTAGATAATAATTACTCATTCAATAAACAAACATTCAAGAAGTAAATGTTCATGAAATAATTCACACAATTTTCCTAGTTTTTTCTAAAGGACAACCCCAATGCTTTTGACCATAGGCATAGTTTTGTAGCTCTAAAATCATAATTGCCCATATGTTGCACCATAATAATCCACCATATTGTTGTTAAAATTTGTCTAAAACAAATCCACCAGATCAAAGATTTTTCATCACCGGTCCTGATTTAATGTTGGACAAGAAAGTATATTGAATGTGTTCAAGACAAGGGATAGGACTTGTGAGGAAATTTGATCTCCTCCCAGTCATGTGTGTTTAAACTTTTGATTTACATGTGCATAATATTGTGAATTCTTTCATTAGACATCAACATACACATTATTTAAACCTATCAAACTCCGTAGTTTTGAAGAATGCATTGGAGTTCATTTGGAACAAAACACTGTGTGATTTTCATGAATCTTGTCCATTGTGCAAATTTAGTGGGAGCTAGAAATTGGTGTACTTACACAAATTTGAAAGTTTCAAAATGCATTCACCAAGTTGATAATACTTTAAACATTCAATTATGTGTTTAAAACATTTTGGAACAAATATGAAGTCAATATCTTTACATTATGTGCTTTAAAAAAATCTTCTTTGTTGCCTAATGAAAACATCCCCTTTCACCATCAGAGAGTTTGGACCCAAACTTGAAGCAACTTAAGAAAAGACTCAAAATCGATGGGTAAAGTCTACATACCCAACAAAAGTTGTAGGAGACATCATTGCCATGTATGGGTTCCAAGAAGAATGATGCCAACCGGAAGAACATTGCCACTAGGAGATGACGTTTATAGCTCACCAAGACATGAAAGTACCCACCCAACTGCTCCCTCCCCTCTTGATACTTGCACATTACATAGGTTAAGAAACCAAACCTTCAATAATTCTCCACTCCAATAGTCTTATCACTTTCTTCACAGCAAATGAAACATATTACTTGTTCCAAATGCTAAAGTAAGAGAAAATGGTAAAAGCTCAAATTGTAAAAAGGGCCAAGAATGAAAATGTGACATACAATGATACAAAGGTTGCTCCAACTTAACTAGGCACATTCATCCCTTCAAGTAGCTACCTTGTTGAGGCACCCAATACCATAGCATATCAAATTATTTAGCTTTGTGCTTGATAGGTCATAAACCTGCAAATCTCCCATTGCATCAAAAGGTTTCCTCTAGTGATATCTATTGTGCAAGTCATTGAGTTAACAATAATTAAATGCTCTTCAAAGTTGGCACCAAAGAGACCAAATCACACTTTGCGAACAACACCCAAACAACACTAAAGCAATTGACTCATGATTTCTTTTTTATCTCTTGCTAATAGCATGTTTGAATACACAAAATTAACAGTTTCAACCTTTAACTTGGTTTGGTTGATGAGATAAAAAAGATGTTGGGTAAATGGTGTCACCCTCTCATGGTCTTTGTGAACTTGAAAAGTTTCAATCGCCACCATCTCCTTGAGCTCTTTATCCCTTGGGGGCTTTTTCCCCCTCTTTTTGTCATCGTTCTCCCTAAAGTTAGAATTTACACAACATAGAGCCACATACATTGTGACATTTCAGGTTTTGCATGCCACAAATTACATTATTTTTTGCAGCATCATCAAGACCTCCACTATGGAATAAATATCCATCCTTGAACATTCTCTAGTTTTCATGAGAACCTGTGAGGAGTGCCAATCCTTAGAAAGGCACTTTATTCGACAATAGAATTGGCTCAAGTAATTATAAGGGCTTGCTATGGATTGGGGGATTTTTGATGTGATCACTGTCTTCCACAAAACAACAGATGTTCTAGAGATATATATGATTACTTCTTGAGCCCCAATGATGATCCTCTTACAATTATGCACCATGGCCAGAAGTATTACTCTTCTACTAGATTCACTATGGTGATCACAGAAGCTTCATAGATAGTTTTGGGTGCATAATCGCAAGGGACGCAATGAAAAATGCAAGAGGGTAAAAAGCCCCTTGCATCATGTGTCTAGATTGTCAGAAATATATTATGATGAGTAGTCTAGGATCAAATGATTGGACATACCAGCATTGGGAGGCAACGTTGAAGAAGAGGAGATGCTCCACTACTTCCTCCTCCTCTAGATCCACCTTTTCCACTCTTGTGTGCACTCTGTTGGTTGTAATATGTCAGCCTGGGGTTTGCTGCTGTTGAACAGTTCAATAGCTTCATGAAATGTCATAACTCTTTGTTACTACATTTGGCCACACCACCCAAGACTAGAGATTACATTGTTCCTTGTTGCATGTTGTTGCTGCAACATTGCTACTTGGTTTCCTTTCTTCTTCTTCATGAACATGATCAACCTTGAGGCTGATGCCCTTCTTGTCACTTGTCCCTTTATTTTTTTCATGAAACTGGAAAGACATAATTGTGAACAAAAGCTTTAAATGTTGCAACCACTGTACTAGTGGCATTCACATTGGCACACAATTTATTACCTTGGGTTACATTCAACCAAACATCAAACAATTACATCCATCTTAGAATGATAACATCCTGGAAACAATTGTCATCTCCACATTGGTTTAAGGATTGGGCCAAAAATTTCATACCCAAAATCCTATACAAAATTATGCATTGTCAAGACCCTATGGGCATAGCCAACAAACTTGGATACCTAGTGTAAATGGAACACAAACCAAAATCCCATTGGGAACCTTGGAAATTCAAGTTTGAATTAACCTATGTTGGTATGCTTTTCAACAATAATGTTGATCATTGTAACATCAATAATGTGATCCATAATTTGTACCAAAGACTTTCTAGTTTAGAAATGAGTAGTTTGAATTATAATGGTAATAGTAGTTTGGAGTGTTATAATTAACTCTTTGTATCTGTATAAAACCTCCACATGTTCAAAATCTAAGTGATTTTTTTTTGGGGGACAATTTAATTAATTAATTATTTTCAAGGTGAATGTTAGTTAATTCATTGTAAATATGACAATATGAACCATTTGGATAATTTTAAACATTTACAACAATGTCAATTTATTGTAATTGTGACAATGACAATGATAACACATCAAGAAGATGTTGCAAGTTCACATATTAATCATATTAATTGAAATTGTATAAAGGGTTATATGCCCACTTGGGCAATGTTATGAACTTGTTTTGAAGTTGCTACACAACAATGTTCAATAGACCCACAATTTGAATGCAATTCAATCGACATTCAATATTGGACCACAAAGGTGTGCTTTATCATTAAAAACACAAATTGACCCCAAAAGAATGATACACCTTTGATATGTTTAAGGATTTTCAAAACAAAAGTGCAACACTATGCATTTTGTAAATTTTTTTAATTGTGTAAAAATAAATAGTTATTCATTATGACAATAATTCCAAAGCCAATCCTAAGTTGTGGATAAAACTTTCATTTTGAATTTAGATGTCACAAATTACAATACATATCTTTTACAACAAATTGTTTCCAATTTACAATTAAAGCATGAGAAACAACACGGTTCTACAATCACATGTAAAAGTTTATGAGTTTAATTTAATTATTCAACTAGGTGAGTATTTACATAGTGATTATTCTCACTATCATCCCATCATATTAAATGTAATTGACTCTAATCGATTAAACTTGAAGAACAATGTGCTAATTCTTGAATTGGTGATTCTACATTACACACTTTGTAGGATGGATAGTAGAATACAAAAATTGGTATAATGATAGAAATCATAGGTTACATTTACTGAAAAGTCATTACCATTATTCTATTGTATGAAATTCAAGAAAAAACATGAAAGGCCATGAAAAATCATGGGATCATTAGCACATGGTAGCCACAAGTTTTTCCCAAATTGTTGTCCAAGAATTAGTCTTCACATTATATTTTAAAAACCCATCTTGTACAAAAATTCCATCTAGAAAATCAACTTGGATGCTTGTTAGTGTGTTTATATGCTTGTCATGGGCATAACACAACAACTTGATAAATCTTCCCGATGAAATAAGTGTGTCCCATTCCTTACACACAACTCGGCATTGAATTAGGTTGCGTGTGGGTAGGAGTATTAGTATTTTTTCCACCACATCTCCCGGAATTGTTCCAAACCAAACTTGTTCTTGTGTCTGCATTCCTAGGAATGATCCAATGGTTCTTAACTTTAAATTCTTCCAACAAATTGAACAATGCCGATTTGCTCAATCATATATTCTAATGACAATTTTTCATAGTATTGTGAGTGCAATGCATATATAAGTTTTAGAATGCAACAACAAAATTGCACTTGTAATTTATATTGTTGAAATGTCGCATGTTGTGGCATGTAATATCATCTCAAACCTTACCTACATTCTAATCTCAAAGTTTAATTTCTAAAGGGGCTATGAAATGCTATAAAAAATTTTTTCCTCCCTTTCAAGTATAACTAATATGACCATTCAAACTCAACTTTAGGATCATGTTTATTGTGGTTGACATGTTTACATTCTTTGAGAAAGAGTATTAAAATTGTGATAGTGATAAGTTTCAACAAATTGATATATGGGAGAAATAGGTGCCAAGTGTTGTCTATGGTTGATGGGTGGTAATGTGATGCCAGAATTTGAACGCCATGCTTAACTAAACTTCCCAAATCTCTTTTTACACTACATTTCCTAAGAGCAATTAAAAATATATACAGATTGGAAAATAAAATTTGTTGCTTGGTTCCATTCTTGGGAACAAGTCTATTGTTGTCGAATGGTGGGTGTTCCATGAGTTATTAAAAGACTTGGGTAACTATTGACTTAACTTGTAGCTATTCCTAGCTATAATAGACTTATAAAGTATGGTGATTTGGGGTATTTAATCAAAGCCTTTTTTCAAGTAATATTTCATTTTCAACTCTTTTTGTCAACAATTTTCATCACCACAATATTGCTTTTGGAATCAATATTTTAACAAAGGATTAAATGCTCCTGCATTTGGAATAATACATAGCACAACTTGTTTAATTTTTGTCACACTCAAGATTCTATCACTAATACATCGGTGGTAGGGATTTCTTTTTGGTGCAAAATTTTGCATTGTTAATTTTTTTCTGAATTTTTTTTTTGGCAAACTCAATGACTTTTTGGGAAAAAATGTCTGGAAATATGCTCCAAAGCTAAGTTGATATTAAAACATTTATTATATATAATAGTAGGGATGCCAATGGTTTTCCAGGGTGTGGAATGGTGAAGGCACATTTCAAAGTTGAGAACTAGATCACTTGTTCTAATGAGTTCACTTTTGATATACACCCATAGTTCATGGTTCACCTCAACCCAAGGTCCTAGGTTTTTTTGGGGGTTCCCATGGAGTTCCCAACATGTTCCCCAAGTTTGTAATGTGTTCCTCAACCTGTTCCCAATACCTCCTCAATGTATTCCATATCCTTTGCCCTATGTTCTACTCTCGTAACTTATACAAGTAGCTTAAAAGAAGAGATTAGAACATATCTATTTTGGGACTGTCCAAAACATAATGATTTTATTTGTAATGGGCCAATCAAAGATGCTCATCACATTTAAGGAGGAGGAGAAGAAGAAGAATAAGAAAACTTTGGGGTTCCCACAACTAATTGATATGAGTCACAATATACTACCATCTTAGAATGCATGAATCAATAGACAATTACCTAAATTTTCATGAACCTCTTGATAAGGCATGCCACTTGGTTTTTTTTCCTTCTAGGTGTGAAATTAAATGGAATTTGTATATCACTCCAAGATTCTCCAGTTTATCATTCAGTTCAAAACCATTGGTTCAAGAAACAATAACTACACTGAAACATTTAGAAAAAGGAGTAGGAAAAATAATTTTTTCTAGGCATCCAATGATGTGAGGCAAGATAAATAAAAGAGGCCCAGTTTTTGTTTCCCTTGTAGGTGTGGGCAAGGAGAGAGAGATGAGCTTGAAAATTTCCTTGGATTTAGGGGTTATGTTCCTCCAGTTGTTCCCAATAACTTAAGCAATGGTGTTCCCAAATTGTTCTTCCATGTTATTTTGAAAATTTCTCTCTTATGCTTTGCCATGTGTTCCTTATGTTGTTCTCATAGTTCTCATGTGTGAATGACATGCACATTCATTTTAATTTTAAGGGGGTAGAGGAACTGGGGAAAGGAGAAGTTGAAGACTAATGGTTGCAGCTAGGGGCTTTTAGAAAATAGAATAAATAAAATAAATAAATAAATAAATAAAATATTTTTATATTATATTTTATATATTTAAAGATTAAAAATTAAAAATTTCAATTTCTCCAAGTAAGGTGGATGGATGGCTAACATGTGTTTTGGTGGTATACATGGCAACATTTTTCTTTTGGAGGCTAGTGATTCCAAATTGGCTACTCAAATTTTATTTAACTCTAGAAATGGCTAAATGAACTAATTTTTGTTCGTACCTTGGTGATGAAAACACAATGAATGTTTTAAGTTAAAGTTGCCTTCATTTTTAAAAAAATGTTTAATTACAAGGGACTACTAAATGCAATTTAAGATAAATCAGACAACCATAAAAGTTTGAACACAATAAGTTCTACGGCTATTGCATAGTACCAAAAATAAGTGTCGAAATAATCATTCTCCAAAAGCAAAAACTAGTGAACTTGTTTCTATACCAAAACATGTATGCAATAGCTAGCAATATATTGATGCATTCAAGTGCACGTGCATTGCTTAAAGCATGATTAGCTGCCATAACTAATACCTCTGCTTCAGAATTGGCACTCTTCACCAGAAAGCATAAGGCCACATTCTCACCACAAAGCATAATGCAGCAAGTTAGGGTTGCAAGTCTTCATTGTAGTGGAAATTTAGGGGGCCATATCATGGAGTAATTCACCAATGCTCCAAGGATTGTCCCAAATATCTCCAAAACAAAAATCACGCAAAATAATGATCACCAGCAAACTTGGAGCTTAAAACACATGGGTTGAGTATAGATTTCCGTATGATGACCTTATTAAGTACCACCAAGCTGCTGTAGCAATAGCATGAGATCTACATGCATAACTGATGGCAATAGTCCACCTTTTAGCTAGTCCAAATTTGCCTTCCTCCAAGTGATTCTCTGCAAAACAATTCTTAGTAAAAATCAACTAGATCTAGACAACACCATCATTAATAACTTCAGGTAATTTGAGAAAAGAGATACATTCACTTGCAAAATTAAAGTTTCTCCCACAATTGTGTAGTAGGGAATTGCAATCGTGGGGAGTCAACATGGCAGCCTGATAATGATTTTGCATTGTCAATTTCAGAAAACATGATTATTGGTCAAGCAAATAAGGTTGAGCAATGGCTCAACAAATTAACCACAGGTCCAGAATGCCTTCGGGTGTTCAAAGTGTGCTTGTAGATAGCCATGTGCACTATAAATGTAGTCTTTAGCTTAAGAGTAAGCTAGTATTGAAGATGAATTATCCCAATGGCATTGAATAATTCTTGTGCTAAGAATTAGCTCTCAACCTTAATTATCAAGCATGTGGTAGTAGTAGAACATTGTTTTCTCACAAAGTCAACCACAAGAACCCAAGCTTCCTTATTTATTAGACCCACAACCCCAATGGTTGAGTTAGTCACATGAACGATGCACAATTGGCCTCTCAAATAAATTGTTGCATAATCAACTTGGGAAGCTTTGTTCTTTCCACCAAGTCAAGCAAAAAGAATCCTTCACATGCTCAAAAAGTTCCACGAAAAATAAAATGTTGCATAATCAACTTGGGAAGTTCGTTCTTTCCACCAAGTGAAGCAAAAAGAATCATTAGCATTCTCAACAAGTTCCAAGAAAAATAAAATGTTACATATTCAACTTGGGAAATTGGTTCTTTCCACCAAGTCAAAGAAAAAGAATCATTGGCATGCTCAACAAGTTCCACGGAAAATGTTGAAATGTGTTGGTGAAGAACATTTCTTTGCATCACAATACATTGTGAACATGTATGTTTAAGCTAATTTCAAAACAACCACAAAGTCCACTAGTAGGAAAAATGACTCTAGTTCATTAACCCATTTCATTACAAGACTTTAGAAGTAAAATGGGTTCACTAACTATGTTTTAGCATAATGAGATTCACCATGGGTGAAATCATTTATGCTTAATTGATTAAGGTTCATTTTTAAATTCAAATTATTTATAAATTAATATAAATTATTGAATGTATGTATTTATTCACCGGGTGTATTTATTAATATAAGAAGAAATTTGGTATTCATAATTTCTTAAAAACATGTTATGGTTTACATTAAATTGCAAGTCTCAAGTGTATCTTCAGTCAAATTAAATATATACATTTGAAAAGTATTAAAAACATGTACATCTTCAAAAACAATTCTAGGATGAAGTTTAATGTTTTTCATTTAGCCAAATATGAGAAAGATAATAATAATTAAAGTTGGCTTTTGTAAAACATTTAGAATAAACAACATAATAAATCCAATCATAATCCTATTTATTTCATATCAAATGAGGTGGTTGGATGACAATGATGATGGGTTATGTTAATTGTATGAACATAAAATGATTTATTAATAATATAAAATTATACTTTGAATTCACAATAAATATAAAATATAAAAAATTTCAATTTAAAATAAATAAATAAATGCCATGTTACAATTTTTAATTTGATTATTTTTCAGTGAATTTCTTTGTCCGTACCAACCCATCATCAATCACTAAAAGGTGTGGTGAATTCATTATATTTCTAATTTAATGAATTACTGGTGGTTTCACCTAAATGATTAATGAAATTCCTAATGAATTAAGTACACATCCCTACTAGTGGTCACAAAGAAAAGTCTATCATCCTTGAACAAACTTAGAGAGTCTTGCACTTATAATAATTAAGATAGGACACAAGACAAACCCAATGTAATGTTTCCACATCACAAAGGAACTCATAATTAATTCTTATGGTTTCAATGGTTACATTGTTTCCACCATTTCAACAACTAGAACTTTGTATTTGTTGAAGATTTTTTTGGAGGGTGATAACATTGAGATTCAATGTCTCTTGATGTTTTCAAGAATTTCTTTTTTCTTTTGAAAAGTTTAACTAACTTGGTAGTCTCAAGATGTCATTTAAGGCTATGTGTGAAATAGTTGTAAATCGATGCCATTGAGCTTTTGATTTTCAACAAGCTTAGGGAACTCAAGGTTTGGATTGCAAGTTTTGTGTGGTGTGCCATGTAGTGCACACCACTAAAGAAGGGTTTATGTTTTTGTATAACTTGGGTCTCAACATTAGTTTTCACACCTTAAACAATTGTCACGCCATTTGGGTCAAAACAAACTTGTTTATATTACATTTTGTTATGCCTCTATATTCAACAAGGCTCATTAACAATCATGGACATCAACACAACAAAAGTTTCCCATCAACAACCTCTTGCAAGTTCAATAAAATTGGTATTATTTTCCATCCATAAATCACATATACATGCACAAACAACCAACCTTGATTGTGTAATTGAAATGAATTGTGCATTATGCACAACAAATTTAATGACCCATAAGATAATATTGTGCATAATTTTCAACATTATTTAGTTTGTAGAATCTAACCAATGCTTTTTTAGGTAGTACTTCATCTTTAGAAATTGGAACAAAGGCTTGAAGTCTTTAAATTTTGTCATTGGGTGCCCCTATTGCAATAAATATTACAGTGTAATGAACTGTACATTTCGTTTTTTGTTTTTCGCCTTGTGGCCTTTTACAAGTTGCCTAACAATTGCATCATGACCTTTGCATACAAACAACATCTTGTTTTTAACATGTTGGTTATTAAAGTTCACAAAAATCTCACCAACAATAACTACCTTTTTGGCCATTATTTTCCAAAACTTGAATGTTTGACCAAAGAGTCAAGCTTCAACACTAATAAATATCCATGCCTTTGATTTAAAAGCAAATTGTACATATGCATATCATTTTCATTTGTTCATTCCCTCCACAAATTGGCTTAAATTGAGAAAATTATGTAACCCAATACTAGGATTAATAATGCTACAAGGAATTTGCATATCATTGATTAGTTTTCAATCATTAATGACTTTTTTCAATCATAAATGCCACATGCAACTATGAATTTCTCTAGTTATTTTGGACAAGTCACATAAATTTTTGTTACAAAAGACATAATGTGGCACATAGTTGAAACAATAGTTACATTTAAATGTGATTAACACAAACTTTTCATCCAACTAACATCTAGCCTATATGGCACAGTCATTTATGATCGATTTTAATGAATAAAATGTGGAATTGCATATCCCTACATGGGATAGTCATTAATAATTAAAATGCGAGGATGATAAGTTTTTTGACCATTGAAATGTTGACATGTGGCAACCTTCAAGCTGAACAAATGGCACCGGACATGGCTTACCTAGGCTAGGAAGCCTAACTTACCTAGCTTAAGTTGCTTAGGTTACTTAGGTTGAAAACATAGGTTAGGAATCCTAGGTGGTTTAGGTTATTTTCCTTGGCTTGGAGTAAACACTTAAACTACCTAGCCTATATTAGGATATATAAGTTGCAACATGAAGGATTAAATCCCTTGACCTTGACCTTCATAGTGAAGCACAAAATGTTTGCCATTGCATCAACCTTTTTTTTTAAAATTATGAAATGGAACCACATATTAATAAATTTTTTACTAACTTATTGAAGTGATATATTCAACCTACCTTATGCTATGTAAGCTATTTAGGGGTTGTTTAAAGTACTTAAAAGCCTACCTAGGAATTTTCTAGATTAACTAGGGTACCTAAGGCCTATTTGGGGTTTTCAAAATAAATTATAATACCTATGTGCATACCTAAGTGTTGCCTAGGTTACCCAAGGATTACCTAGAGCTTTCTTAGGGTGATTTTAAATCACCTAAAGTACTTAAAAGCTTAATTAGGGTTTGCTTGGGTTCCCTATGGTATTTAAGGGCTACTTAGGGGTTGCCTAAAGCATATGTAAGTTTTTAAAGGGCTACCTAAGGGTTATTTAGGCTATTTAAGGTTTATTAAGGGGTTGCATAGGCGATTCCGATATTTCTAGGGTTTATTTAAGTTATTTAAAAACTTTTTACTTGGGCATTGTAGATTATTTAGGGGTTGCAGATGTTATGAAAGGTACCAAGGGGCTACCTAAGGTACTTAAGGGTTGATTAGGCTACATAAGTTACCTAAGGTTGTTTAAACTACCAAAGGTACCTAGAGGCCTAGATGAGGGCTATCTAGGGGTTGTTTAATATAATTAAGGTATTTAGGGGTCATCCTAGGGGTTTATTAGACTAATTAAGGAATTCATGGGCTTGTGTAGGTTATTTAGCCTACCTAAGGGCCCATAAATTAATTTGGGTACCTAAGGGCCACCTAGGGGGGTTGTTTAAATTATTTATGGTATTTAAGGGAGTACCTAAGGGCTACCTAAACCATTAAAAGTACCTAGGCATTGTTTAGGGTATTGAGGGGCATACCTAGGAGTTGCATAGACTACTTAAGGTACTTGAGGGTTGTTTAGTCCTAGGTTGTATGAATTAACATGACATGTTGCATACATTAACTTGCCATTAACACACATACATTTTGCAACTATGGTATATAACTATAATTCACATTGAACAAAATGCACTAAAAACAAGAATGTCATTTGCAACAAATTTTTGTAATTAAAAAATGTCATTTGTAACTAATTTTTAGTTGCAAAAATTAATTACAAATAAAAATTGTTTAGTGGTGTTGCATGTTTAATCACATGTGAACCACATTATGAATCATATATGAAACAATTAGGTTTTCATCTATATTGTTTGATGCCACCAATTGTGGATGATATGAAAGCACTTTTCATTTTTATTTTTGTCCAAACTAGCAAAAGTTGTTTGAGTCATAATCATATCTACAATTTAAAATTGTTTTGTCATAGAATATGTGAATACTACATGCCACAAAGGATAGTTGAAATGGTAATTGAAAAAATGGTTGATTAAAACACAAGTCACAAACACATGGATTGGTATGGATAGGGTTTCTTGTAATGTGAATTCATTTTAGTTTTCATTTGAAATTTTTTGAACCTTTTCTTCGATTTACAACATGATCTTCAATTACAACTTTGGATAAAGGTGTATGTAAACACTCAAAAACATGTTCAAAGCTTATGGCTTTAGGTGTTTGAGATTGTGGATCACATTTTCAACAACATTAGCATTGATAGATAAAAACTTTCAATTAACCAATATTCTAATGGAAACAAAGGAGAAAAGGAGAGCTAGAATTTGAAATGTTGTGGAGGTCAACTGAAACTAGTAGAAAACCCCCCTTTCCCAACTACTTTTTCAAATTTACCATTCAACTACAAACCAAGTCAAAAATTACACATATAGTTACAACTTATTTTTTGCAACTAGAAAATATTTTTTGCAACTACTAACTAATAATGTCAACAAGTATAAGTTGAGAGTGAAATTATAGTCAAAAGTGTATGCCACATGTCAACACCACAACAATAGCCACTATGTGCCACCACTTGCCAATTTAGTTGAAAATTGCTTTATTAATATAGTCGAGGGTTTGGTGACATGTGGCACATTCACAATGTTGACATGTGACACATTAATAAAATGTGGGTTCAACGAATAGTTAAATGACATGTGGCACATCCACATCAATAGGTTAGGCCACATGGTGCTTAAACATATGTTAGGTTTAAATTTAGGCACCTAGGTTAAATCTAAAAATAGGCCATTTAACTTAAGTTGAAGTTAAGGCACCTATGTTAAGCTTAGATTCATCACATGGCAATTAATAAATGTTTAGTCTTTAGGGTTGAACCTTTTTGATTGGGTCATCCTAAATGGTTGTTACATTTTTCATGTTTATTGTGGTCTTTGATAATCCTAGTGCACTCCTTTATATAATTTAGATTCATGCAATGGAAGCCAAATATTATGGGATAAATATTTTAATTGTAACCTAGGGTAGATACACCTATCATTGAACAGTTAATGGTGGATCATTAGAACTCTCTTGTCCATGGTGAACTTAAAATAGTTTTGTAATCCTTCACCTGACACGTGCAAATCTAAAAAAAACATTCCAATTTGATGGAAAGTGAGTAAGATATGCCCTTTCAAAATGAATGGGATGATGCTTTGATCATCAATCTTTTGGATGGTTGTAGTAACCTTATTCGAATAATTAATATATGATCATAAACAACAAATCTTATGGTCTAAATCCCTTAAGATTAATTTCATTCCATTTTTTTTGTCAGTTAATTGTAAAAATTCACCATTTAAAAGAAATTAGTTGAAAAATCACAAAAATCATAACCTTGCATAAACAATGTAAAAAAACCTTCACAAAAATTAAAAATTTCAAATTCATTAAGTATGTGAAATTAGCTCATTTAAGGCATGTGAAACCAAATTAGATAATCCATCACTACACAAATCCTGGTTTTTAAAAAGGTTCAAGTTGATTAATTTGTCATTTTTTATTAATGGACATATACATTTTGATTATAGGCTAGGGGCTTGAATGACACATGTATTTTTTGACCGTCAATATGATTATATATGTATAGTCAAGTTATACAATTGTAATAAAAATGGCCAAACATTTTTAATCAAAAGGAACATTTAGTGAAGATGGCCAATGATTTTTAGTCAAATGGCCAATGGTCTTTAGTCAAATGAAACATGTAATCAAGATGGCCAATGATTTTTAATCAAAATTGTCAATGGTCTTTAGTCAAATGAAACATTTAATCAAGATTGCCAATGATTTTTAGTCAAATGCAATAGAGTTTATTACCCTATCTAACTACTTCCTACCTACTCATTCACTTATTTACCTAACTAATTACTTACTTATCTATTGCCCACCCACCTACTACTTATCTACTTATTATTTAACTATTTACTTATTTTCCTATATTTTTTCACCTTCATATAACTTATTTCTTTACTTAACCACCTAAGGGCAAAAACATGGTTAAGTGACTCAAAAGTGGTGTTGAAAAGTCCATAACCTAACACTAGTGATTTGTTTGCAATTTTAACAATTATCAAACCATATATCTTATAACTATCTCTTATCCTTTTAATTATGAATATTAATAACCCAACCTATGAATATCCGTAAACATGTGATTCATTAAAAAAACCATGCAAAAGATTATTTTAAATTGAAATGGAGTTTGAAAGATACAAATGTACAACAATCATGAAATTTAAAACTTTTAAAAATAGAAAATATGTTAGGAAAGTTTCAATGCACTTTAGTAATAAATTATTTATTAATCAATGTTTTATTTATAAATTTTTATTTTGACACTACTTTGACATTTTTTTGGGTCCACATTTTTCAACTTTTTAATGTGACAAACATAATTTTTCCATTTCATTAGGTTTAACCATTAGATTTAGTCACTAGATTTAGCCACTAGGTTTTGCCAAAGTTTAGTTATGAAGTTTAGCCATTAAGTTTATCAATTAGGTTTAACCATTATGTTTTGTCACTAGATTTAATCATTAAGTTTAGCTAAGGTTTAGCCATTATGTTTAACCACTAAATTAAGCCATTAAATTTAGCCATTTGATTTAGCTATTAAGTTAAGCCACTAGTTGTCACCTAAGTTTAGCCATTATGTTTAGTGATATGAAATAAACATGGAATGTAAAAAACTTGGAAAAAGTTGAACATTTTTTATGTTGTAGTTCATGGGTAAGGACTTGGTTATCATTGTGAAGGTTTGGGGTTCAATTCTTTATACTTGCAACCTATGTGCAAGCTTAAAGGGCTAGGGTAGGTAGGTTAGGTTAGGTTAAGCTAGGTTAACATCTATTTGCCTATTTGCATTATTCAACCTACCTAAACCTGTTTGTTACCTATTTATTTACTTACCTTTAATTTTTAAAGTAGTAATCTAAAAAATGATTTTAATTTAAGTATAATTTTGACCCAATTAAATAGTTCATTATTTACTAGTCAAATAGTGAGTCACTTTGTTAGTAAAAATGACAAGGTTCAAATTGACTACCTATTCACATTGGCAAGTCCAAATTGACTACCTTGTCACGTTGACAAATCTAAATTGACTTGTCCAGATTGATAAGGTGGTCTTTTTGACACTTGTCATTTTGAGGTATTTTTTATCAAAAACTCCAATTGAAAAAACCATGAATTGTGGTAGTGCATGTTCCCTTATGGCAACAAAGCATATGGTAAAAGGTTCAACAAACATGTTTAATGAGGGATGCAAACATTCAATCGTGAGTCACATCCACCCCTTTAAGCCATTGTTGTTTTTCAAAAATATTATCAGCATCTCTTAGAAAAACTTTCTTTAAAATCATTAAAAAATTTTAAAGTGTTATTTATATTATTGTGTGAAATTTTATATTGATTTTTTTTGAAAAAAAGTAAGTACATGTATTAAAAATTTCCAAAAATAATTAGGTATGAATATTTTTATGTTGTAAACCTAATAGAAAACATGGTTTATTTGACCAAAACTTTTAGTGAAAAAAGACCCCAATTAAATAGCTATAAGAAAAGCCCTGATCGTTTTGAACAATTTGAGTTTAACATGTCCATTGCGATTGGGTCATTTGATTGGTCAAATTGAAATAATTTATTTTTAAATTTATTTTCAAAATAAAATTATAGTTGTAGGTAGGTCCTAAACATAGGTAATTAGGTGGTAGCTTATCCTAGCTACCCAACCTAGCTTACTAGGTTAACTACCTAACCTATTTAACTTAATTACCCAATGTAACTTAATAATTTAACTATTCAACTTAATTTACATAGCCTAACTATCCAACCTCTTTTACTAAGCTTAACTATTCAACCTATCCTACTTAGCCTAACCCCTTAAACATGAACATAGGTTGCAAGTATTACAAATTGAACCCCTCACCTTGATGGTACCAAGTTCTTACTAAAGGACTACAATTTCATAAGTTAACTTTTGTCAATTTTTTTATTTGACATTGAACATTGTATATATAAAAAACTTATGTAAGTAAATAAAATGGTAATTAAGAAATAATTAAGTAGGCAACTTAGTAAGTATGAGGTGTATTGGCCATCTAATTACTTAGTAACTACCTTAAACCTAGCTTACCCATGCACACACTCAATTACCTACCATAGTAACTAGCTTAAAGTGACCTAGGTATTCAATATGATACCTAAATAGGTACCTACCTACCTACTATGGTACTTAGGTACTTCCCATAGTGGATTAGTAGGTTGGTAGGTACCATAATAGTAAGTAGCTAGGTACTAACTTGGTACTTATTACCTACCTACCACCTACCTTAACTATCCTACCTACCTAGATATTATGTAAGTAGGTAGGATGGTAAAATGTC
The DNA here is from genome assembly GCA_963921925.1 of Sphagnum tenellum. Taxonomy (NCBI): domain Eukaryota; kingdom Viridiplantae; phylum Streptophyta; class Sphagnopsida; order Sphagnales; family Sphagnaceae; genus Sphagnum; species Sphagnum tenellum. Next base: position 11,417,168 of record OY998147.1, on the reverse strand, counting down.
ATTTTTGTTTGTCCAACTTGACAAGATGTTTTATTTGATAAGAAACCCCATTAGTCATCTTGATTGGGGATGTTTTTTTTGTTTGTCCAATTTGATGAAATGTTTCATTTGACCAAAAACCCGTTGGCCATCTTGACCAAGAATGTATTTTTAGTTTGTCTAATTTGACCAAAATTATGTTCCATTTGACTAAAACCCATTAGCCATCTTGGCCAAGGATATCATTTTTTGTTTAACTTGACTAAATGTTCAATTTGATAAGTAGTCAAATGGGTTATCAATAGTCAAATTGATTAATCAATAATTACAATGTCCATTCACAAGATGGACCTCTAGTCAAAATCAACTTGGACATCTTGAAAAACAATGTTTTTCTACTAGTGAAAATTAGTGGTTTCAACTACTTTGGTGCATGTTTGCAAAATTACGTCCCAAATTAATTACAAAAACATGAGTTGAAATTTGATAAAGCTTTCTCCTTTGGTTATCAACATAATGTTTTTATCCAAGGCAAAAACAAAAGATAAATGAATGAGGTTTTCTCACATTGATTGCCCAAAGTGATATTATTTTAAATACATAGGTGCATTACTATCAAAGTGAAGTGCAATTTACTAACTTAAATCATTATGGGACCTTAAAAGTGAAATATTGATTTCACTTTGGTGAAAGTTATTTCACTATAATATCACTATGTAACATCATGTTCCATTATTAGTTAACATAATTCATTATTACAATTTATTATAATATATTGGTTTATTTTTATATTTTTAAAAAATTCTATCTATGCTACTTTATATTATACCCTATATTATTTTAAGCTACTTTAGTTATTCTAACTTATATTTTATGTTATTATAGGCTATTATAAATTATTGTACCCTAAATTATTATATGTTGTTTTACCTTAAGGTACATTAACTAGTTTATTATAAATTTTTGAATTATTTTAAATTAAATTATTCAACTAATTTTAGGCTTTACCTTAGGTTATTTAATTTTAATTTTAATATATGTTATTTTAAATTATATTTTAAGTTATTCAAGGTCAATTTATTTTATGTTATTATAAATTATTTATCTTAAATATAATAACTTAAAATAATTTAAATAAATAAATATATATAATGACCTAAGGTAAAATTAACTTATAATAAAATAACCATTAATAAGCACCAATATCCACTAATAAAATAGCCACCGATAATCATTGATAGAATAGCCACCAAAAACCATTAATAAAATAATCATTAATAATTATTAATATAATAACCATGAATAGTCACCGATAGAATAACTACTAATGGCCATTAATAGAATAATCACTAATAACTATTAATATAATAACTATTTAAAATCATTAATAACCACAAATATAATAGGTACCAATAACCATTAATAACCACCAATAATTTTAATAAAAGAACAACCAATAGCCATATATTAATATTGCTTAAGATTGCTAAAAATAATCTAGGGTGAAATAACCTATAATAACCTAAAATTTCCAATAATAACATAAGGTGAAATAACTTTCAATAGCCAAAAGTATCTTATAATAATTGTGAGTATTCTGAACTAGAATAATTTATAATACCCAAAAATAACATAAAATACTCAAAAAAACTTACAATAATTGAAAATAGCCTAAGATGAAATAAGCTAAAATAGCCAAAAATAACTTAAAATAACCAAAAGTAGCCTAAGGTGAAATAACCAAAAATAACCAAAAGTAATTAAAAATAACCATAAATAGACATAAATAATGTAGGGTGAAATAATTTAAATTAATGAAAAATAGTCATCTAATAATTGAAAGTAACTTAACATAGGTAGTATTATTATATTAACAGAAAAATTATCAATTTATTAAACTTTTTTTTTCCCAAAAGAATGGTCATTGATAAGCTTTAAAAATCATGAAATTATCAATAATATTATATATTAAATAATTAAAATTAATTGATTTCCATATTGGTTAGTTAATCACCTAGTAAGTGACTGGTTTGGTAAATTTGTATTGCATTTGAGAATAACTTTGTTTCATTAAGTATTAGTGAAACAAGTCATTGTCCGTAGCAACTGGTTCCCGTTTAGTAAGGGGTTAAACAATTTCATTAAGTAAAAATGTTCAAATTCAGTTAAAATCTAATGAAACCCATAGTGAATTAGGATGCATTTCCTAGTAGTTGTGGCACAAATAAAAAAAGTCCATCCAAATTGAATTTTGGGTTGCATCCAAAGTTTGAAAACTTTTAGAATGAAAGTGTCCAAAACTTTGAAACATTTCTTTTCTGTGATGAAGCAAGAATGATAATCTATTATAAAAGAAAATGTTTTAAGCTTTGATTGTAATCATAACTAATTAATGTTTTTGGTTGTTTAATGTATTTTTCCAATTGTTTGGATACTTTCAATCCATGGATGACCTTTCAACTTCATCCATTTTAATTGGAAAACATTAGTGTGAAAATTGGATAAAATTTACATGAAATTGATTTTTCCATGCAAGTGAACATGAACGTTGGACTTTGATCAACAAATTTGTGAACAAATATGTTGAGTTGGTTAGTGGACAAGAATGTGGCAACTAAACAATTTTACATTAGATGAATTTGTCTTGTCACTATACACTAACACTAAAACCCAAAAATAACTTGAAATATTTTATCTTGGAATTTCCTTTATAAATCCAGTACAACATCATATGTATGGTCAGATTTGTGAATTATTTTCACCATTAGATTTTTAGAAATGAATTACACATGACCTTGAAATCAATGGAATTCAAGACTAAAGAGATTGTTCATAGGCATGCTTTCAAGTAAGTATTTTAGCACATTGATTCATATTCATATTTTCACCTTTCACCATTCAACACACTAGTGGCATTTTAGTTTGTTCAACTAACAATGCACACATCTTGTTCACATGAGAGGATGATGCTTTAAATGTGGGAAATTTTTATTTTTAAATTTTTATTAATTTTTCATGGGCAATGGAAACATTTAGCTTCACCTTAATATACCTCCCTCCTTATTGAACCCTTTATTGCACATATACAAACTTGTTAAACAATAGATTTAACTCAAGTTGGTTTCTATTTTTTATTACAATAGTAATTTATTTATAAAATTACCTTTATTGCTGTAGGAGGATAATTGACTATGTCCATCATGTTTTGATAATTTCTAATGACTTCTTTTAGAAGATGGGTAGGTGAAAATATTCCCATTGATTTTTAGGGAACATTTAAAGATTTTTCTAGAAGGTGAGTTAGTAAGTTGACTTTGGAAAGATTTGCTGAAGAAATTTAGGAGAGGATGAGGCCATGTGTTTATGGGTGGTGTGAAACCTTTTTGATTACCCTTCTATTTGGACTATGGTGGTGAGGAGTTTTCTAGAGATTTACTTGGGAAAAATTTGGAATATAAGAGATGTGGTGTTTGGAAGAAAATAAATTTTATTTGTGGTTTTTGCAAATAGGTGAACCCATCCTTGGATGGTACCATTAGGAATCGAAATGGGTAAAGAACCAAAAATAACAAAATCCTTTTCTTGTGCCCTTTACTTAAAATGTTTTCATGACTACATATATATATATATATATATATATATATATATATATATATATATCACATTTATCAAGTGCATACACTAATATATGGCTTGAAATGGCCCCCTTAGAAATTGATAGCCTTAAATTTGGAAATTAATAATTAAATTATATTTATTCAATTAATTTGTTAATAAAAAAACCTTAAAATAGAACGACTTTCAAATTATCTTAGGATAAAAATTCCTAACAAAATTTTCAAATCATGTTTCAAATTTCTGTTCTTGACCAGAAAGTTCAAGGAAAGGAGCCAACACTATGTTCTTGAAACTTTTTTAAAATCCAATGATTAGGAACATCAAAATACACAATATTTTTTATACTATTGAAATTTCCAAATCGATGGAACTTAATAAATGTCCTCATTAAAAAGAAAGAGTGTTTTTATTTAAATGTTTCCTATGATTTGAAAAAAAATTATGGGTCCAAGAAAATCAAGGTGTGACATTCCTATTGGTACCATCGAAATATGGGCTTACCCAAATGTATTTACTTACTATTCATTGGATATAAAAAATAATTGCCCTTTGGATCTTTGTTTTGCATTTACTTACTATATAATAATTTCAATCATGGAAGGTAGTAGCACTTGTGGTTTAAATAGGTGAAGGCATTTTGTCCCCTTTGGGATAATATGTAATTAGGTAACATGTTTGAACTCTAGGATGGTAATTACCTTCTTGCACTCCAATGGTTGTTTGTTTTGTTGATTTCTCTTTTGCTTACATGTCATTAATTTTACTTTCTAGAAACTAGTTTTACTTAAAGGTAGGCATGTTTTAATAGAATTTTTTTGGTGCATTTTTTCCTAACAACCTAAAGTAGTTGTAACTTGTGACTTTAAAAATTGTGGATGCACAAAACTACATTAGACCTCATGGCTTCAAACCCATCCCCACCCATCTACCCTTTAATTCCTTTTTATTGCATTTGTTGTTTCATTAATGTATGACATTTGCACATCCCTATGTTTGTCAAATGACATTGGTCACAAATAAATACCTTTCAGATTCTTAATTTTGCAACATTATCCAAACCTATGGTCCATTATTTAATTCCCAATAAGAAAAATGGTGCTGGAGTTCTAGCATGGGATTAGTAGGAAAAGCTATTAAATTAAGATCATGAACATGTTAAACTACAAAAACCAAATAAGAAGGTTGTTGTGGTTATAGCCTTGGGCTCACGACCAAGTTGGGGCATGACAATGGAAGCAAGTTGAGAAAATGTCCTTGTAGTTAATCATATTTCTACAAATTTTGGAAAGTGTAAGCAAGTGAGTCCTATCACTTTTGAATGAATTCTCATTTAAAAAATTGGGGGTCCCGAAATGTCTTCAAACCTCATCCAAAATTGGGCCTTCATTAGATTGTTGGAAAATGTTCAAAGATTAGATATCCAAAGTGGGGTTGCTTTCCTTATTTGGAGATTTGAAAGACAAGTTATGGCCTCTTGAATGTTGAAAATAAAATTCAACAATTTGATTTTTGACCACTAAAAAATGTTCAATAGAAGGGTCAAACCAGATTTCGTTTGTAAGCTTGATATGTTCTTTTGAAGGGCTATAACTTTTATTTTGAAATCTCTTAAATTTGAGTCCATATAAAGGAGTTCAGAGCCTGCAAATTTGTAGAATTTATTAGTTGGTAATTTCGAAATTCTCATTTGGTAGTTTTGAAAATTTGTGTTGTTTCAATGTAGTCCTTGTTTCCATTTATAAAATATATTATAAGAAGTATAATGATGTTTTTTTCTTAATTTTGGGTTGTGGTGAGTTTAATGAATGTGAGTTGCATGTGGCTTAAATGTGCACCATTTTGGTATCAAATTACATTAGTTGTTATTTTTAAAAATTTATATAATTTGACATGTTCATGAGTTCAACTTGAAGAATTATTGCTAATCCCACCTTGGAGCTCCCATGCCTTTTTTTTGTGGAAACTAAAAAACACATTCTAATTTGCATTTAAATGTAGAATTTGGAATCATCAAGGTTGTTTACCCCTAATAACATTTAATAAACCTATAGAATGTGTCAAAGGTAATTAGAACATTTTGAAACCAAAATGTTACATGGGCAAATCATGAGGTAACTTAAAACTCATAAAACTAACCATGGCCCATACTTAGGAGGAAACACCATTATCTTTTATAGAGTATATTTTATAATTACTCCCCATAAAACACACATATTTGAATGGTAGCTTTTCCTAGTTTTAAAATCACTAAGCTATATTGAAATCCTACAACTTTGGGGGATTCATAACCTTTTCATTTGCCTCTTATTTGAAAGTTTTCAAAGGAAAACTTATAGCCCTCAAAATGAACTTTCAAACCACATATCAAACTTTTTGATTTGATCTCGTAAATCATCATTTAACTAACTAGGAATCACATTGGAAGTTTGATCTTGGACCTTACAAATGGTCATATACCTTCTATTATACATCTTTGTTTTGGAATATTTTGGAATGAATCTAATGAGGATAAGATACTAAAAAAAAATTGTTAAACATTTGTAACCAATGTTTTTACTACTTAACTAAAATCCTAAATGGACATAAAAGGATTTCAAAATGGCACAATTTTGAGAAGATTCTTAAAACATACATTTAGATTATAATGTAATGCAACATATTTTTGGGTCAAAAATATTTTGCAGAATTTTTTGCAACTTACAAATGGAACATTATTAATATATCCTAAGAATATTTCATTTTAAGTAGTCATTTAAGTTCTTACTTAGGGTGCACCCTTGGTTCATTATTTTGTGAATACATTAAAAACCTTCAATTTTGATTTTTAAAAATGGTTTTGATGTTGGTTTTGATTTAAAAAAAATTAGAATGATCCTAATTTCAATTCCACACAAATGGAACTAGGAATCTTGTTTCTAGTTAGATTTCAAGAATAATAATTTAATTTTGATTCCATTTTTAGTTCAATCAAAAAATCAAACCCAAATTTGGTCTAGTTTTTAAAAATTAAACCAAAAATATTTAAAAATTAATTTTCAACCTTTGATTTAAGTTTTAATTTTAATTTTTCTTTTCAAAATCATTTGGTTTCAAAAATCTCAAATTTGGTTCTACACTTAAATAGAATCCACAACTTAGTTTTAACTTTGGTTTTCTTTTTTTTAAATGGTTTAAGTTATGGTTTTTGATTATTTTTTTTGATTCTAATTCTAATTTTCAAACATTAAACTTGATTTCAGTTCTAGTTTTAGTGGGTTTTTCGTTTGGTTTTAATAACCATAGGTAGAATTAGTAATTCTAATTAATTTACCAAACTAAACACCCTCACAACATTGGTTTCTTTTATATATATCCAAAAGATTATGAACCCAATCAAATTTTAAAACTTTTTTTAATTCATTTAAATTTATTGACATTCAATTGCTTGTTTTAGTTGTTGACTTGTGGGCTTGAACTAGTGTGTTTTTGGAACATCTATGTCACCAATTTTGTTTAAAAGATTTTATAATGACTTATATTTTAACTTTGTTGTCATATTACACCAAAGCATTTTCATTAATATGTTGTGCATGTCCTTGAATTTAGTTCATCTATTGGCTATGACCAAGTTTTATAATGGAGCTCATTAAATCACTATGGGTTAGGGGGGACATTATATTGCTTCATATGTTGCACCTTGTCCTTTCTATTCCATGATTCCTTGTTGAAACATTTCACCACCCCTACCAAGTTAGAGTTGACATTAAACATGAAGATGTGAAGTAGTGTTCATAGGATTTGGTGTGCTTTTGATCTCTATCCTAAATGGGTGATCTTATAAGTCGATATGAAAAATGCATTCAACACGGTGTCATGATGTGTGATGTTTGAGGAATTACATATTTTTGGAGGTGAGATTATTCAATTCAATTTTTTTGTTTGCACAATTTATGGATTAAAATTTAGGATATTTTATACTATGTAGTCACCATAATTCAAAGGGTGAAGTCACTATCATCCCCTCAACCATCCAAGTTTTAATCAAGGCAATTGCTTTGTGAGATTCTATTTGTTCTAACCCATGTCAAATGTCTTTAAATTTGAAAATGGTTCATTACTGTTCATGTTTATTCCCCATCACTATTGACAACATTCACATCTTAGGTCCTCTTCATTGGCTTTTGTAACATTTGAATATTGAACTTCCCAAATTAATGTGATCGATATCTTGGTGCAGAATTACATTGATGTGTTATTTGGTCCTTGTCGGGTTAATGATTCCACCCTTGGTTTGTTAAATGGTATTGTAGGTTAAAAACCTCTTGATTCCCAAGTTTACAATGAAATGCAAACCCAAAGAATGCTCCATAGTTTGAAAAGAGAAATGAGGGTGAAAGCTTGAGGATGGGATTAAAGATGAATCCACAAGTAAGAGGTTCAAGGTGAGATCAACATGCATAAATAAAAAAAAGAATGTGATTAGTGCAAGTTGGGCCCAAAATGGTGCATGGGTGAACCATATTCACAAGGCACACCATGACTTAGATTATGAGAGGAATCACCACCTCCTCTCCTACAATACATTATGTGATTAGTAGTAATGGGGTTTGAAAGTGTCAAAAAATCATGGGACTCTCATAAGCAAATCCCAAAACTAATTTATTTTGCTAAGTTATTCATGAGTCTTGCAACTTTTTATATTTTTATAACTTTTGCATAAGAGCTTTGATTGAGGAAATCACATAAAAAATTTGTAACCTTTGAAAAAACCTTTCCAAAGCCATATTACATGTGCTTAATTAGAAGGTTATTTGATCCATGTTTCTCAAATTTTAATGGTCCATGTCAAATTGCTAACTTGACTCCCAATCACACATTTGGTCATAATGCTTAATTTATAATTCCAAATGAAAAATTTATGAATTCAATTTTGATATCTAAATTTCAAAACATTTTCAATCATATTTTGGGGGCCCAATTCGGACCATGTAAACTTATTACTAGCACACTTTTTTAAATATTTGGTGTGTAGCCACACTATTAGGAACCACATGTGCCCCCTTTGACCATTGCTTTATTCTTAAAATATTTTTAGAATATTTTTAGAATATTTTAAATACTTCTTTCAAAAAAAAAAGTTTTTTAAAGTTTAAAATACTATTAAGTTAAAGTGTAAATTAAAATAGAATCCCAAAATATGTCATTAAAAAATATTTTCAAATTGTGCTTGTAGTGTCAAAATTGCTTTTAAGATGCTTTTATGCAACTTTTAAGTAGTGGTTACAAAAGGTTAAAATTCTTTATACATATTTTTCATTCATTATATTGATTCCAAATTTTTATGATATGTACATAATGTATTCACAATAACATTTTATAAGAAATTATTCTATTTATTATTATTATTATTTTTTACAATCCAAAGTTCAAAATATTAAGTAGTGGTTACGATTACTTTTGGTACATGTTAGTATGATTGCACCTTTTGAGATTATGTAGGATTACAAGTCCCAAAGTGTTTCCCATTTGAGATTATTTTGGATTCCCTTGCATTTTCCCACACTTGTGTGAATGTTTTTAAGTCTTAAAAGAGATTGTCATGGCCCACTTTCATTGTCATGCTTTTGCTCTACCAACTTTGCTTAATGCCCCTTCCAATGGTCACAAAATTTTGAATGTCCCAATGTCCCTTTTATCCATATCTTCTTTTAGGATTCCTTAATAGAAAATGTTAGACATGTTAGACTTGATCCATAGGATGGGTGATATATATATATATATATAGGATATTTTTGTTTTATGTAATGCTTATCATACTTATTTTGATGCATCCTTCTTATTTATAAAATTTTAAATCTTCTTATATCCTGTGACGTAGTATTTTTCAAATGCTTAACATCTTATCAATACAAGGGCTTTTGATGGTCAAAAAAAAGAAATCTTAACTTGTCACTAAACTTCTAACTTTATGTGAAGGGGCATTGGTCCCATTACTATTGTTGTCATTGTCCCAATTGAATATTTTTAAGGGGTTGGGCACATGTAATTTTAAAAACTAATGTTCTTCCTTGTGAAAAACTCTATTTCACATCCATATTATCACCCTTTCTTTTTAATAACAATTGACACTTGGAAGTGGGTTGCGACCTCCCACATTTTTAACAACTCATCAAAAAATTGATCAAACACATGCAAGATTCTATTTTAGAACATTTGTACCATCACATCTTTTTTTAACATTGTTTCAAATGAGATGGTTAATGTCGTCCAAGCTCACTTCATTTCATGCTTAAGCCTAGGCTCAAAAGCATAGCTTATAACTTGAATTGTTTTATTCATGTTTTGCCTATCATGGATAATTTAGCCATTATTTTACAAATTTGCTTTGGATTGGTCCATCTCTTAAGCAAAGGCCTACCTCTTTATGTATTCAACCATTGACCCATTGCATATCCATGTGTTTATTATGATGTGATCATTGCAGCAAATATATCTAGAAATTATTATGCTCATGATGTCTTTGTAATGATTGGAACAAACTTTTTAGTTCAATTTGATTTAAGAGCAATTGCATGTTTTTATTTCTTACACATTTTAGAAATCTAGATTGTGCAATGATAAGTTATCTCGTATAAAGCTGGGGTGCACACCCTTGAAAGCATTATCATTGTTGATCCACATTTGAAATTTTTTTGTCCCACACAATTTCTACCCGTGGTTTTACATACGTAGCCTAAATGAAGGAATGGAGTTACCAAGATTGGCATCAAGGAGATTAACTCCTCCCCCATAGAGCAATAGAAATTTTAGAACATTTTGATTGCACACTCAAATATTTGACATGGTAAAAGAGGCCTTAGTAATTAAGTCCATACCATGTCGTTCTTTACATTTTGTTGCTCTTAAGTTTGTCCATTGCACTCATTTTTCGAGGAATAAAGTCTTGCATTATTATAATCATAATTAATAATAAGAATCACCTCACATAGTCAAGGTGGTTTCATAACTTTAGAGGGGCAAATGGGGGTGTACAATGAAACATGGTTCATACAATTTGGATGAGCAAAAGTATGAACCACGACTGGATATACAAATGTTAACTACTTGAGGTCATAAGTATGAACCACAATTTGTCCTGACTTTACTGAAAACTCTAGTATATGTACAATCAAAGACGAGATCATACTTTTTTTTTGTTTGCTTTTTTCTGTTTTCCCCCGCCCTTGCAGACTACAAGTAAAAAGGAAGGAAAAAAAGGGGGAAAAAAAAAGTGACAAAGAACTGCTTTAAAATGGTTGCCAAAAGACAAAGCACAAATTCCTAGCATATTCCCCCCTTGACAGAAATGTCAACAGAATCTAGATAGCATATCCCCTGCAAACCCTTTCTCACAAAGGCCAAACAGAATGGTCGCTAGTCAGATTTCCTGAAAGCACAAAGGAATCTGTGATTTAGTACCTGCTGCAGCAGCAGCAGAGGGATCCTGGATCGATCCCTCTCACAAGTGTCGTGCCTGTGGTGTGGGCTCCCACAAAGTGAGTGCATTGCCGGAGGAGTCGTCAGTCGTCAGTCGTCACCGATCAGTTGTGAAGAAATTAGTCAGGAAAAATGGTCCCAGAAGATACCAGCTGGATGCCTGGGCCATACGGGGAATGTAGGCGTAAAGATGAGAGAGAGAGAGAGAGAGAGAGAGAGAGAGAGAGAGAATCACATACAAACAGATTGTGGTTGTTGGTGTTTGGGATTTCGGAAGGACTTCGTTCCGAGGGGTTGTTGATTCTGTAATCATCGAGTAGCATATGCTTTTTTTTAGAGGATAAGGGGTTGTGGATCAAGGGTCGATCGGTCTTCTGTTGCGAAGAGAGTCATGGTTGAAAGGGAATGTGCCCGTTTGCCAGATTCCTGCAGCAAGCTGCAAAGTTTCCGTGAAGTCGCGCGGCTATTGCGGGTGGGCATCATCTGCCACAACCAAAAGGTGGCGGGGTTGGAGATTTGAACAGATCAGATTACTGCTGCTTTTTTCTGCAAGGGTCTGAAAGTGCTTCCGGGATGCTCTCTAGGTATCTGCCTCTTTATAAGCTAGCAGTGCCTTCTGTAAATCAGCGGTTTAACCCATTCCTCTTCCCCCCTCCGGCCTTGCCAATCCCTTTTGCAGGACAAGCTGCTGCTACTCCGGGCTGCACACAACGGTACAGTTCAGATGCTTGATGTCTAGTACTATTTCTCCAAAAGTCCGAGCTCTGATCTTATAGCCTGATCTGTCCTTTGAGTCTCTGCAACTTTTGGAGAAATAATATTCTTGTACCATATTTGAAGCTGTGATTAGAAATTCAACGAAGAATATATTGTGTTAGAACTGGCACTCTCAATTGATTTGTTTTATAAATTTCACCAGCTGCATGCTACACCTGATATTCACTAGACTACTGAATCTGCAGCTGAATGGTTTAATCAATTTGAGACTCCAAGAGCTCAGCTAATTTGTGGTTCAGAATTGAGTCCGGAAACTGTGCACTCGAGTTCTTTCACGATCAACTGGTTGGTTTGAATGTAATTTATGTTTGTTGCTGCAGCAGGCCCGACGATGAAGAAAATTATGGCACGGAGTAATTACATGGGTTGTGTTTTAGCTGGGCTCTTGGACGTGTTGTTGCTTTTGGCCGTGGCGGTGACTGGCAGCTTGGGACTAGTAGACGCTGAAGGAAATTTTGGAAGGACGAGCGCGTACCGGCGGAAGCTGGCTGCGAGTGTAGACCTTCCTTACAACGATAGCTTGGTGCTTCCGCCACCAGGCGTGAATCCTCCCCAGCAGGTGCGTGGCCCAGACTTTGCAAATAAGAATTAATCTCACACCTACTTTCACTAATTGCTCATGACTCATGAGCAGTTGTTTAATTTTTATTTTATTTTCTTAATGCTAGAATTAGTACTGGGGATCCTCTCCACTGGAGCTGCATGAGGAATTTGAAAAACAAAACCCTGGTCATGAGATAAGAAGAATTTCACTGATTTCCAATCTAATCCTGCTGTTATTTTGTTTAAGGAATTGGGGTCCATAGTAATACTCCATAACATGCTGCTGAAGAGTGTTGAAGAGAGAGAGAGAGAGTGAGGAATTTGAGAGAAGAAGCCTTGACATAATTTAGCACCAGCAGCAGCGTCTCTAAATTAAGCAGAATAGTCCGGTCTCCACAGCCACAAGAGCAGCCAAAACCTTTTCCTATATTTTTAGCTGTTGTTGCTGGTTTGAACTTGCCAAAGGGCGGTTAAACCCATTATTGAAGAACAAGTTCATATTTAATGAATTTCATGCAATATTTCCTATTTTACATTGTTGTTGGTTTTAACTTGCCATAAGGAGTAGAGCCACTAGTATGTGATGCTTAGAAACTGTTTGCCATTTCTTTGTCTTCAAAAGGAACATAGCCCAGGATCACATAGACTATGGGCAAAGAGAAGTTCCAAAGTAATAAGTTTATAGCATGTAATGCAGTATAATATTTCACAGCAGCTTGTGTGGGATCTTGTGAGGGTTTACAATTTTGTTTGGTGGATTTGGGGATTGGTTTGTTTTTCCAACAGGTGCACCTCACTCAAGGGGATTATTTGGGGAAGGCTGTGATTGTAACATGGATCACAGACCAAACTGCTACTCCAATTGTATACTATGGCACCAAAAATGGCAGTTATGTTGACAGCCAGATGGGTAACACCACCCAATACACGTTCTATAACTACACTTCAGGATTCATCCATTTCGTCACACTCTCTGACTTGGAGGTATGTGATCAACTCTTTGCATTAGTGGCACATATCATATTGATGCCGAAATACTATATATATATATATATAACTTCAAAATGGACGAAACCATTACTGTATGAACTTCAGCTTTAGCTGTTAAATTGATCAACTGTTGTTTTTTCTCTCCCTTTCCTATCTGCAACAGTACAACACCAAGTATTACTACAAGCTTGGGGATGTGACTGTACGAGAATTCTTCTTCATTACTCCACCAGCACCTGGACTAGATGTTCCCTATATTTTTGGTCTCATTGGTAAGCTTTCAAGGCTTCTTTCTGAATCTGTGGGTTGTAAGTTTGCTTTTTACCTTGAGAGCTAAACAATTTTGTGATTATTGGGTTGTTCTTTTTTGCATAGGAGAAGGGTCTATCTTTAAACCCTTCCAGAAATTTCATTTTCTTTGTCTTAACCCACCCTCAGGACAAGGGGCACTTCACATCATGATGGAAGAGTCTTATGATAAACCCTTTTCCTACTTAAAATCATGTCGTATTTTGTTGACAGTCTGTTTGAGACCTTACAAAAACATGTAAGGTCCTAGACAGCCTAACAGGCATTATTTGCTGTCCTCCATATACACTCAGCAAAATATGACAGGATTTCGAGTATAGGAGAAGGATGTCTATAACTTGAGAACCTTCCAGGATTTGAGGTACCTGTCCCTGAGGTAACTATGCAGAGCAGAAGGTATTAGAAATCTTGGAAGGTCCTTAAGAGAGATCCTTTTCGAACTTTAACAAACCTGTCAGACCATGATGATCATACATCACATCCTGGGCTGGGACATTACAAAATACATTAAGGTCTGGGGTGGCAGATTATGTCATTTTCTTGATCACATTATCAACATAATCAAACACTCATAATAGTGACCAAAATCTCTGTTGAACATGAAATTTTTGAAACTTTTTTGAATCTGCCACCCTAGACCTCAATGTCATGGAATGGTGTCACCCCTACCCAATAATATGTTGGGTGCAACACCAAGCTCACCCTAATGGGCTAGCCTGGCACCTTACACAACATAATGGGCAGGGGCTTGACTATTCCATAGTACGTAAAGGTCTTGTATTGTCAGGGAGTGGGAGCTTTACACTATATAATGTATTCTTGATATAAATTATGCAAAATCTGACACGGTTTTTTATGGGTCTCTGTTTATGACAGGGGATTTAGGTCAGACCTATGACTCTGCAACAACCTTGGCACACTATTTAGAAAGTCCAGGCCAAACTCTATTGAATGTGGGTGATCTCTCCTATGCGGATGACTACCCATTGGACTATCAAGTGCGATGGGACACTTGGTCACGCTTTATTGAACGCAGTGCTGCTTATCAGCCCTGGATCTGGACAGCAGGCAATCACGAACTTGAATTTTTACCTGCAGTGGTGAGTGTGGAATATAGTTGAACAAATATTGGAATTGATGAAAAGAATATTTGTTGTTGCTTGGTTTTTTTGTTACTGAGAAACAGAGAGTGTGGCTACTGCTGCTGCTGCAAGAAGTTTGCTGAAGAAGAAGAAGAAGAAGAAGAAGAAGAATTGGTTGTGATTATGTTATGGGGGAGCCTTGCAGGGTGAGACAACGCTCTTCAAGTCATTCACACATCGATTTCCAACTCCTTACACTGCATCAAACAGCACCGATCCAGTGTATTACTCCATCAAGCGTGGACCTGCTCACATCATTGTCCTTTCTTCCTATTCTGCATATGGTGAGCAGAATTTAATAGACCCAAGTAAAAATTCATAAGAGGTACTTGGTGATCAATAGTTTACCATAATACCCTTTTAGGTTCAGCAGTAAAAATTTATCAACACAAACATTTTGGAAACTCTTGAAAGATCCCACACTTACTTCCAAGTAGTCAACAATGTGATTATCAATAATGCGGTTGCGGTTACTTGTGGGTGGTGGGTTTTTGTCATGTGCCATCATCTCCTGCAACAACAGGGAAGTATGACCCACAACAAGTGTTCCTGCTAAATGAGTTGGCCTCAGTGAATCGTACCCTCACACCATGGCTCATTGTGCTACTTCACTCACCATGGTACAACTCCAATACATATCATTACATGGAGGGTGAAACCATGCGTGTTGAGTTTGAGGCATTCCTTAATGAATATCAGGTTGATGTCGTCTTTGCTGGCCATGTGCATGCATACGAGCGCACTGTGAGTCTTGCCATTTCCCCTCTCTTTTTCATTGTGTTTTGAAGAGTGTTATACTAAATAGCAAGCTTGATTTTATTTTTCACACAAATGGAGGAACCACCCCAGGGGGATTCCCAACCCTGGAGAAGCAGACCCAAACAACTACCACTGCACATTACCAACAGTGGGTGGTTGGTAGCAACACTTGGATTTTCTGCCATCTCTAGCTCACAAATAGCTTGATGAGGTCAACAACTTTTGTTAAACAGCTTAAACACCTTTCTAACTAGGGTGGTTCCTGATGAGACTTTGTGGGTGCTGCTGCCATTCTAATCTTCCATAGTCTATGGAGTTGTCCCACAGAACATCTTGCCACTTGACCACATTAAAGATCAAATCATCTCTCTCAATCCATGTGAACCAAAAAGCTATACCTCACAACAGGGACCACAAAAGACTGAATTTCCTCAGACTGTTAGGCAATCTCTTGTTGAACATGCACTGCTCTAAGCTCAGAGCCTTAAGCAGGCTGCCTAGCACAGCTTGATTTTGAAAATCTCAGCTGGGTATCACAAGTGTTGGTCTGGTATCAACTTTTGATCATACCGGAGTAGTCCTAGTATTGGGTCTAACACTAATTTTCACTGGTATGAGGCAATATGAACCTGGCATTACTGCAGGTCCCTACAGGGCTGGTATTGTCTTAGATCATACCAGCCTTGTAGAGTCCTTGCTACCTGGCACAAGCCTATACAACAACCCAACACTGGTTATTAGCTATTTCCTTTCCTCATTGAGATGTAAAACAGCAAGTGCAAGAGCCCATCTAAAACTTTTGAAAGAACTTCCACATGAGTCGGAGCTGTCAAATTGAAACAATCCTCCCCTAACTGTGTACTCTAGTGGCACCCAGTTTAGGACCTCTTTTCATCCTCACCTGGCCATTTCACCCCTACTTTCCTTAAAATTGTCCAATTTGGGACCTAAAGTTCAAAAGTAGGAATGAGCTCTCAAAAGTATTGATCCTGGTTTATTTTGCCTATGCCTAGTTACCTTGTACCTAACTAAGGGGTCTATTTACCTAGGGTACTACCTACTCACCTATCTAGGTTATAAACTTACATATCTGCCTAAGCTACTTGCCTACTTACCCACCTACCTAGTGCACCTACTTACTTACCTAAGTTACCTATCCAACTATCTAGGTTACCTACTACCCATCACCTAAGCTACCTACCTACATACCTACCCACTTTACATAACCAACTCATCTACCTAGACTGTGTACATACTTATCCAACTACCTATCTTGACTAGTCCTCCCACACAAGGTTACAAACACAGACTAGGGGTTAAACTAAAACTAAAACTTGTTTGACCCCAAGTTGATGAAGTTGGGACAGTTTTGGTCCCCAATCTTTTTTGCAGTTCAAAGGTGGTGCATTCCACCACCAGTTTTGGCCAAACTGGCCATGTAGGTTCCCAGTTTGTACTATTTTATGGAGATCACAAATGCCTCCTGCTTCTTAGATGGTGGGGTGGGTTGTATGTGTGTTTGCAGCACTGTTGTCCCATTTTCTTTGGACGTGACCCATCTCAGGACTTTACACCTGTGTAATTCTTACTCTTCGGGTGGTGGTTGTTGTTGTTGTTGCAGTATCCAGTCTCAAATATCCGCTACAACATCACCAATGGATTGTGTACTCCCATGTTGAACAACTCAGCACCTACCTACATTGTGATCGGTGATGGTGGCAATATTGAAGGCATTGCTGGAGTGTAAGCTTCTCTTCTATAACTCAGCACAAGTGGGTTTCTCAATTTCTTGCACAAAACAAACGTCAGTATGTCACCCTGCAAAAGAAAATTGGATGAAGAAAAGTCATAACATGCTGGCTTGGCTCAGCAAAATGGTTTTGGCCCAGCATTTTTTCACAGCATGCAGTTGCTGGTAAAAGGCATAAAACTTGGATGCAAGAAATATCAATGCCCGGCCACATACTAAGCACCCCCTAGAGATGCTCTAAAAACTGAAATTAGCCTCCAAACTCACTGAAACAACCACCATTTGCACTAGTCCATGCACAACTGAAATCTGATCTGGGCTGGGTGTAACTTAATTATGTAGAGCTAAACATTAACTCTTGGAAATCTGCCTGTCTGCCTTTCACAGCTATACAGAACCTCAACCGAACTACTCGGCATACCGTGAAGCCAGCTTTGGTCATGGACTATTTCAAATTTACAATCGGACACATGCCGAATGGACATGGCACCGCAATCAAGATGGTGAGGCTGTAGTTGCTGATTCTGCCATTCTCTACAACAAGGTGTGGTACAAAGGAGGGTAGGTGGTGTAACCCCCCATTGTCACTTGTGCCTGAGAGATGTAAGATTCCAGAACTACAACTCTTGTGTACCTTATGAAAGTTCATCTAGGGTGACTGCAATTTGCACGTATGAAGTTCTATGTTTGAAAATCATGGGGTTTAATTTTGAACTCAATAATTTCAAGGCCAGTTGTTTCCTTGAAGCCCGTGAGAGAAGCTTTGGATGAATCATCCTTCTCTTTTGTTGTTATGGTTTGTGGGTAATTTTCTGAATGTTCTTGAAGTTGAAGAGTATGTATTTTCTAATAAGTGATGTCCACAAGAACTCTTCCCAGTTTCTGGTTCCAACCAGTGATTTTGTAATGTCACTGACATGGCAATCATCCATAAGATGAATAAGCAAATATGGCTTCAAGCGAAAATTGAGGGTTTTACAAAAAGAAAAGCATCCTTCTATATCACTAGTGTGGCCTGTCCTGCTGGCCAAGTGTGAACAGGACCCTACGGATTGAGTGCAATTGTGAAAAAACTATTTTACATTTTAAATTAAAAATTAATTTCCACTCATGGAAGTTACTCAAAATTTAATATCTCCCCCAACCCTTAGGTCTAAAGGTTACAAAATCACCTCCAAAGAAATCCCAATCATTGATGGCTTTTACCAAGAGCTCGCCTGATTTTTTCTAAAAACACTTGTTTTGATTTGGTCGAATTTTCTTTGACAAAATTGTTCAATACTCTTGCACCATACCATAAGAATGAACTTTACCAAAGCACCTTGGTGCACCCCTACTCATTGATAGCTTTCCAATCATACCAAGAGCATGGAGTGGGGTGGATGGGCGGGGCGGGAAGGGGGGGGGGGAGAGACTTTAGTTTGGAAAATCTTAATGTGGCAAACAAAAGAAACAAACTATCTTCCTTAATAAATAAATTTGCTACCTTATGTAAAACATTCCACATTTTGCGGTAGTGCAAATGAAGGGCACCTTATAACACATAATTCATTGTTGGGCATTTCACAAAGCAAAATTCTTGTAGAGGTGAGCATTTTACTTTTAATTTTTTTTAAACCATGACACCCAATGGGTACCATCGGGTAGTTACCAGGTATCTATATTTTTTAAAAAGAGTAAAAATGTGTTGTATTTTACACCATGCAATGCCCAAGGGGCTCATTATTTTGGGAATGGCCCAGCCCTCAGCCATTTAACCTACACTGAAACTTAACAAAATTCTGGAGATTTAAAATTTAAAAAAATTGAAATCTAGTGACTAGAAAATCTCAATAAAGTTATTTCATAGTCATTGAAAATGCTTTTTTAATATTTCAGAATCAGAGAGCTGTGAATTGAGGTTTTTGGGAGAAAAGAAGAAAATCAAAGAACTGGAGGTAAAGCTTGCATCAAGAACTTGTAAAGAACTTGGACTAAGTTTTATGAGCAGGTATCTGATTTTTCCAATACCTTTTTTAGAAACAGGGTTATGGAGCATAAGAACCACCCTGATAACTGTAGGGGGGTCTATTCACTCAAAGAAGTGATGGTGGTGAAAAGATGCCCAAAGACAAGGTGAAGACAGGATGACTTTTAAGGAAAACTCCATTCATTTAATGGAGATTCATGCTTCAAGTTTTGACTGAGAAACTCAAAAGCCATGCACAAAGAAAGGCATGGTAATCCATTGGAATAGAAGAAACCAGTGTTGAGTGATGATGAGAAATAGGAACCAGTCCGCTAAGTAAGATACCTTACCTACCAAATGACTATCTAAGTAATGTGCATTGAATCACATATGATCCAAGGACAATTGAAACACTACACAATTGGGTATTTGGCTTTTTTTATTCACAGTTACAAATACTATTTTCTTCATACAGTGCAAGTAGACAGAGTTCAGGCCCAGCATACACAGAACAAGAACAATCAAGGATAACCAAGAGACAATCAATATGTACTTAGCTTTTGGATTGTAATTTTATATGTTTTTTTTTGTG
The DNA here is from genome assembly GCA_963921925.1 of Sphagnum tenellum. Lineage (NCBI taxonomy): Eukaryota > Viridiplantae > Streptophyta > Sphagnopsida > Sphagnales > Sphagnaceae > Sphagnum > Sphagnum tenellum. The sequence continues at coordinate 11,397,306 of OY998147.1, read as the reverse complement.
TTCCAATCAAAGATTAAACAAATTCAATTCATGGCAATCAACTCATTTGCAACTAATAACACCTAAATGGGAAAAAAGCTTATTTATTTCTACCCATCTTCAATCTTAGAGTGCTGTGGTTTTTTAGTGTAATTGGAGGGCATGTTACCCAGTGTATTTTTTTTCCTCTGCTGTTTGGGGGCTGTTTGGAAAAACAGAATGCCCACTCTAGAGGGTGTTCAAGTGTTTCAAAGTGCCTTTCATATTTCTTGTTTTTTCCTCATGGTACTCAAAAGTACCTACTCACCGATTATAATGGGCTAATATGGGGTTACAGAGATTTCAGATCTGACCACCATATAAGCAAACCATGAATACCCAACCCTAAACAACAAAGAAAATAAAAATCACAAGTAACAATAGGTTTAAACCAGTGTTGGGTGGATCTCACCTTCACAACAACCATTGGTTCCAGTTCTTGTGAAGTTTAGAAGAACCAGTCCAATTCTTGAACAACTTTTCGTTCGCAAATTTTTATACTTGCCTTGGTTTTCTAAGGTTTGAAATCGGACTGGCTTCAGAACACTAGTTCTAACCACATTGATTTTTTTGTGAGAACCATGATTTCTGGTTCTTGGAGCAATTCTTTAAAAAAGAATTGTATTTCAGATTTAGGGAACTGAATGGTTTTCATAAAACCAAAGAGAGGAATTGTTGAATTTCAAGTAAACCACTTGTCACCTTAACTAGATTTGAACCAGTGTTGTGCATGTAAATTTTTTAAAGATTTACATTGTGAGTAAGTGTATACATTTTTTTTAGAAAAATGTAAGTGCAAATATAAGTGTAAGAAAGTGACGTGTAAATGTGTAAAATAATATAAATAATTATTAAATCATGTAAAACAATGTAATGTACATTTACACACATAATTTTACACTTTTTTCACACCTTTTTTTTCTTTGGCATTGTTTTACATTGTCATTTTTTCCACTACGTTTTATTTCTTATTTTTAATTGTTTTTTAATTATTCTTTGTTTAGACTTTAATTTACATTAACATTTATGTTGCTTTATGTTATCTAAGTGTAGAATAAAAATATAAACAGAAAATGTGAGACTTGTACCAGCTATGGTGGGGTGGCACACTATATGTACTTCAAAAAACTTGCAAAAAGTTAAACCCTAGAGTTATCCCTTTTTCCATTTACATGGCCAAATCTTTTTGACACACATGTTCCTTTGACCTCAAGAAGTTGCTAGTTCAAAACTCCACTTCTTACCTCTACCAAACAAACAAAATTAGTCTTTATTAAGTTGAGAATTGTACTTGAATCTTCAAACCCATAACCAACCCAAATATGAGTTTGGGGTGAAATCATACTCCTTGGTTTTTCATGGAACCCAACTCTCACATGTAATGATACTTATCAATTCTCATTGTGAGAACCAGATTGAAATTTGACTCTTTACTCAAGAGGAAGGTTGGTGATAGCCACCCAACATTAGTTTAAACAAAAATGCATGGCTTTATGTTATTCAACAACCTTGATAAAAAAGCTACCATAAAACATTAATAGAAAAAAATTAGTGTATGTAAACGACATGTTTAAAGGACCTATTTCAAAGGAGCGGGTGTTTAGTTTTTTGAAGTAAGTCACCTCCCTTTTTTGCCTTCAAATACTTAATGAAAATGAAAAATACAAATTTCTATTGGTCTTTTACATCGAGTGATGCTTTTGGAGTAGCATTTGTTTTGTCACGAATTCTCACCATTTAGTGATTTTCTTTTTCCAAAAACGTCACCAAAATCTAAAACATTGCCATGTTTCTACATGTTGTTCAATCAAGTAGCTAACATATAAAAAGATTTTAATAAATGAATATTTTCATGGTTGATTTATAGCTTAATATATCTTAATCTCCTTTTGGATGGTTGCCAATGTGACAACATCACAAAATTGAAAAGAAATCACTAGTTTGGAATAGGGCATTCTCAAAATCAGTGCCCCTTTAACTTTGCCTCAACCAAGCCTTTATATTAAGCATGCTTTATTCTTAGGGCATTACCTTACTCATTACATCCATACTCCCGTTATCAAAGGATGGAGATCAATGTCATGCATTAACCATAATTTGAGGTTTTGACAAAGTTTGTTGATATGGCATTCATTGATTGGTTATGAGCAAGGCAACTACACCTTGTAACCTAATTGCTTTTATTGTCCTCATGAAGTAGACACATCAATTGCTAAAAGTCGCTTAATAGGTAGGTCACAACCTTGAAAATGCACTTTGATGATGATACTTGACATTTACATGCGAAAGAACAAAACGGCTGAATTAGTGTTTTCAAGTGGTGAATAGTTCAAGTGATGTGTTGTTTTTTGGGTTTGAGTTTCAGCCAAGCCTCCACCCAAACACCTTTAAGAAAAGGCCTTTCTCACTTTAAAGTATTTTCAAATTATGATGGATCCATCAATTTCATATTAGAAAAAATGATGAATTTGAATAGACATTTATGACTTAAAAAAATTGTTTGATGCAATCTAATGGAAAAAATCTTGAATACGATGGGCCAAAATTTTGGTCAATAGTTTGTTTAGAGGTTCAGTTGCTCCCCCTTCACAAGACTACCCATTTTTTGTAGTTGTTTATTAACACTAAATGTTTTGGTATATCATTTTGTGCAAATGGATTTTCCCAAATAAGGGGAAAGAATGAAGAGCTAGCATGTAAGGTTTGGGATTGAGAAGCCAGGGAGAAGGTATAAAAGGGAGTTATAATGACTTGTGAGGGGTACAAACAAAGTTTTTACGGTACCACAATTTCCAAGTTTAAAAAAGAAGGGTTATGATAGGACTATGTTCTGCTTTTGCATATTTAAAATTTATTTGATGCTATAATTAGAATAATCCTATGATAGCATGGTAGAAGGAAATATTGGGAAAACACCAAAAAAGACTTCATGTGGTGGGGTTAATGTTGGTTGGCCATAGTTCAACTTGATGGTTGGAGTGGGCTATAACCATATAGCAAAAACTATTTTAATAGATTAAAGTTACCACAACAATGTTAGATTCATATTGAATAAAGGTTGGTGTAACCATGTTGTGTTATTTGATGTCCAAAGAAATCAATAAAAGGGGTAGTAGGTAGGAAGTGAGAAAGAGATAGGGAGGAACAAACCATAGACAAATCTAGATAAACCTTCCTATTCCTTCATCCCAACCATTTTGAAAAATTGAAGTAAACTAATTTTTAATTCTTGTTCAAGGGGCGTACCAAAAGGAAATGAGATTTTAAGGAACTACTATTTATAACATTTTCTTGGATGCTTTCTTTAAAAAGTAGAATGACCCAAGTTTAAATAATTTAACATGTTAATTTTGCATTGAATCACAATTGTATCTTTGGCCTATAGTTGGAAAAATGCATGAAGGAAAACTTGGAAATGAAAGGTTTACATGTGAAAGCATGGTAAAGTATATAGAAAATGTTGTCAAAAAAATATCAAATTAAAAAAAGGCAACTAAGAAAGTAAATTCAAATTTGACTTAAATTCTTTTTGAAATTGTTGAACCTTCAATTGGGCTTAATGTAAATCAACTACAAAATTTCAAAAACTTTGGAATAATAAAAGTAGGGAATAAGTAGGTTTGAAATTGATTATTTTATATGGTGTTCAAATATCGCAACCCTAACTTTGGGCTCACGACCAAGGCAAGGGCTTGCAAGGTTGCATGCTGAAAGTGAAGCCCAAGAATCACGTTTCATACTCTCAAGAATGAACCTTCACATTCCCAAATGAACTCTTATTTTGGGAGTTGGAATCTCCATGGACTCCCAAATTTTCAAAGAGCGATTATAGATGTCAAAACCCATTGGATTGAAGAGTTCCTTATATCATTGAAAAGCTCTTAAAACATAGATGTCTAAAATGGGCTTGAATGACCCATTTGGACACTTCAAACACAAGTTATGGCCAAAAGGACGGTCAAAAGTCAAATTGGCAATTTGACCCCCTACCATTAAAAGTCAGGAATCGCCCCAATTTCCTTGTGTCCAGGTGGTGTGTGACACACCGTTCAAAAGTCGATGAAGGCTATAATTTTGCTTTAGATTTCATTTCCATTGGAGGTCTGCACAAAAAGTTATAAGCTCTCAAAATTACAAGAGTCCTAACTGTGGGAATTTTGGGATGACATTTGGGTGTTGGTCTTGTGGCCAAACATGGAGTATACTATAAGGAGGAAGATGGTGGTTTCCCCTAAGTTTAGGCTATGGTGAGTCTTATGAGTCCTTGGTTGCCCGTGGTTCGTCCATGCACTAAAATGCTCCAATTATGCATTAACCAACTTATTATTTGGTTTGTGCAAATCCATGTGAGTATGTGAATTGCTTGTCAATTTTCTTAATGCCATCCCATAGCTCCAACACGCCCTTCTACCCCCAAAATGTTGCAAGCCAAGGAATGCGCCCCAACTCTTTCTCCTTTCGTTGTTTTCATTTTTGGGCTCATTGTTGAGTCCATCAAGGAGCTCGGGGGTGTGCCATCAAACCTATTTTTTCATTAAATAATGTAATGACATATACATATATGAAGTTATAGCATAAAAATCATTATATATTCAAAGGCTTCACCCAAAAAAAATGTACTTTTTCTTTGGTAGAATATATTTGACACATACTTGAATCAAATGTTACATTGCAAAAAATAGGTTTCAACAGATACTTGCATTTAAAAAAATCTACTTGAAACATACTTTTACAATGCAAAATTTAAAATTAATGCATAATAATAAAGAAGTATCTTTTTATTTACCATTTAACTAAAGGGATTGAATGTATAACAATTTTGTGATGGGCTTTGGTCTTACTTTTTGTTCACTTGACAAGTAGATTAACAAGTATTTTTAGTCGTAGATTTTATCGTGTTTTCACCCCTACACTAATTTCTTTGATATTGTTGGTGCATTATTAAAAAATGAAAAATTTTAATTACATGTTGTATTTAAGATCAAGACTTTGCTTATTATATGGACTCTTGTGAAAGGTAAATGAAATACATAGCTTGCACTTAAGATATTGACATTTCATTTTTACTTGTAAAAACACACGTAAACAATAGGAAAATGTAAAGAACTTTATTATAAATGACTAATATTACTAACTATTATTATAGTATATCTTCTACTTCTACAAAGTATCCATGGACTAACCATGGATAAATATATGATGGAATTTTAGAACATTTGATTTTTTAATAAAACTTGCAATATGCCTTCAAAGAAATAGGGTTATGGACATTTGCCTTGTTGAAAATGTTTTTGACAATTTGTAAAATGCACATTTCTCTAAAGTTATTTGAGTTTTAAAAATGGGATCAATAATCTCAAGAGGGATGAAAGGTTGTGGTTGTACACCTTTACAAAAATCACCTCTCCTTTGTAATTTACCCATTGAATCTTACATAACATATTCATGTTGTTTATAAATGACAATGTGTTCTTCCACAGGACCTTGGTTATTAATTGTTTTTGTAATCATTTTATGAATTTTCTCAAACTCCACATTATCTTCATCAATTGTACACTTTAAATATGCAACTATGTTTTTTTGGGTAGCCATTAATTTTTGCAACTTTTCAATTCTAAAAAATCATCAACATTACAAATAGCTTCTTTTCTCTTTTATGCCAAAACTAATGAATCAAGTTGGCCTTGACTCATGACAAATTGTTTTATCTTATCTTCATTAATTAAACAAGCTCATAGGTCAATAATAGTCATGTTTTTTCTATTTTTCTTTTCAACAAACAGAACTTTTCAACACTTGCAAACAACTTCTGCAAAAACAACAAATACTTTTGTAGGCTTTAAGCAACAAATTTTGGTCACTAGGAGTTTCATAATAAAGCCTTCCTTGCAATTCTCCTTCATCATCATAGCATATACATGAAAATTTCAATATCATGGGGTGAAAGCATAAAAAAAAACTAGTTGTGCTAAGGTTAAAGCCCTTTCCAGGGGCTACATTTTCCACATGACAATTTTTTATTGGTTTATAATGCATTTTTCATACAGTTTTCCAAATTCAATATTGAATTTGAGGCCAAATATGACGTATAACATGATAAAAATTCAATTTTTTGCATCAAGGCTTACATTATAGTCAAATCTATAACTTTTATTTGAACCATGATCACAAATTCAAAGTTATAAAAATGTTTAAAGACGTTCAAATATCAAATTTTAGAAAGGTATATTTATTCTTTATTTTTGAATGTTTTGAACATAGATCCCTTCTTATGGAATATATTGAAATTTAAAAAATAATTGAAATGATTTGGTGAACATTTAATAATGAAAAAAAACTTTTGAAATTCAAAAATCACATGTTCACATTTTTTTGGAGTGCTTTAAACATACAAAAGAACTTTTGAAACATGGTGAATTTTCATGAAAGTTTTGTAATTGCAACTTTGAAAGTATAAGAATTTATTTCAAAATTTTAACGAATTTTTTGATATATTGTGTTCCCATGGTGATTTTTAAAAAAGTTTAAAACTATTTTTAAGGATTATCCACACACTACTTGGCCCCTTCTTCCTGCTTTCAACTCATACCCATATATCGAGTTGGATATCACAATTTGTGATATTCGAAATGGTATGTTGTTTTTCAAATTTCAAAGTTATGAAATCTGACCATATAATATTTAGATTTTACAAATCTAAAATCTAGGTAAGATATTAGTTTCTTACCTAGATATTGATATAAAAATAATTAATTAAGTTTGAACAAAAAGGTTTATAATTTGAAATGACCACTACTCCAAACCCTAATTATAACATTTTCAACCTTTTTCCAAAAGTACAAAAGGCTCGAGCTTAAGCTTGGGCTCCACCTTTTTTTTTCTTGTTGCATCTTTGCATTTTTCATTTGCATTTTGTTATGTTCATGTTCTTCCTTCACATTTTGTTATATTTCTGCTCTTCCTTCATGTTATTAATATATTCGTGCTTTTGGTTTGTGCTACTATTGGGTCCATGTTCTTCCTTTGCATTATCATTAGGTCTATCTTTTTCCTTCACACTATTGTTGTCGTGCTCTTCCTTTGCATTATTATTGCTTTTGTGTTCTTTTTTGTGTTGTTACTTCTAGTGCTCTTCCTTTTCATTGTTGTTACAATGCTTTTCTTTCACGTTCTTATTGCCATGCTCTTCATTCATGTTATTATTATCGAGCTTTTTCTTCATGTTGTTTGTTATGTGCTTTTTTCCATGTTGTGTAGCATTCATGCTCTTCCTTTGCGCAATTAACTTTTGTTATCTAAGTTGTGATAGCCAAATCAGATGTTTGGAAAAATGAGATTTAGTTTTAAGTTAATCCTTTTTTTGATATCCTTGTCAGATATCTTAAATGAAAAATAAAAATAAAAAGAAAAAGATCCAACCTTGTTCTTGAAACCTATTTTGAAATACAAATCCACTAAATGTCAAAAAAATGTGATATCCACCCAACATGGGTTATGACTCAGTTAAGGTTCAAACCTCAAGTGAGTTAATACCTAGTTTCACCTTGGTAAAGCATTGTTGAAAAATTAATTCCTTGTATAGGTAGATAGGTAGGCAAATAGGTGATTACCAGGTAAGTAGATGGTTTATATATAGGCAAGGGTTGTGTTTATTAACCAGTTACAACCTGCTACAAGTAGTTAGGTATATTAAAATAAGCTGAGCTAAGCACCATGGTTATGTCATCAACTGGAACCGAACAGAAAATTGTTTCCTAACCATTTACCATTCATCCTTCATGATGCACTACTGGGTTGCTGGTTCACTCTGGTTGATTTGGGTGCTTTCAAATGATAGCTGAAATAGATCCATGACCAAGAAGAAATGGAAGACTTAAAAAGAAGACTTATGATTCCATGATTCCAGTGTGTGAGATCCCACATTTTTCCTTTAGCTCATTGTTTTTCCCTTTTTCTGAAAGGGAAGGAAAAGAGAACAACAACAACAACACAAAAGGACAAGAGGCTGGGTGCAATTCTTTTGGGTTGTCACTAGGTAAGTAGTAAAAGAAAGCCGATTATTTGTGCACAAACCATGTAGTTACCTAGCACTCACATATATTCTTGGTGCAGACATTAAAAGAGACAAGGATGGAAGAAAGTTCGAGGACTTACACAGTTGCTGTAAAAGTTTTCTAAGCTGGCTTGTTTGGGTAACATTGCAGCTCAAGCTGTCTGGCAACCTTTGTTTGGGGGTTGGAAAGACATTGTTTTGGATTGTAAGTAGCATCTCGCAAACATGGTTGAGATCTCCTTAGTTATATCATGTATCTTGCTGCTTATTGACATTTTCATATCTCCTTAATTCCTTTTTGCATATATTTTTGGTCATTGGTGGGTTAAAAGTTAAAACCCGTGCTCTTTTGTGTCCCATATAACTCATAAGCTCAGGCCTGGGTTATAATTGCTTACGTTTGATAACTGGCTAGAGTGTGTTTGTTACCATGGTTAATCTCGGCATTCACATGTCTCAACTCTTCACAATAACCTGGCACACTCTTGCCATAACCGCTGCAAAGGAGTGAATCGATCAATGGGTCAAGCCCATTTCATTGCCCATAACAACCTGGAAGCCACTAGAGTTGACAAAGTTTTAATCACCACCTTTGCACTACTGATCTGGAGCCACAGTGAACCAGCACCCACCAGCGCACCATGAAGGATGGATGATAAGTGGTCGGGAAACAGTTTTCTGTTGGGTTCCAGTTCACTCGCTAACCATGGTGGATACCTCAGTTACTCCTTTTTTTTTCTACCTACATATGAACAGCCCACAAGCAGGTTGTTAGTAGGTAGGTAGTAAAAACAGCCCCTTAGCTATGTAAAAACTATAAACCATCGACTTACCTAGAAATTGCCTATTTTCTTACCTATCTGCCTATAAATGAGACCTATTTCCTACAGAACTGGTTACCAAGATGAAACCAAATATGAACTCAGTTGAGTTTCAACCACAACTGAGTCATAACAGACATCCAGTGGATGGTGTGCTGGTGGGTGCTGGTTCAAGGTGGCTCTGATCTCGAATTGAACTTCAATGAGCTATGAGAATATGCATACTACAATTGCCAATTCAGCCTCCCTATCCAAAGTGTTGAATACTTAAGTTATTTGGAGTTGAAACGGGTATGGTTTTTATGTGCATCATCATTTAGGCTACTATGAGTTGTAGTGTATTTGACTTAACCCAATGTTGATTCTAAAATACCGCAAGCCATGTTAGTTGTCTTATATTGGAAAGGTGTGAGTAGTGGTGGATTTGCTACCCAGATGATACGATCAGTCCCACCCCAGGACTTTGATGCTATAACATAGAATTGCATTCCACATATGCATCTTTTACAAAATGGAGATGCCCGATGGCACAACTTAGGCATCTGAGGAAAGATGATCCAAATGCTGGTGTGCTTTTGTTGAATCTTCTGGGGGTTTCAAAGCATTCATCGCGGAGGCAGTTCAACAACAGATCTTATGTTGCAAAGCTGATCACTCAGAACTAGATACACCCGCTAGGTCAATCACTAGCTGTGAAGCATATTGGGGTCACACTCCCTTCTTTTGCTGAAAGCAGAAATCTCAAGAAAATTTAGGTTTAGAGTTTAGAAAGCCCAGAACTGAAGAGATTTTCATTTGTTTTGTTTCCAAAACTGTTAGTGGCCTCGGCTAAGACCCCTTCCTCAGAGGCTGGGGAGTGGGTACCTATGGGGATGGCTGGCAGTGGCTACTTACTTAATTATGCTTTGTTTTTTGGCTCATTTGTTGTTAGTGTTATGCTTTTGGGGGTTCTATTCTAGTTGTTGCTATAGCTTGATTACTCCAACTAGCAAGTGTACCACCACCCTAACCCACTTTTGGGGCTTTTTCCTCTTTACCTGCTGTGTTTTGTCACCTTGAATTTTGGTCCTTCTTTTTGTCCTTGATTGGTTCAAAGCAAGAGAGTTGGTGATCTATTTCACCTCTCATTAAGAAAGGAGGCACTCTCTAAAAATGCTCAAAAGGTGTAGTCTTTTTAGGAAGGAAAACCCCTGACCTCAGGTGTGCTCTATGATTGCACCTACTTGTAGCACAAAATCCTTCTTATTACCTAGCCCCCAAAAAAAGCAAACTGGCCAACACATACATGCATTTTGGACCTACAAACACTTGTTCTATCCAGTTGGTTGAACGTGACTTCTGGAAAGAAATGCATGTTTCTTATGCTATTCATTTAGTTCAGCCAATTTTGATTTCCACAAATTGCCCTGGGCACAGGGACATGTGGGAATTTGTGCTCAAAGGTAACATAGGGAAGGAGCCAATCAAGGATTTTCCATGGAAAAAAATGGACCAAATTTCAAGCCAGAAAAATCCAATTCGCCAGATTTTTTATGATAAGTTCCAGTGCATAGTGAAGAATATGGAAGGATTCTGTTATTGTTTTCACTTTCATGTCTCTAGTATGTAGCCAAATTTGGCTAAATAATTTTCCAGATTGATCGCCACTTTGGCTACTACATCACAAAATGCTTACCAAAAAAAAAACACTGGTCCCATGCATCAATGAGTTAGTACTCTTATAAAGTCTCTGAAAGGGGCCAGGCATTGAAAGGTTAAATTTGTTTTGAGGGAGAAAAAGAAGAAGAAGAAGAAGATATCCACATATGGAGTGGCAACCCAGGTTCAAATGATGTACATTGTGAATCACCTGAGAACTCTCACTAGTTGAATTACCCCGGGAATTTGCAGCTATCTTGCTTCTTTTTCTAAGTGAGAGAGTTGCCATTGCAATTTGCTGCACATAAGGAACATTACACACTTCGCCTTTGAGTAGAGGATGCTGCTTGTCATCCAAGCTAAGCTTTGGAGTTTGAAAGTTGTCCCCTTGTGCAATCTGGTCAGTTTTCTTCCTCACAGATTTCTTCTGATCGAGACAGAAAACTGTCAAAATCAACAAAGTTTGCCAGTTGGGAAGGATCAAGATGAAATAAATAAATTTGGGTTGTGATTGGAACCTTTGTTCAATGTGAACAAAGTTTTAATTATTTTGTGTGTTTGAGTGTTTATCCTATGTGGTTTGAGTATCATCTTTTGTGTTAAGAGATTCCAAAGGAACAAAAAAAAGAACACAAGGCTTGGTTGATGTCAACCGTAATTAGTTTTTAGTTTGTTACCTTTTGCTTTGAACTTGTGTGTATGTTTTCAAGTGTGTAACTTTTGTTAGTTACTATGTTTGTCTTGGGTGCTTGACAATTTTTTTATGTGTGTAAATGATATGAAAAATGTAATCTAGTATGTGAAAAAATTCATAAGTTTAGTGAACTTTTTTTAGGGATTAGGCTGGCAAAAGTTTCCCAAAGTTTTTTCCAAGCCATTTCCAACTGAAATTTTTGGCACTCAAATGAAGAGTTTTACCAAATAGGAATTTTTCGAAACCCCACCACACACACACAAACCTAAGAATTGAAGATTGAAGGCATATATATATATATAAGTGTGTTGATCTTGTTTTGTGGTTTAATGGTCTAAAATAACACACAATTTAACACATTAACCCCATAGAATTTAGTTGACCCAATTCTTTTGAAGAATGGGGTCACTTCCACAAGTTTGAGCTCAGCAGACGCAGCAGAAAACTTTCATGAGGCTGGTGAGCTCAAACTTTATCCAAAAGTTTTCAAGATTCCATGTCCAAAAATTCTTCATTTTTCCTTTAAAGAATGCTCTGTTAAAAAGGAAAAAATTTGGAGAAAATGTTGGCATTTAGAAAAACGTTTTAATTTGTGCCAAAGCTGCCAAGGTACCTACCATATATGGTAGTTGGAATTGCTGCATTCCAAGCAATCTGTTGACTAGCAAATTGAGTCTACTATGGTGTGGAGGAAAGAAGGTTTCTAGCTTTGCATAAATTGAAAGAGTTGCCACTTATCAATCATTTGTCATCAATCGGGTGTAGGGTAATGGCTATGGTGGTAGGAATGCCTGCATTCCAAGCAAATCGTTGACAAGCAAATTGTAGCTGCTATGGTGTGGAGGAAAGAAAGTTTCTAGTGTTGCATAGATTGCAATACTTGCCATGTATGGATTGTTTTGTCATTGGGTGATGCCCAAGGACGAGGGCATTGTGTGAATATTGGTTAAGCACTGGCCCAATTTAGGTAATGCCCTCATCTGTCTGAGGCTTGCATTATTCTTTACAAAAATGCTTCACAAAGTTTGTTCTTCTCGCTACAAGCCAGGATCTGCAAAAAAAAAAAATGGAACCCACTGCAAGAATGGAAGAACCTGGTCAGAAAAGGTTACAATCTTGGCATGGAATAGAAGAACCCAAAACCCCAAACCCTTTTCCTCCATGATAGCAAATTATTATTGTTTAGAAAGATCACTTCAAAATACACTTGGAACTTTTTGGCAAGTCTTCACCAGTTGTGGGGCTTTTTTCTCTGTCAAGGGCTCTTTTTCAGAGACTATGGGGTTGTGCATTTTGTAAAATGGATGACCCATTAAGGTAAGCCGGTTTTTAAAAGGTTGAGCCATTTCTGATGAGGAATTAGCTTGTTACAATTAACATGTTCCATGAATAACACACTAATGGGTAGTCCTAGGAAAGACAATTTGAAAAAACCCCTTTAGAAGAAGAAAATTCTACAATGGGAACTTGAAACTAGGTCATCCCTAAACCCTAACCTAGAATCGCTATACAATGCCAATTCTGTGCACACAGTACACCAACACATAAGACCTGGAGTTAAGAGAAAACAAATTCTATAGTTGTCGTCTTTGCTGCTGAGTTGCATGGAACAATAAGTTTGGAGAACTGAATAGTTTGGAGAGCTGTCATGGAACCGAAAGCTGGTGCAATTTGTGAGACCCCACCAAACCCTACAAAAGAAGGAAGAAGACCTAATTTACACACTAACAACATGCATAAGACTACATAGAGCCACAAGAGAAGTCAACATGAGAAAAAGGGCAAAACTGTTGTTAAAAAGCAAAACAAATGATGAGAAACCAACCCTGGCCAGCTCCTTTAAACAAAGCATCCAGCAAAGGGCAAAAGGAAGAACAAAATGAGAGAGAGGACCCAAGTCCTAGCCACAAGAGCAAAACCCAAATTGGGGCTTACAAAAGAAGCTTAGCTGGGCCCAGCTAAGGCCAAGCTCTCCACCTGAATCTTGAGAGTACCCAATACATAAGACAATCTTTCTCTCTTCTTTCCCCTAGAGAGGACCCCAAGTCCGAGCCACAAGAGCAAAACCCTAGTAACTAAATTATCACAGCATCTCCACTGGCTGCAGTAAAATGGCATCTTCTCTAATCTCATTAACCGATCAAATCCAGTGATGAATTTTTGTGGTGAATTTTTTCCATTTTGTGGAAATATTTTGAGAAAAGAAGATTTTGGTCACAAGTTCCCTACTAATTTTTGAAAAAATTGCCTAAATTGAATTTTTGTTTTGAAGATCATCAAAAATTCCCGTGATCACCTACAATATGAAAGGGTGCTTCAGGTTTACTACTTTCATATTTTGAATATTGCCAAATTTGTCTAAATACACTTATAAATGGTCATTACTTGATGAACATCACAAAATTGAAAACAAAAACACTGATCTAATCCACTATTATTGCCACTTAGATCAGTTATATTTTAGGGGTTTTTGGAAGGTTGGTTTGATGGGCAAATTGCGGGATTAATCTAATTGGTGATTAAGTAATAGGAGCCTGCACCTTTACAACCTGCATTACACGAGCAATGAATTAAATGTGGCATTGGGCTCAATGTTTTTGCAAGACAAGTGCCCATCAAAAAGTATTTTGTCAAATTTATTTCACTATACCCAAGTTATGACAACCATTTTAGCTAACATTGGTATCCAATATTTTCAAACGAAAGATACATTGTGCAATGGTTAAATATTGGGGTTATGAGTTTAATGTTTGAACTTCAATTTCTTTTTCTTGGTAACAACCATTTAAAAAATTTGGATGACTTTCATGGATGAAAACTTTCAAAAAGCCATCCAAGAACAAGATGATGTTGGGACATGCAATTTGACCCCATTTCTTAAGCCATGTTGTTCAAAGAAAGATAATTCTCCAAGGTGAATGGGAGTTGAACCAATAATAAGTGAAAGCATGGTAAGATGGTTCACTTTTGGTCCTTTGAGAGTTCATTTTTAATGTTAATTATATATTTTTTAATTTTTTAAATCAACAACTTATGCATTTAATGGATTTTTGAAATGTTTCTATTTAAAAGTATAGGTAATCCTAAGTACATGGTTAAACATATGGTTGGTCAAGAAATTCATGTAAAAATATTAAATTTTAAATAGAAAACAAACAAATAAGACATAACAATGTAACATTAAATTAAAAAATCACAATTTTTTTTCTACCAAGAAAGTTTCAATGCATCTTATTGTTAAAAAACTCATTTCACATTGTCCTATTGTTTTTTAAAAATTGACCTTATTATGACATATTTTAACATCCATAAAATGTGCTTATGAGAGTTTCATCAGTTTAAAAGTTCACTATGAGTTCACTCTTTTCTTAGAACTTATCCATATTTTAAAATATGATTTTTAATAAATTTTATTGCAATATAAATAGTTTAAATAATGACAATTTGAATTTAAAATACGAATTTTCATTTTAAGTCCTTTATAATTTATAGAACTGCAATTGCAATAGTTTAAATTGTCCCCTTACTTTTGCTTTCACCCTAATGTTTTTCTTGAGGAACTTGATCACATTTCGCAGGGAAACTTACTGAGGAAAAACACTGATCTATGTGCAATTTGACCCCACTTCCTTGGCCAAGTTGCCCAATGAATAAGAATAGGTTGATGCAAGTTCTTTAGAGAGAAGGGGAATTGAAGCCCAATGTTTTCCCTAGGGAACTTGCCAATCATGGGCCCAAAGTGCCTTTGGGGATCATGGTTTGCACTAAACAATATAGGAAGATGAGAAAACCATATTTCCTTGGAAGAATTTGGGCTCATTTGCCTTGAGAAGCCATATTTCTTTAGAAACTTGGACTCATTTGTTTTGGGTAACCATGCTTCTACAAAGAACTTGGGCCCGTTTGCATTGGGAAATGTACATTGTTTTTATAGAACACTTGGGCCCATAGAAGCCTTGGGCAAACATGTTTCTATTCGAGCCAAATTGCTTTTGGGCAACACCGTTCCCCTAGAAACTTAAGTCCATTTGCTTTGGCAATGAGTATGTATATTTTATGTTTGGAAGACAACAATACATTTAGTTTGTTGCTCCTATTTAGTGCTTACCCACACGACCATCATATTCTTTAGTGTGTTGGGGGGGGGAGGGGGGGGGGGGGGGGGGTGAACAATTGTTGACAAGGTTGCAACTTTGAAGTTAAGTTATGGGAGGAGCTTCTATATCCTCCTCCTCCTCCTCCTCCTTCCTCTTTTTCACTTTTATTTAGTAGATTTGTAGATTGCTTGCATGAGAACTTGATGGATGCAAGCACAAGTAGTTTGCAAAAGGTTTTGCTTTGGTCCATGCTTCATGTTATTACAAGAGGTAGTCCTCCTACTGGTTTTGTGTCAACTATGCCCACCCAAATTATTAATGGGTGGGAACCCACATTATGTCCACAAAGCAGCCCAACTGAATAAAGCACACATAATTCAATAGTTATCACATCCCATGGCCTCCTCCTACTCCTCCTACTCCCTCTATACACCTTCATTCCTTAAGGAGCAAAACCAACTTATGTCACAACACTCTTTTCCTCTTACTCTTAAGTTAGGACTTAACATTTTTGAATGTAGTAAGTGCTTACTTTGGTTGCCTTTTGTTGCACATTGCACCTCTCAAAGGAAGGGGGGGGAAAAAAAAAACCCCAACAACAATGAATGGTGGTAGTCAATACCTTTTTTTCCTTGACAAATTTTGTCATTTCTCAACAAAAAAAATTGGGATATTTTTGGATAAATGTGTGTTTTTAGTCTAGATTTGACTAATTTTTTAATTTATCTGAAAAAAAAGCAACTTTTTTAATATTACAAAATTGAAAAAGAAAAACTATGGTGGTGGTGTGATAGGAAGGGAGGAAGGAAAATATGCTACAAAAAAATATATATATATGGCTCATAGTTAATATGCAATCTTGCTTTGATCACTAATGTGTAACATACTAACAACCCATTAGGGTTTTTTTAAGTGTGATGAAAATTTCCTTAAAAATCCTAATTACATATGACCAAGCTTTTTAATGATTTCACTTCATCAATTACTTTATTTTTCCTTTTTGTTTTGTTTTTGGTCCTCTATAGTTTTGCATTGGCTGGACCATGATTCTGTTCAACTGTTCTCTTTAGTAATTTAATAAAACTTAGTTTGTTTGTTTGTTGGTGACTTGCTTTCCTTTTGGTGAAATTGGGCTTCTTCTTGCTCCCTTTTCCTTCTTTTTTAGTTTTCCCCTTTGGTTTGGTGTCTCTTGCCTTGCTGCTCACCTACTTAATTAATTTTTACCTTTCTTTTTGGCAAAGTCTGGGGAGGGTTTGAAATGCTCACTTCACTTTTTTTTTGGGGCCCCTTTCCAGCCAATAGGTACTACTATTGGGCAGATTAATTAAAATTTTTCTACTTGCCCAACTGGGAAACTCTTGATGAGGGAGAAGAGAAACTTCTGCCCGAAGATAGGGTTTATTAAAAAATAATAATAATAATAATTTCAACTTGTAAAACCCTTTTTCTATTGGTATGAATAAAAGAGGAATAAAAAAGACACTTGAAGAGTGCAAGGGTTGGTGTTGGTGGGGCTTTTCTTTGAGTGTGCTTTTTAGCTGTAAAGCCACTTCTTTGACAATAAGTCACCAACAAGCAAGCTGGTCATACAAAGGGAAAACTATATTGGTAGTGGAAAAATTTGAAAGAAAAACCCCTTTTCAAAATACTTTCAAAAACAAACATTGGTGCAAAAATGCGAGAAAACCCATTTTAGAAAAAAGCAATATAAAAGCTACTTTGCTTGTCCAAAATAAATCAAAACCCTAAATCAAAACCCCCTTAAATATATGAGAAAAACCAAAGGCAACAACAATTTATTTTTCCCCTTGGCTATAACTTCCATATATATTAATAACAATACCCATATATCGTCCAGAACTATATTTACTGCCCAACAAATACAAACACATTTGACATATAAGTGAATGACAAAAAGGAAAATTATATACCATTTTATCCCCTAAATAATTATTCCTCTTAAACCAGCTTAGTAAATTATAATTTATATAACCCATTAATTTTTTTGGAAGAATCAGTTGATTTGATGATCAATTGTTTAGAGAAGTTGGTCATTTTATCAAATTTTAATTGCAGCAGGTTCATTATTTGTCTAAGTAGGTTGAAATT
This sequence comes from Sphagnum tenellum, assembly GCA_963921925.1. Classification (NCBI taxonomy): domain Eukaryota; kingdom Viridiplantae; phylum Streptophyta; class Sphagnopsida; order Sphagnales; family Sphagnaceae; genus Sphagnum; species Sphagnum tenellum. The sequence goes on along the minus strand of OY998147.1, from coordinate 11,379,876 downwards.
GAAGTTAACAACTAACACACAAACAAGTCACTTACATCTCCATAAAAAATAATGTCAGTTCAAAATAAGGCAAATTCATTTATGACTTTGGAAGAATCAAATTAACTTTTTTTGTTTTTTTAAGGTTCAAAATATATTTATTCATTTATTTAAAAAAGATTTTGAAAAGATTATGTGGAAAATACTTCTTTTTTTTCTTTTTTTCATTTATGTACAAAAGAATCTTAATCAATTATCAATTTCCACAATTTTATCATATCTAGAGAAAACAAACGTTACAAAAAATTGACATTTATACTCATTTAATGCATGTCCAAAAAGAGTACCCAATTTAGTGGTCTATACACACTACTTTGGATGAATGAAGTGTAGGGGGCTTCAAAGAAGGTGAAAGTGAGTTGTTTCGGACTTCTAAAAATGGGGCAAGAAGATACAAAAGTGATGAACAAATTGACATCCCAATTGAAAGGGTCAATAAAATAAAATGGCTGCTTTTGATTGACCCAAGCGAAGGGCATTTAAAATAATGTCCAACTTTAATATGGACCCTTTTTTCATGTTTAAGGGTTGGGGACAATAATTTATTTATTGAAAACATTTGTCCAAAAATTTCCCAATTTCCCAATTCAACTACTTTTGCTAAATATTATTCATTGGAAAAAATTACCAAATTCTTGATATTACAAAAGTGGGGTAAAAAGAAAAGACGGTGAATTGGGGATGAAGAAAATAACTAATTTTAATTAGCACTAGGTAATATTTCTTATGTTGGATGATGTGATTAAAAAAAAAAATCATTCATGAGTTTTTATGGTTTGAGTTCCATGAGGAAATAATAATTAGCACTCTATGTTAGATGTGGTAAACCACAGGTAGAGGCCCAAATAGGGTTTGGGGGAGGGCGGGGGGAAGTGTTGGTGTGGGTAGAGAATAATAATATTTCCTCTAATTATGATTATTAGGAAGATGTGATGATCATGTAATGGGTAGGAAGGTTAGGAAGAGGAAGATTATGGCACTGATGATGATGATGATGATGAAGAAAATTTAGGAACATGGTTATGAGGTGATGATTAGGAAGAAGATTAGGAAGGTGATTATGAAGGTAATCATGATTAGGAAGTCCATCGATGATTTAGTAATATTGAGTAGAGTAGGTTGTCAGCAATCTAGTGATCAGTGATTTTGCAAAACTCAAAGATGTGCAAGTGGAGCCAATTTCCTTCAAATTCAAGCGTAACCGGGGCGTCATTGGCAGCAGCTGCTGTGAGTATCTAAGGAGCTGCAGCATCTGGTGTGGAAGAAGCAGAAGGAGAAGGAGAAGAAGAAGAAGAAGCAGCAGCAGAATAAGAACAAGAACAAGAAGCAGAAGCAGAAGCAGAGGAACAAGAACAAGGTGGAGGTGAGTCCAGCTAGCTAGTTGATGATGCTGCACATTTTTCAGTAGCTGATATTGATCATCAAGCTCTTACCGACTTTCATGATCATCGGTTCGTGATCAATTTCATGCCTGCTTGCTTGCTGTAGCCCCGGCTCAGAGCTAGACTTAACTGCTTTGAACACGAATTTGCCATCGAACTAGACTTGGGGTTTTTGCACAAATTCGGGAAGAAGATACGTTCCATGATCTGATTCAATTTTGCTTCAAGGAACAGTACTGCCTGGATGCTGCTGCTGCTGCTGCTGCACGGGTCGGTGAGTTGATCATAAGAGCTGGGGGGGCGTGCAGGAGCGAGAGAGAGAGAGATTCCGACAGATCATGTGAATCTTGCAGCTGCTGCTGCGCCTTGAATGTGTGTGCATTAGTATTACTTGTAGCAGCGGTCGTTGGAATATCTGCAGCTGCAGCTGGTGGAAATTCGATAAGAACCTGACACAAGGACTTACAGGAGGAGATTGCAGCAGCTTGACAGCTACTACAGTCGAGAACGAGTATCTATAAGATCATCTCCATGAAGCTCTAGAGCCTGGATTGAGAGGCAGCAACAGCTAGGCGGGTCTGGCAGATTTGGGTGGAGGTTAACTCCTGGTGGTAACGGAATTCATGGCATCATCATCATCTGCATATTCTGTAGCAGCTGCAGCTTATGGGAGGAGGAGGAAGAGGAGCGTGATGAGCGCAATTTTGATGTGGACGTTAATGGGAATGCTGATGATGAATCTGGTGCTTATAAATGTTACGCCGGTGAATGCTGCAGCGAAGAAGGAATCATCTTCTCCATGCGCTGCTGCACTTACACACGACTTTTATTCCCAAAGCTGTCCCAAGCTCCACAACATAGTACGCACTGTGGTGAAGAAAGCGGTGGCCAGAGACCCGCGAATGGCAGCATCCCTTTTGCGCTTGGAATTCCACGATTGCTTCGTCAATGTACGTAACATGCTGCTGCTTCTGCATTCATTACCTGCATGCGTATTGTTGCAAGCTCAAGTTCCCCAGCTTTGCACTAGCTGTTCAGCTCATGTCCAAGGTTTCTGATACGTTCCCACTAATTGCGGTGAAACTTCTACAGGGATGTGATGGCTCCGTGCTGCTGGACAACACCGCCAATTTCACCGGCGAGAAGAGCGCCGGACCTAACAAAGGCTCACTCCGCGGATTTCACGTGATCGACGAGATCAAGGAATGGCTGGAGAGAGAATGCCCTCAAACAGTTTCCTGCGCCGACATCTTAGCCATCGCTGCCAGAGACTCTGTCGTTGAGGTACTTTGAATCAATTTTGCATTGCGTTGCATCATCGGTAATCTTCCCTGAGCTCTTGCAGACTCATCAGAATCAATTGATAGATCTCATGGGTACCTACTCTGAGAAGAACGTCGCGCAGGCCTTGATCGTCCTGATGAACGTCATTGCCGGTGATCTCTCTCTGATCTCTGTCCGTCCGTCCGTCGGTCTGTTTTTGGGGCTTGATCTGCAGGCCGGGGGTCCTGGATGGAGAGTGGTATTCGGAAGGAGAGACAGCCTTACAGCCAACATTACATTGGCCGACGAGGATCTTCCTAGCGCTCTCTATTCGGGGTCACAACTCGTGAGCAATTTCGAATCCAAAGGTTTCAATCTACGACAAATGGTAGCTCTTTCAGGTAAAGATCTTATAACATGGCTCCTCGCAAACAATCTTGAAGAATCAATGGAACTGCAGCAGCTGGTCAGCTTTGTACATTATGTGTATTATCATCATTTTCTTCTCCTTCTTCTTCTTCTTCTTCTTCACGGGCGGCTGCAAAAACTCACACACACATGACGTACACACAGGCGGACACACAATCGGTTTCGCGCGTTGTGTACCCATTGCACCAAGTATTTATGGCAGAGTTACAGATGATCACAGCATGAATCCTGCTTACCTGACTTTTCTGGAGAAGGCCTGCCCAAATGCTTCCGCAACTACTCTCATTCCTCTGGACGATGACACGCCTGCCAAGTTCGACAGTTCCTACTACACCAATCTGCTGGGGGGCAACGGAGCTCTTCATTCGGACCGTGACATTGTGGATTCGGCCGGCACAGCTTTGGAGCACGTCCAACACTTCGCCAAACACCAAGACTCCTTCTTCGATGAATTCGCCAAAGCTATGGTGGTCATGAGCAACATCCAGCCTCTCACTGGTTCCCAAGGAGAGATCCGCACCAATTGTCGCTTCGTCAATCCCCCTTGCACTGCATCCAAAGCTGCTACAGTTTCTCCAAGTCTGGGCCGCAAACTACCGCTAGTTCAGACATCAGCGCCGTGACCCATGAAAATCCCTTGTAAATTAATGCAGCTAGCTAGATAATTTACCCTGTACCGCAGCAATCATGCAGATCTTTTGAACCCCCACTCTATCTCTCTCTCTCTCTCTCTCTCTCCTCCAATATTCCCCATATGACCATAAACAGCCTGAATCCGATGTTCACTGGCACCTGGTAGGTGTTGTCATTCTCCCTGCAGGATCTGTAACTAGCAACCACTAAATCATTGATCATCCGACTGCAATTATATAGTACAAATTGTATCCATACCCCGCCGCCGCCGCTGCTGTCGATGATTTTTTTTGTTGTGGACCCGACTGAGCCCATGATGCCATGCCGATCGACCTTGAAGGACATGATCAGGACCTTCAGGTCGTCGACGTTGGATGAAAGTTTGAATCTGCATACTAGAAGTCTCGAGCTGTAGGTCTATCTTCACAACTTAAGCTGCAGGCCCCTAACTACATGCGAAGAAATTAGCTAGAACTGCAATTACAGCCCATTGCATTATACAAAATTCTTCCCCACTAAGATTTGCGCATAGCTAGCTGGAGAGTAATTAATAATCTTGATCAAGCTCCCGACCAATACTACAAAACCCATACGATATATATAGTATTTTCTATATGATCTGAACCGACTTCAGTGTCATGAGGAAGCTTCGGAAACAAGCGGATCAGTTCACAACAAGTGTCAGAAAATAGTTGGGAATTAATTAAGTGACTCAGAAGCTAGATTCCAAGATGGCAGGTACACTGAGACTATACACTTGAGGACAAAGTTGCAATGTCTACTATGATTATGAAAAGTAGTTAGTAGTAGCAGCAGCAGCAGCCTCTGCAGCTTCAAGCTGCCTTCATGGGATCTTTTTGAGATCCAGCATGCAGCTCAGCCTGGTGGGTATTTTCTTATTGCATTTAAGAATATCAGTAGGACTGAGCTGGATTTGAATCTCAAATTGTTCTGATATAGCAATAAGTTGCAGTGATATCCAGAAATAAAATCTTGGCAAAACCGTCAAGCCTCTGCAACAGAAATGAATCAATATTGGTTTATGATTGCCTAGAGTGATTGCCCCCTTCAGGCTACAGACTGGAGGCATTGTGATGCACCACCCATGGACAAACTGTCAGGTACCTGCATACAGAGAAGATGAGCAAGCAACTGCAAAATTTCTTCCTTTTGGTTTCCCCTACATCATGAAATTGAAATTGAAGGGCCCAACATTTGTCATCAATTTAAGCTCTATTCTGGAATGGCAGACCTATATTGATCAATCTAGTTCCGACAAGCCACCTGTGATAACAAAATTTGCAGTTGGCAATGTTTGAATCTGGAATGTCAAACATTAAGGTCTGGGGTGCCAGGTTATGTCATTTTCTTGACCATATTATATGACATAATCTTCTGGTACACACTCACAACACTGACCAAAATGTGCCTGTTGTTCACTTATCTTTGATTTGTTGAATGTGCCACCCCAGACCTTAATGTCATGTAATGGCCTCACCCTGCCCATTATGTTGGGTGCATCACCTAGCTCACCCTGATGAGCTCGCCTCGTGTCTCACCCAACATAGTGGGCACAGAAGCTTCACCATACCATGTTAGTCTGTAATTCACTTGAACACCCAGCAGTGACCAGGGCTGCTGTTCTCATTTCATAGCAAGACTAGGCCTGCACACACTCATGTAGATGAACAAGACTGAGCAAACCTGTAAAGAAAGTGCTGAGCCAAGTTTCAGCATGACTAACCTTCAGTCAACATGCATGATGACCATGATGCACCCCATCTTCAATTCAATCTAGTAGATGAAATGTGACCACAAGATGCAATTCAAGTATTGGAAATGCCAATTTGCTGCTGTTTCTCCCCAGTGCTGTAGCCAACAACCACTCAGGAAAGTTGCACAGTGACTTGTGAGGAAGATTGCAATGGAGGGATCCCACATTAACCCTAAAACCCTACCTCTTAATCCTGTACACTGTCATTCTGGGGTCAGCACCACAAGGACCTATCAATTCAATTCCAATCTTTGCATCTGGAGAATTTCTACTACTTTAGGAAGAAATTTGAGTTTTCACTCCTCCACTATTGAGGTTATACTTCAAGCAGACATATGAACTGGAATCCTGAATTGCACACTCAATAACCAGTGTTGAGCCAAGCTCTTTCATTCCCCAAAGAAACCAGCAATTGAGAGAGTGACCTTTGGACATAGAAAAAACTTGAAGATTTTTCCTTTCACAATTGTCCTACAAAATAGGTATACAATGAATGAGACCTTGAAAAAAGTGTGCATGATAAATATGATTGAAAAGTTGAGAAAGTGTTGCACAATATTTTACTTGATGAAGTTGTGAAATAAACTAGTAACAGCACATATAACATTTATCCATTGTGTAAGTTTCCTTCAGAATTGCAAACCAAGATCATCACAGAGAAGGAGACTTGGAAGATTTGGAAGTCCTAACCAAGTTGCCTAGGGGAACTGGCGATTGGCATGCCGACAAACGTTACCCATCTTAAAGTAGGGTTATCAATGTGACACATGAAAAAGAAAAGAAAACATTGAACCATGTGATCTAGAAGACCTCACAAAGTTTCATCAATCTATAATGTATCACATTCATAATCAAAATCCAATACCATAGTGCCTTGGTAGCTACCAGAGCTTTTCGACACTAATTGTATTATTTGTAGAAACGTTGAAGTTTTTATTAAAAGACACTTCTTCTTTTTTTTCTTTTTTTTTTTTTTTTTTTTTTTGCAGAGAACAAAACCTTCCTTCAGTTAGAAATTTCTTGTTCCTAGTGGTTGTTTCACTTTGGCCAGACGCGAGCAATCAAGAAAGCTAGGGAAATTTGACAAGAGTTGTAATGAAGAATTTGTATTACTATCATAGTCACAATATGATGACTTAAAACATCTCCAATGGTGCTTAGTATGTCAGCCTACAAAAGTATTCTTCACATCCAAGGTTTTTTCTCCCTCAATCCCCACCCATAAAACTAAAACTAGGACTACACATAGGTGGTAGACTATTAATAGCAAACCACATGCACCCATCATTATGAGTGGCCGATCAAAAGCATGGAGTAGTAATCAAATTGTATTTATCACACTCTTCTCTAGCAAGTGTTAGGCTTCGTTGTGCCTCTTGTTAGCATTAGCAAAATTGTGCAAAAATGTTACACCAAAATCATTTTGTTGAGCCAAACTAACATGTCTTGATTTTTTATCATTTAATTTTAATTTTCAAGTTCACATATTGAGTATTGGATTCCCAATCCTCGTCAAAAGTCTCTTCTCTTTTCTCACTCTTTTGAAAATTTCAACCCCATGCTCATAACAAACACTTTTGTGGCTATTGCTACTTAATGGTTCATTCTCCATAGAAAGCCATGGAAATGGCTTGCTATTTAAATATGTTTTCTTTCTCTTTAGGTGTTTTTAAAACTTTAAACACATTCATAAAATTAGTTGTATGCAATAAATGTTCCATTTCACCTCCCATTTTCAAACATTACCCTACCACAAGGGTGACACCACCTTGGTTGAACATTGGAAAAAAATCAAACACAATACATCAAAACTAGGCATTTGGTCATAAGGGTTAGTTTGAACAAGGGCAAGGGCATGTGGATTCATTAATAGGCTAGGTTTTGCACTATTGATGTAGTTGGTTATAGACTTTTGGTTGGTGATGGGTGTGTTTACCCTAAGATATTGGGTGATGCTAGCACCAAACACCAAACACATTAAAATCAGCCTCATGTTCTTATCTATTTTAAAATACACACAAGTGGTAGGAGTATTCTCCTCCCTTATATATGTCCAAGTGTTTTTGGTATGTCATTCGTTGATTTTTGGTCATGGGTTGCCAAAATGACTTTCTAAAGATAGATCCTAACTAGAGATCCTCTTTTAATGAACTTTAATCGCCACCCACAAGAAGAACAAGCAATTTTAATGGTTTCATTGATTCTAATGAAATGAAAGGAGCTTCTTTTGGCTACAAACACCAAAAAATGAAATTAGTAAATTGTGAGTGTTGACAAAATGCATTGATACAAAAAGTTATTCATGATTGTTAAAGTGATTGTAAGCAACAATTATTTTTTCAACCTTCATCTTTGTGATGGATTGGATTAGATCGTATTGTGTGTGTAGTTTGTAGTAGCCTATTTATCTTCATGTTACAAGACTTGAATTAAGATGGGATGTTGTAGAGTAGTTGCCATCCATGCCATTAATGTATGTGGATTTGCAACTACAATTCAAGTTGAATAAATATTGTAGATGGTGTAATGAGTTATGATATAATTGACACAAAATATTAAGAATTGCAAAAATAAATCGGTGATCATATGTTATTGGATGACAATATGAACTAAGTTTCCATAATGCTCATGCATTCAATCCACATACCATGTGCATAACACATATTCACAAACACAATAGAAAAAATAGTTGCCACCGTAATGAAGTCAAATATGCAATTGAAGCATTTTTTATTTTTGGTGCCATAGAGGACTAGCATAATAGCATCTGCAAAAATGGTTGATTTGGAAATTAGTCATAAAGGCAATAGTTGATATGGATGTGATTTCTTATAGTGATTTTACAAAGTAGCTATTATTTCTACTATGGGATTTTGAACTAATTCAAGCATGTGCATGGTGTAAATTTCATCTTGACACTTGAGGTTTTGTCCATACATGTTAAGATTTGAAGTGGATGTGCAAACAATATGTTATGTATTTGTCATGCCAATGATTATCTCCATGAATTATAAAATTGATGGATGTCTGTTTAGATTATATGATTCAATAAATTAACATAAATTCCCCCAAAATTTGTAGGTTTCAACAATTTGGTGATTTTTTACATTTTTTGGCATTTTTTAATAGAACATTATGTTTAAAACAAGAAAAATTCCCAAAAACTCATTTTTTGTTGCCACATTGCAAAACTTTCTCAAAAAAATGCTAGAGTAAGGTGGTAAGGGTCATGAAAAGGAAGCAAGAAATTGATGGAGAACATGGAAACAAGAAATGTTTATTTAAGCAATGTATATAAAACAACAAATGACTATGGCATAATAATTTGTTGTAAAATATAAGAATGTGGTTTAGGAAGAGGTTCATGTGGTTGTTGAGGTTGTGGTAAAGAAAGACAATGTATGATGGTATTGTTAAAGGAATAATTTTTTATTTTGAATTGCTTCATTGCCCATTGAAAAAAAAATTAATGGTTTTAGGCCATAATTAGGTTAAGTTTTTTATGATGACCTTTTGAAGAATCACTGAAAGCTTGGTAAGGTTACCAACCACCTTAAAGTTGGCACTACCCCTATCCAAAACCTTTTCGTAGATCTTTAAAGTTGGATGACACTAACTTTTTGCTTATATTTAAATTAATTAATTTTTATCTTATCTTTTGATTTTCTTAAGCGTTCTAGGGAAGATCACCACTTGAGGCTATTGATTAAATTTTGATGAATTTGTATAGTTCTTTGAATTATGAAATAAGGACATTTTGTAGACATTTATGTTTCAATATGTATTTTCTTGTCTTGATTGTTGAATCATGTTACATAATTTTTAAAGACGTATTTGATTGTTTCCACCAATTAGTGGCATCTCTACAATTGTAGTTTGTTTAAATTTAAGCAATTTTGAAATTTTTCCATATCTTATTAATAGTCATTTCAATAGAAGTTTTTGTGAAAGTGCTTTCCAACTTTTATAAAAATATGTTACCACATAGTTTTGTAAAAAAATCCACAAGAATAATACTCTTAGATAATTAATTTTCCAAGAAACATAAGTTATTGTAAGAAACAAAGTTTTGTTATTTTGCAAAATAAAAAACATTAGAAAACAAACATTTGGATCTTACCAAATTTTGGTATGATGACAAGAATCATAGGCATGTTTAGGGTTGGGATGAAGGAAGTGAATGTGGTAGAAGTTCATTTTGTGAAAAACCATAGCTTGAATGAAGAAGTCAAGGGAAGGTAGGTAGGAATGGGAATTGGAATGGTTTGTAAGGAGATTGGCTTTAAACCTCATAAACAAAAAGGCACTAATCAAAATTTAGTTTGTTTCGATGGTTGTTATCTTTCAATAGACCTTGGAATACTTTGTTACCATAAACCTTTGTTACAATCGACAAACCTCTAGGTTGAAGACTCGTGTACCATCAAGTTCAATGTGGGGAATTACAAAATCCATGACAAAAGCCTTGGGCCCTATGGTGAAACAATGCATTTTGAACCAAACTAAAGGATATTGTTTGATTTTTTATTTGTTGCATTTTGAAATTGTACTAAGCTACATAGGGAGTATCAAGCTCAAGCATCCCCAAATTCACTTTTAAGGTGGAAAATTTGAGGCAAAGTTGGAAAACTTATGTGGCAACATGGGGCTTGAGATGATTAATGTTATTAAAGGGTAGAAATCTTTAGATTAGTTAGTAGCATAAGCATTCTAATAATTAGTAGTTATTACTAGTAGACTTACTATCCCTTACCAAAGGGGTGAAGCTAGTGGGATTAAGTAGTTCATGTTAATAAGTGGTTGGATGTGATTTCCCTAATCATCTAGAACATTTCTAGGAAGGGATTAAAATAAGGACCCTATTTTCATGGGGTCAATGTGGGCCTTGTGTGCCTTTGTGAAGGAGGATTAGAAAAGGATTTGAAGGATTTTTATGGTATTTAATAAGTTTGTAGTTTGGAGTTGGACTAGAGAAATTCTCTTGGAGAAATGGTTGGTGCAATACTAAAAAGACTATTTGGAAATGTATTTGTATTTGTGTGTTATCTTATTGGAAAATGGTTGAAGAACCTATATGTGTTTTTTGTGAGTTTATTTTATTAAGATATGTGAAAAATAATATAGTTTAAGTTTACATATTGTGTTGCTACTTTATTCATAATAGTTTCGCGTTTTTTCTACAAAAAGGAGTAAGATTGTATACTAAGTGTTAGCCTTTGGAATAGGAAGCTACTAGCTACCACAAGAAGGTAACATCCAATATGTGGCAATAGGGAGAAGGGAATACTTGAAAGTTGAAATATGCAAAATAGGTGGGGATTATTATAGATGATAGGCAATAGTCACAAACTGTTGCAATGGTTACAAACGGTAGACAACATTGGGAAAACATTCCAAAGTATTACAAATAGTAGGCAACGTCACCAAAGGGTATGCATGCATTGTTAAGGTGGGATAATAGTTATGGAAGGCTTGTAGACTCACTAGGGCAGCATTTAGAAGCATTGAAGGTAACTATTTTCTAAGGCATTGAAGCTTTAGAAAATAGTTACTTTTTAGTTATTCTCATTACATATGTTTACTTTTTATATTTTTCTCCCTTGGCATTACTGGAGTAGCTTACTGATAAGATAGTAGGTATGTCCTTTGATAATTGACCTCATTTTGTTCTTTTTTTTTTTTTACGTGAATTTTTACCTATTACTTTGAGTTGTTGTAGTAGAGTAACCAAGTGACGATAGTTTCTTTTCAGAGTATTAAGGTGTTGACCTTGTTATCTTGGCCTTAATTCCTTGAGGACAATACTATTTGGGGCCGCAATTTCACCCCTTTACAAATGTGTTGTCCATAAACTTTTCTAGCAATTGTTGTGACCTAATTTGTTGTTGTTGCTACACATAACATGTGTGCTCTCCAAGTTGATCTAAAATTAAAGGGCTTGCAATGCATCATGGAATATGTAAGCATGGATAAAGTGGTAACATTTGTGAAAGATTATGATTAGTAGTTTTTGGTGCCTCTTTTGGTGTAAGTTTCCTCCCATCTAAACCTTAGCATGTTAGCCTTCCTCTTTCAACCCCCAACAATGATGATTCCTTGTGAGGAGTTGCAACCTTTGCAAAGGAAGCCAATCTTTCTTTGGTGAAAACTAAACTATCCGTGCATTGTCATATATTGTAATACCTAGGTTGATTAAACAATAATTATTTATTTTTTGGAATTACCAAAAAAATGGAAAAACATGTACCCACCATGCCAAAAAACTCAATGAAACTTTTAAGCATAATAACTTCATTATTTGGTATATTGTTGTATTGCAAATTATTATTATTATATATTATTGAACATAAAATTGACCAAAAAATTAATTATTAGGCACCTTGTTGCCAAGGTACTAGGGTAGTCGTGAACAAGAATGATTTAAGATCATCCTTACAATGGTGGAAAAATCATCCTTACAATGGTGGAAAAATCATCCTTACAATGGTGGAAAAATCATGCAAAACAATTTCCTAATGAACTTTGGTATCAATACATGTTTAGTATCTCAATTTTTTTCAGAGACCCATATATCAGGACCATACTAGTATGTCAAAAAGTTGATACCAGACCAACACTAGTACCTACTTACCTACAAACACTCAAAAAAGAAAAGAAAAAAGGTCTTAATGGATACATTGAAATTAGATGGAAAATTTTAGAACACAACTAACCTGAGTGGGTCAGCATACGGCAAGAATGCAAGTGTGTGATATGATTAGATAGATGCTCTTGATATGAGTTCCCAATCATTATTATTTTTGTTGCAGTCCATTTTGCACCTAGAAAAGTTACAATGAGCTATGATCAACCAAGTTGTATTTATATCTATATATATCTATATATATATGTATAACACATTGATTGACAAATCAAGAAGCCCATTGTATATTCATGCCATGTTGAAATGCGCAGACATGTTTGATCACATGCATATTCATTGGATGAAGGTTGAACAAATTGTTACATCATCATGTGAAAACAATTAGCAAAGTTTTAATATTCTATTGAGAATTATAATGAGAAGCAAAACTAAATGGCTCAAAATTAGGTTAAGATTCTTTCTTGTTTTTTTTTTTGGTGAAAATGTTGATTTTAGGGGGTTGATCCATTGTGTACAATCCATCGCGAAATGAACTTGGTTTTGGAAGATGTGTTTTTCACATCACAAATGGACTTGGATTTGTATGTGAGTCAATCATGTTACTTCAAAACATTCCAAAAACAAAACTTTCTAATTTTAACGTCACAAAAGAACAAAGAATTTTATTCATGGACCTATTATGTAATTTCAAAACATTTTAAAAAGGCGACTTTCTAATTAGGTTGTTTGCATGGCACTACTAGATTCCAAATTAGTAGCACACCACTAGGCTAGCCATAGTAAAGCCTAGTGTAGATTCATCCTGATTTTTAATTTCATCCCCAGTTTTGAGAAAACTGGGTTAAAGTGCCCCCAGTTTGGGGCACTTTACCCATAAAACTCTATTGTCTAAACACTAGGCTTTACTATGGCTTTTACCACGTCACAGAACCACAGAATCCAACTATTTCCTTTTCCATCACAGAACTGATGTAACTTCTCATACCTTTGATGTGTTTCTTTGCTCATTTCCTCTGGTTCCAAAACATCTGTCATGACACCAGATTCTTCAGAAGAGGTTGACATCAGCTAAGGCTGGTAGGAGATGGATTGCACGTCCAATAGCAAAGGCAAATATTGGAATAGAACTTCCACAAAGCATAAGCAAGGCTTCTGTTAGAAGAGATGAGATTTGCCTGCAACTGCAAGAACTCCTGCAGGTATTTTATTGATACCAGAACAAGGGCCCCTCTATATGCTACAATACAAATCAAACAAGCTCACCATAAGAACTACAACTGAAGCATGCTATGTACAGGGTCCCAGACCATGGCATCATGAGACTTTCTTGGATGTCATGCGATGGAGCATTTGCTTGCCTTTCTTCTTCATTTTAGCCTTAATTTTGGCCTTTGCAACCAAGGTAGCCACTGTGTTGACAAAATTGCCAACTGCCATAATAATCAGCAACAACCCACAGGCTACCACCTGTTCACCCCAACCAAAATCCCAAGTCTTTTCTGAGAAAAAAAGATTATACTATCCGATATATTGCATGTTGCCTGAAAGAAAACTCCTGCCTCTACTAGTGCAGTGCTGTTCATACTCACGTCTTGGTTTGAAAGGAACTAAGTGCTTTTGTTTGTAAGATACTGAAGAGCAGATAGGGCCGCGATGATGTTTTAAAGGCACCTGATGCTTGAGACAGAAATGATTTTCTAGGTGCTGAAGCAAAGAGATTGCAAGGCTTGTCTTAGATTGTAAGACTAAGGCAATTGTACCCTACCAAGGAAGCAAAATCACATAGACATGTGATTCAACTTCAACCTTGAAGACCACTATAGAATCATCCACCAGTTGATCATGTATCATATGGTTGCATCAAAATAGAATGGCCATGAATGGCCAGCTTGAGATAAGTAAATGGTTGTTCTGCAGCATAAGGTGTAAACAACTACTGCATCACAAAAAACTTGGCGAAATACCTGCCACTCAAAACTGACTTCCAAAACTGCAGTCCGTAGTAGCAAGAGCCCGATAAAAAACTGAAAACCCTGCATACTTGGAAGCACATACACTCTTGTCAGTGGAGTATATCTGCAGGCTGCAAGCATGAAAAAGGGTTGGCTGTTGGCTTAAGGACATATGATACTTTGACCCACTGTGTTGCAGCTCTAAACCCCTCAATAAATCATGTAAACCAGAGCTAGATGACCAAGACTTGATGCCAAAGGTGAAGCCCACTGTAATCACATCCCACTAATAGATACATAGGTGTCTTCCAGTCAACAAACATTCCTCCCACAAGATGAAGACAATATTAATGGTCTGACTCTATGATTGTGGACAATTAGCCATGGGTCTTTGAAAGGTGGTTCCAAGTAGTCTAGATTACAGACAGCGCTATCTGCTACAAGCTATTACTCCAGAGGCTGTTGACAATTGAATACAATCATCCAAATTCACTGGCCTCTATCTGGCCATGGACTCTTGAAAATTATCCAGGCAACAACTCTGGCCCAAACCATGGTGCAGGCCATAGATGCAACATGTAGAGGTGTTCACATTCATAGCAAAGGGACAGTAGGGTGAAATCTACAGTGTTCCTCCAAAGACTTGACACTTGCTGTATATTTGGGTGATAAAACCACACAGAAACTGACCTGCAATATGAATAGAAGTGGGTAAAGAACCCAAAGTTGTCCCTTCACACCAGCTGTCTCTCCCCAAACCACATCCATCCTTCCTGCCTACTAGCCAACATATACTATTATGTTTCAAAAAATCCCACATTTCAACTTGATGACTGAAGACATAATATATACCCAACTTAGACAAGAGTGCAAGGGAAATATACCTTTCCTAGAGCAATTCGAGTGTATAGACGTTGACGTTGGTAACGGTTTTGAAGAAGCATAGCCACACCCTGCATTACTGCCCATCCAAGGAACAGTCGAACTCCTTGCTGTAGACATCAACTCCACAGCCCAACCCATAGATAACCAGTACTGAACTCAAGAATATGGAAAATTCACAACACAACCCAGTCAAGATGTCTGAAGAGAAATATAGAATGCACTACAGTGAAAAAACTATTCCAAAATATCTTGATGAACAATGGCATCAGAATCACCTGCTTACGAGTGCAACTAGGATGGCCCTGAATGCCCCATGTAAGGCTCACAAGTGCCATAAGCATTGCACAATAATGATGGTACACCCACCTGTCAAGCCATTCACAAATGCTGACTCAAATAACCAAACCTGTCTACCATGGACATCACAGGTGCACATGAGAAGAAGATGAACCAATCTATAAGGAAGAAGTTCTGCAACAGAGACAAGGAGATGTGACACTAACCAGGGCCGTATGTCACTCCCATTAACTCTTAAGATGTTCTCACGAAGTGCCAGACTAGTGTAAAAAAACAATAGCCATGACTGCAGCAGAACCAAAAAATAATGTTAAGCCCATACACAAATGGGAAAACACACACAAATAAAAATCCCATACCTTTTTGACATAAACTATTGGGTGAAGCACCTAAAGTTATGTCAAACACAACACTAAGGATCTGGAATACATTTCATTGGGAGAGGGAGACACAAACCTGATATATTTGGACTGGCAGAGCTGGAAAGCACCCATTCCACACTTGGTTCTTTAGTATCAACAGAATGACAGGGAAAGTAAGAAACATTACTGCTGTTCTATCCTGCTTACACACAGATCAGAGTCAGTGACTTAACTTGTACACTATGTATTAACAACCTGCCTGGCCTTGAGTTCACAAAATATATATTCTCTATAGAAGAGAAAAAGCAACAAGTTGAAATACGTAAACTTTATGTCACTTCCAGCAAATCCGAATCAAACATGACAAGAATAAGCGTGGACATAACCATTTCATGTCACCAAAAATGCATCAGACCATTATCCTTGTCATGATGGCAGTGACTAGCTGCCATTACTCCCCACTGCCTTCATCTGACATGGGTGTAGATAACTATAGATCGATCTGCTAAAAAATTCAATTAAACAAAATCTGTGTGCTGAGTTTCTCTCACATTTCCAGAATCAAGAGGAAGACTCAGTCATGATCTCAGCTAGTACTCAAGAGACAGCTAAACAAAAATCAATTGTATCCTGATACAAGCTGTAACTAGCTTGAGATGGTAAGCTTCATTTCAGCATTGCCCTTGTACAATCAAGCCCAAGGCAGAGGGTAGGCCTCCATAGAAGCTGAAACCTTGTTTCAGCTTTGCCCTTGTACAAGCAAGCCCAAGGCAGAGGTAGGCCTACATAGAAGGTAGGGTTGGGGCTGCCTGCACCCTAAAGATTTCCTTTAAGGATACCATTGGTGATGGATTGGACGCTGTACATCTGCCTTAGCCACCAGAAAACATATCTATGAGATTGCAGAACAAACTCAACAGTAACAGTTTGAAGGCACTGTTATATCTGCTCCAGTCAATCCAAAACAAGCATGACAATAGTGCAGTCATAACATTGCAGTCATAACAGTAAATGGATGTCTATAACCAATGTCAACCATTGTTGTGCATTTTCCAAGTAAGAACAGTAATTCCTTCATTCGTTGACAGTATATGAATGTCTATAGACAATCTCAACCCATTCCCAGGCATCAGTAATCAGGATGAGCAATTTTCTCATTCCACAGAAGACTTGCAAACACTGAGTACTTCTTTTTCACTTTCCATAAGAAATCATTAAATCCTGATAAACCTCTTCACACAAAAAGAGATATCACCATGGCACGGTGGGATCATAAGCATGGTCACAAGAGGGTATGACAGTAACCAGTTACAGCAGGGACATAAAGTCAAAAAAATCATAGTCAAGATCTTAATTCACTCTGTAGACTTCAAAGGAACCCTGAGAAGTTGCCCCTTATTCCCCACTAACTTCATCAGTTCTCAACAGTGAGTGTAAACAAGCATATAGTAATCTACTCAAAATTTCGGGTAAAATTATTAAAAAATCTGTGTCATTCCACAAAGCAACAGGAAGATTCAGTCATGATGTTGGCTAACACCCATGAGACAGAATTAACAAAAAAGTTGCAGTATCTGCATTCAAGTTGAAACAAGGTTGTGAGGGTAAGCTTCTAAACATTTCCTTTAAACACACCACCTTCAACATGTATTGTATTGACCAGCTACCATAACATTGCCAATACCTCATCAGCTCCTGGCAGAGAGGGTGGAGGTCAATGTCAAAGATTAACCAACATACTGTGTTTCCATCACAAGTGACAAGGCCAGCAGAAACAGGAAGACTCAGCTATGATGTTTGCAAAGCTGAAATAGAAGGACAAGATCAAGGAAACCAGAAAGAAAGAGGAACACAAAGAGAAAAACACAAAAAAAGCAAACAAGAAAAGAGGATGGAAAAAAGGAGGAAAAAAAGGTGAACTTAAGAGCATGATTTTTCAGGGGTTTCAAAGTTTAAGAGAAATAAAGATTTATCCAAATGAGTTTTTGACAGTTCACCAACTGAGAAATATTGCTGCATAAAATAATAAAAAGCTTATATACATGTCATCTCAAGGCCCCTGTCTACTCAATGGATTCTCAAGAACAGGTCAACTAGCCATAATGTTTTCTGGAATTTTGTGGCACTGCCATTCAACTTAAACTTTTATGGAAGTAACCACCAATGCACAAAGACTGTAATTGGGGAACATGCAAAATTGTAGCAAACATGGCAATAAGAACATTTGGGCCTTTGATAATATACACACAGCACATGTGCAATAGAGAGAGTGAGAGAAAGAGCACAAAGAGATACCCTGTAGGCATTGTATTCCTCTTTCACCTTGTACCGGCCATCTTTGCGTGTAGCCCGAACATTCACAGATCCAAGCAACATCCTAAGAAAATAACCTGTGCCAATTTTGATTTTAACAAATTAGAATCCAATCAAGCAGCTAACTATCAGTCTGCATTCCTAAAGCTCGTCCAACTTACACTCATCTGATACTATCAGTCAGTTGTTGCAAATAGACAATAATTGCAAATGAGAGAATGGTTGCTGTATTCTGTCCTACCATTGGCTTTTGATGGGAGAAGGGATGCTGTATCACCATCATACATCATCTTTTGCAGCTTGTACAACTCCTCCTCTAACTGCAAGATGGAAAAGCACAATCAAACTCAAAAGAAAGAGAATTCAAACATTTTAGGTCATTAATCTGGTATTGTAATTTCTCCAATTGTGGAACTGCTTATGTGATAATATTGCAAGAGAGCCACACATCTGTCCAGTAAGAAAACTCTTCGTCCCACATACTGTTCGTGTATACATACATCTAGCAAGCCATCAAATTTCATTGTCAAAGCTAAAGATAAGGATTCCATATGGTCCATGCGTATCCATGGCAAATCTTCCAGTAAACAACAAACAATTCCATATGGAATTGCTCTCTAGTGGAAGAATTTTTGTTCTGGGGACTGGTAGCAAGATGATTCTGTATGGGACTGGCTCGATTCTAAAATCCCAATTCCGCTCTTACTAGCGTTCTTTGCATAGATATTGCACCAGGGCTCAAAGATAAAAATACAGTAGACCAAAAAACCCTAAAGAAACCCTCCCTGAATTTTCAAACCCTCTCCCTGCTCTTTCTCTGTCCCAGACGACGGACAGACGGACGACAAGCAAAACAAATCAACAAAAAGCGCGAAATTCACGAAACTGTAAGGACCTCACAAGCTACACCAACCTTCTGGGCGACGGGCTGCGTGATCTCGTCCTTCTCGCTGGCATTGTTGATCTCGGCTTTCAAGCTGGTGATGTCGGATAGCAACGCCACTGCCTGTTGACTCAATACATCCGCATCCCGCGTCCATCGCGTGGTGAGAGACGACGCCTCTTCCTGTAGCAACCTACCCCGCTCCAAAACCTTGCTCACCCCTTCCTCCGCACTGGAAAGCTCCGTCGTCCTCTCCATCGCCAGAACGCTCGGGACGAGCTTTCCGACTCTCGTGTGTTTGCTTGTTCCAGAAAAATTCTCCCAATTGCTGCTGTCTGCTGTCGTTACTGAGAATCGAACCCAAAACCATTTCTTGTTACCTTTAGGGCTATAAGACTCTTAGCCAAGAGAAGCACCCAAAATAAATAAATAAGCAAACAAATAAAAATTTTAAAAACCCAGCCAAAGGTCAAAAACAAAGGAAGGCAAAAAAAAAAAAAAATTCTTGAAGCCAATGAGGTGAGGCCTCATGCACCCCAAGGAGAGGGAGGGGGGGGGGCGGGGGGCCAGGTTTTTTTTCTCTTTTGGGGGAAGGGTGGGGGTGTCAGATTTTTGTTGTTTTCCACTATTTTCCCATGAAGTTCATTCATGACACTAACATCTACTTGGAGCATCTCCAGCGGTGCTCAGTATGTGACTCTGCAAAAATAAATATTTCTCTCTTCCAAGTCAAGTTAACGGTTTAACCTCTATTTACAAAATTTTCCCAACCCCATCCATAAAGTTTGAAGCTTAAAGGGGTTGCAAATGCAAATAGGTGGGAGACTACTAATAGCAAACCAGCTAGACCCAATCGTTATGATTGACCAATCAGAAAATGAAAGCAGGAGTGAGAGAGATCATATTACACTCTTGTACGTTCGGATTTGTTGCGCCTTTTTACCAGCCTCGGCAAAATGTTAGGCCAAAACCAATTTCACTGAGCTAAACTAGCACGTTTTGACTTTTCACCGCTGGTGGGTGCCGGTTCACTCTGGCCGCAAGAGTGAAACAACACCCGCCTGTGCACCAGTTGGACATTCTGTCCACTGGATGGTAAGTTTTCTTTTCATCCGTCACCCTGACCCTGCATTAACCAACATGGTACTATCTTGGAACCTAGCTACCCTACTCACGTAACCACCCTACTGACCTAGCCACCCTACTTTCCTAACTACCGTTGTACTCGAACGATTTTGACAACAAACTGTCAAATAATTAATTAAATTTTAAATCTTAATTTTGGCACTTGGTTTTTTTTAATTCTGAAATTTTGGGCAGGTCATGGTTATTTAAAATAATAAAACAACCCTTAGTGACCTAACTTCTTTCTTACCTACCTCATTACTTACATACCCACCCATCTACCTACCTACCCACATATCTACATATCTATTTTTTTACTTACTTGTTCACTTATTTTACTTATTTACCTTTTTAATTGCGCACCTTATTATCTACCTACCTACTTACCATTTGTATGATGCTAGTGAATCATGACACCAACATTTGTCGATTCATATAATACAAAATATTCAAGTATTGCATTGAAGATAGAGATAACCATTTTAGCCAATTTGAGCCACCCATGACAATAAAATGGTGAACCTTAATTCAGGAATTACAATTCCAAGAAACTATTATCGCATCAATTCCATAACTACACCTCCATTTTGGCTTGTTTAGGGTTTAGGGTTTGCATGATGTACCTAATTTACTTAACCTCATTTAATTAACCCCTAAGGCAATATATTTAATAATTTTATGTATTTAATTTAATGATGTAATTAAACAATATGATTTGGATTTTTGATTTTGAAGCTAACAAATTATTATGACTTTTGGCACCTCCTTATAATAATTAATTCAACTTTAAATTGGAGACAAGAGGAAGAAATTTCATTTTGATATATATGGAACAAAACATGTTCATTTCTTTTAAAGGGGACTCGAGAAAGCCTCAACTTGGAGAAAGACTATACACTAGGTTAAAAAAAACCTTTCTTCCCGTCATTTGTTTTTCTATATTTAATTAGCTATGAAAGATAAGGTTAATTTTTCCACTCAATATTATGTTACCATTTAATTACCTTTTTGCAAGGCACAATCAATTGTTTTAAGTTTGTCATGTTTTGCATTTTTATATGTTTGTATAGATATTACAATTTAGGCCATCTACCATTGTTAATATTTAAGATGTAGGAATGAAAATTCAATGCATATTGTGGGTTTTGTAAAATTATTTTGTTTTCCCTTTGCATCATTAAGCTACTAGGGTTTAGGGCATCCATCAATCAAAATATTTAAAGCTTGAATTATGGATTCAAAAAATCTAATTACCTTTTAAATGTTAAAAAAATGTTTCACTCCTTTTTTTTTGGGACTTAAATTCAATGCATAATATAAGTTTCATAAAACAATCATTGTCTCTTTGTTTCCTCTTTATATAGGATTGTAAAGCTATTAAGGTTTTAGGGCATTTACCATTAGGGTTATTAGGGGTTTATACTGGATTAGGATTATTTAGGGCTTTGGGGGTAGGGTTTAATGAAATATGTGTTTTTTTTTTTAGGGTTGTGTTTTCAAGTCAGGGTACAACTCATATAAATGTGACATTGCCCATCCTTAACACAAATGTTATGTTTTTATCTCTCAGTTTTGTTTTTTCCATAAGTATAATGCAAAAGATCATTATAGAATGCAAACAAGGGGGACTAACACTTTGTGATCATGTCACCTCGCAAATGAAATGTTGACAACAAAAATTCAAAACATATGCCTCCCCAAGGTGAATGAGCCATTGCACCTCATGTTGGTGCTTCAATGTGTGGAAGATGGCTTAGGCAATTTAATCAAAAGATTGAAGGATTGGCATGAAATAATGTTTAACCCATACAAATGAATGTAATAAAATAAATCACAAATAAACAACCCATTCAATTGCTAATAAAGATCATGTTTGTTCATTAAAAGTATGGGGCAAAATTTAATCCATGGCTAGCTTGATAGATTGTAATAATGCCATGTACCTAAGAGGCTATGTCTTTACAATTTTCATTAACCCCAAATGTCATATATAGATTAAAGTTGATATTGAGCAATGCAAACAAGTATTGCAAAATCAAATTAACACCATGATGAGAAATGTGTACCCAATGTGGATATTGCACATTTAATTTGGTAGGTCTAGATGGAGGTTTGTCATTGGTGTACTATGGGTATTGCATTTTGACCCATAATGTGCAATTGGCATTATAAAAGGTTTTAACTCGTATTGGGACTTCTACCATGCACATGATAACATTGATTTTACCTTTATTTTTTTATAATTGTGTTTGAACTTATCATCACAAAATCATCATTCGTTTTGTGACTCATATGTGGGCATTCCATTTCTCTCCAAAACCAATGCCTATATTGTAACCCATATTCAATTATTGCATGACGCCCCAAAACAACAAACACCTCTTTTGTGACTAATATGTGGGTATTGCACATTTTTTCAATGTCTCTAGTGCATATATGAAACCCATATGTGGGTATTGTGCATCTTTGAATAAACATTAATTATTTTATGAGAATCATTTATAGGTATTGTGTAATAACAATTCTCATATTGAAGTTGCTTAGAATTGAATTTGTTTTATTGTTTTGTAGGTAATGTCAAGCGATAGAACATGACATGATGTTTTCAAGGGCATGTTGAGGTAAACAACAATTGTATGAAATTACAATGGCAAACTATTTTAGTTTTTTGAACTATTTTAACAAAGTGGTTTATTAAAAATCAAGTTTGCTTGCTTGAGATATATCCACATATGATTGTGGATGATGGCTTTGAATGCAAAATGACAAACTTTATGTACATGATAAGTGCATGGAAATTGATTAGTCTATAAAATTATGTCCAAATATGTCCAATAGACTACAATCTTTCTTAAATCCTACACCTTACCTGAAGGAAAACCTCTTTAAAACTATAATTTGCATCGCCCATCCCATGTGCTTGGTGATATTTTATTGTTGTTTGTTGCATTTGCCACATGTTGGTGCATAGACATGGTGATGATCCATTTGGAGACACATTGCAGTTGACACAAATTCTTCCTTGGTTTCTTACAAAGTTTACAATAAAACAATCACCTTACATTAGTGTGGGCACCATTAAAATTCATAAACCAAAGAAAGAAAATGAAAACAAAAGGATGGATAAGAAGGTGTACCATCCATGAATCATGTAGAATTCATGGAAATTTAAACTACATTGAATTTTCATTTCAGAATTGTATTCTTCAATTCATGTTCTTAGTAAAAGCCATCCCAAGCCATCTTCATCTTCTTTGCATATGTGCATTAGGTGGTGCAAATAAATGTTTGCAAGTCTTCATCCTTTTCAATGCAAGTGTGCACATCATGTGAGATGTTCCACACACCTAAATCTTGAATGCCTAGGACTTGCACGAATTGATCTAATGTTAATTTAATCAAAAGAGGTTTCCTTATCTTGGATTTTCTTTCACAAGGGATTGGAGGTGATCCCATTTTGATTTAGGGTTTGCAAGTTCATTTAGCCATTTTTTTATCATTCCACCTCTACATGGCATATGCATCACTTAAGATGCATGCATTTATATGATAGTGGTCTTGGTGACAAGGAACATTCTCACAAGTCAAAGGTCGACTAAGTTTTCTTTTCTCCACCACAAGGTCATGCCCCCTTTTAAGATGTTGTGAAAGCAAATATTTTGTAACATATAAAGCCATATATGCACCAACTTGGCACGCCCACTTGAACCCCACCTTCATCCTCTCTTTGTCCTTCCAAGCAATTTTGAATCCATGAAGGGCTTCAGTTGCCCCTTCAGTTGCCCCTTAGTGCCAACACCTAAAATTAAAACAAAAAAAAAACCTAGAAAAGTTTTAGATTATTTTGGAGAGTGTCACCAAGTAGGTATTGCCTATTACAATTTTATTTTCCATTTTTTAAAGGTATTGCACATAAAAAACAAAAAAAACCTTCTAAACCTCCATTTGTTGCAATATTTTTTTAATTACATTTGACTAACACTTTCAAAACAAAAAACAAATAAGTATGAAACAAAATGGCTCAAAAAGAATGAAATTTTACTAATCATTCAAGTTTCAAAGTTTAGTTTACCTTAAGTGAAATGATATTTCAAATGAACTTTATATACTATTCAAATTATAACTAAAAGCTACGTGGTGATTCATTGTGAGCCTTGTTTATGTGACAACATTTGAACTATGTGAATAGATTAAAAATATGTTTAACTTATCATGTGTCATTTGTGGTAGGTAAGTTGGGGGTTTTTTCCCAATGTTGTGTGGGCAAGGGAGGAGAAATTTTTTTGGGTGAAAAACTTAACCTGAGTTAGGCTAATTGGAAACTAGGGGTCATCAATGGTTGAGGCCTCCCAATGGCACCGGATGGGACCGGTGCAACTAGTGCACTGGTGGGTGCTAATTCACTTAGGTCTATAGAGTTTAATCATGTCTAAGTAAGGCTCGTGTAAAATGACAATTCTACACTTCAATGGTTTAGGGGTCAAGTTTTTTTTCTCTTTGTAGCAATTGACTAATCACTACAATTGAGAACCCTTCTCAATACAATAATTGAATATGTCTCTGATAATTATGCTGGTATTAATCCATATTATGTTGTTGACATTGAACTTTGAACCTCTTTCAAGGTTTCCAAAATAGAAATTACATTCAATTTTCAAATTTGATTTGTTATGATATATATATATATATATATATATAGGAGACCTTGAAATTGGCAATGCTTCCCTTCACCCATGCAATATAGCAAACAACAATGAAAATTCAAAGCATGAAGGCACTAGTTACACATTTCACCATTCACCCCATTTCAACTCCAAGCAATAATCCCATGTTAAGTCCTCCACTCTCATTGCTTTTGTTTTGGAAAAGGTTCAACATGTCCTCAATAGTTTTTCTAAAAAATTAAATCATAGAGTCTTCATTAATAGTCATAAATCTACAATCACCAATATAAATAGCTAATTATCAATGAATAGGTGAACAGTTATAAGTAGTAGAAAAATATTTTTTCTTCTTTGTTGAATAATTTAACCTAACAAGTTTTTAAGCCTCAAGAAATTTGTTGGCCTTGCCTTGTAAGGCCGGGATTTTGTGTTCAGAATCATTATAGAGTATAGTAGCTTCAAGGGATTTTGCCCTCTAGAAACTAGGTGAGATGATTCATCTTACATTGGTTGTAAAAAAATTCACATTCATCTTTTGACATTTTGTTTTCTTTGCCACCGGCTCAAATGTGCACCCAGTCCCAAATGACTTTCTCACCAATCCATAACTCACAAAACTAAATATGAAACTACTGTCTTCAAAATTGGTTATGGCACTCATCATTCACAAAATTCATGTAATTCTTTCAAAATGTGACAATGTGATTGAAAACATTCAAATACGCATGTGATGACAAATCTTCTCTTTTTTTTTTGAAATTTTGCACAAATATGAAAAATAAATACAAAAAGAAAATATTTGATTTTTTTGAGGGAAAAATCATTAGATTTGTAAAAAATTAAAAATTATTTTGTGACACTTTCTTATTTGTTTTGCTTTGGTAACAACTTTTTTAATGTTTAGATAGGTTCTTAGAACATGTCATCATTGAATGTGAGATCCTTTTGGGTTCCTCATGAGTAAAGTGATGTTAAAAAATGAAAAAAAAATCATGACAATATTTCTTTTACAACAATAATAGGATGATGTACATTAAAATAGATTTTACTTTTTAAAATCCCTAGTTATGACCAATTAATGGCAGGGCCATTGTGTGTAACACACCTTGTTTAGGAATGGATCATGTACAAGTCCAACGGAAATGGTCAAAAAAATTGGCACATTTTTATCGAATCCTTCTACCTATCTTGATTCTCAAGTGTCATGTGAACAAGCAAAGAAAATGATATCTTTGGGAGCGCAAAGGGATTCACAAGACAAATTGGAAAAGGCTACCTATTTACATGAATGCTTTTAAAATAAATTGAATATCCATATGCAAGACATTTTGAAACAACAAAAGGACATGTACAAACTGAATTTTTCATTTAGATACATTGAAATTCTAGAGGCACACAACATGGCTTCTACCTTAAGATGGAATAATACAAAGGTTCAAACTTACATGTTATTTAGTAGTTGCTAGACATGAGATGGTCCTCCCTTGTATGCATGCAATAATAAAATTCCTAAGCAAATGTTATAATGTCAAAACTCAACCATGTTTTTTTCATTTTTCATTTATTATATAACAAAACAAAATGCTTTCACATTAAAGTTTCTTTCTATGACTAGGTATTGCTTCTACAAATTGCTTCCTTGTAGAGGTGGGTTGTATGGGTCTTAACAATGATGCTATTTTGAGAGCAAATGGCCACATAAGAACATGTTTTTCAACCTTTTTCTGCTTACCCAGTTGTGCACATTAACTTCATAACATTAAACATTTAAAATCTAATATTGATAAACATAAATTGGTGCCTTAGCTAGCAATTGAATCACTTTAATGCTAGACATCCAAACAAGTTGAAAATGTTACACAAATTGTGAATAATAATGCTAATTTAGAAAACAAGGAATGTAACATAAGCCATCACTTTGTTGACATGATAACAATAATACTTAACCTTGTGTAGGGCAATGTTTTGTAGTTAAAACGGATTATGGAACCATGAATGACATAATATAACTATGTCCCACAGTTTGTTCCCCTGCCATTAGCCCTGGCCAAAAATGGTGACAAACAGTTTTGGAAATAAATGTTTCACGCAGCTAACAAGAAGCCTCAGCATGCACTCATGAGGGGTACTTGTTCCCAATGTGTTCTCATCAGGTTCTCAAGGGGTTCCTCAAGTTTCCCAGTTGTTCCCAATACCATCTCTGTTCTATCCCAATGTTCCCAAAAAAACTGGTGATGGGGCCAATCAATGTGGCTCCTTCAAAAGAGAAAGAGTGTGATCAACACCTATGAAGTAATTAATATGAATCACAATGTACCACATTACAATACTCTACTACTACTCTCAAGGCAGTTTGTTTTGTCATGTTGAGATCTCCCCACCCATAGTGCTCCCCACCCATAGTGCTCGCTTTGCCCTCTTGGAGTCCTTGGTTCAATCCCGTGGTGAGTAGTGGACGGAGGTGGTTTTTTAATGTTTAGACTTACAGTAGAGGAGTTATTGAATATTGAACAATTTTGTAATTAAAAGTTCAAAAAAAATTAAAACCATAAAATTTAGGGCAATTGGGACACAATTGTGGTATCATTAGAAAACCTCAATGGGGGTCTGGGAGGGTTTAGGATTTAAAACCTAAATCTTACCCTAAACCTTTGTGGAGGTGATTTTGCAATTTAAAAACTTAATGCCCAAGAGATATTAGCTTTTGGGTAAATTTTCACTGAAATTTCAGTAAAAATCTTAAATTTGAATGACAATTAGATTTCAGAGAAAGAAGGGGCACCACTCAATATTTCAATATGTGCTCAATAGCACATGTCATTATAAGTGGACACTCTTAGGAAGGGGTTTTAGTTCAAGCCAAAAATGGTCACAGCCAATGTCAAGAATACAAATTTCAAGGAGTTGATGAGATGGCTGAGAATGAACTTGGGAAGGGAAGGTCTAATTTATTGTTTGTTTTGGGGAAATGGGGGTGGGGTTTTTTTTTTGTGACATTTAACTGAGATGAAAGTGCAATGAGAGACACATCATTGAGGCCAAGGCAATCACCAGTATGTTGAGAGGTCTAGGCTAAAAGTAAGGTTTTAGGGTCTTCAGACTGCAGGTCCACAAGAAAAAAAAAACTTAAATTTGAAATAAGCACTTAAAATGATCTAAAATGGTTAGGATAGAGGAAGACTTTTCTCAACAAAAACAAACAAGAGCAGAAACTTCTATACCTTTCCCTATTCAAACTGCTTGGTACTACAATTTTTTTGAAACCAAAAAAAAACTACATTCTAGTGCTTCCAAACAAATTGGGAGCTAAACTCCGTCAATTTTGAGTTTAGCTTGTTGAAAATGGAGAACAATTTCCCCCCAAGGTCAACCCATTGAGTTGCTTCTTTTGCATTTAGGAAGTCATTGGATCATGTGTTGACTTGCACCTCTCTACCTACCAAAAGACTTCAAAAAGTGGAAAGTAAGAAAGTTTAGAAGTTTCAACATTGCAAAGTCGATTCCAAACAACAATTTTAAAACTACAACAAAACTAATATTTAACCCCAAATGGTGGAATGGGAGCTGTGAGTACAGCACTTCCAAG
Organism: Sphagnum tenellum; assembly: GCA_963921925.1. Lineage (NCBI taxonomy): Eukaryota > Viridiplantae > Streptophyta > Sphagnopsida > Sphagnales > Sphagnaceae > Sphagnum > Sphagnum tenellum. Next base: position 11,351,646 of record OY998147.1, on the reverse strand, counting down.
GCTCCATGTTCGCATGTGTATATATACATGCACAGGGAATTGCATCACTGACCTGTACCTTACCTTAGAAAACAGTGCAGAGGCCTTTCTGCATTCTTCATTTGATGCTGCACATTTATATTTGCAATACCAAAGCATCATATTTCTTCAATGCCTTGCAATCCAGTCTTCATCTGTTGGGTCTGTCTGCCTATCAAGTTGCTTGAAGTTTCTTGTCCTCTCCAGAGTCATCTGCACACAATGTGTCTCTACACCAATCTGTGATTAGTGACAAAAGTCATCCAGCATTCATTCACATGGCAAATCACTCTATCATCTCTGTCTCACTCAATAATCTTAGAGTTGCAAATAGAAATGGCAAGGTTGACAATGGTGATAAACCATGCTGCTGATAATATTCCTAGCTAGCAGTGAATTCAGCCTTCTGTTACCTGCTGGGGAGTACCCTGCACCAATTTTCATTGAGTGGAACATCAAGGTCACTTCTGAAGGCTATCAGAAACTCAAACTACCTGTACCTATAACTCTCTGCTACAGTATACATTACTTCTGCTTGAAATACATTTTGCTTTGTGCTGCATTGAGATCCCTGAAAAAACCTAAGGTTGCCATCACTATGATTGTCACTTGGGATTCCCAAGTTTGATCCATCGTCCTCTCACCATGGTCTTTGGATGTAGATTGCATTCCATGAGATTTGCTGGTTCCAAATCTGACACCTCAGTCATTCTGCCATCATGTGAACAGCAAAGTAAAATATCTGCTTTCACCATCAGGAATGTGTATAAACTCAGACATGTCATCACAAGCAATCAACACCCCACACATTTTATTTGAGTGCAGAACTTAATCATCAGCAAGAACCATGATGCAGATATGATACTCCACAGGCCTGAGCTTGAGTAAGATATCCATGCAGCCCCAACTTCTGCACAGCAAGGTCCAGCATTCCCAGAATTTTCCTACCAAGCAATTTCAGTCAGAGAAAGTGCAGTCTTTTTGTTTCATTTTAGCTTGTCCCTGTAAAAGCAAGCATCAAAGCCGAAGACATAGTGGGTAGCGGTTGGGGCCACATGAATGAGTTCTGTCATAACCCTGTGAGTGTTACTCGGAAAGTATCAGACCATCACCATCATAGTGAATGACAGTGACTAACTCCCATTACACTCTAATGACATCATGAGCTCCTGATAGTGGTTAAAGTTATGATGAAATGCTTAAAATTTGGCAGCAATTGTAAAAAAACACTGTCTTGTGAATTTCTGGATGCAATGGCAAGACTCAGACATGATGGTAGCCAGCATTCCAGAGACATAGCTAACAGAACAAGTCATTGTATCCTCATTCAAGCTGCAACAAGCTTGTCAGGGTAAGTTATTTCATTTTAGCTTGCTGCTGTAGAAGCAAGCATTTATGCCTAAGTATAAATAGACCTACATATAGAGTAGTGATTGTGACCACCTGCAATCTGAACACATCACCACTGGTGGCTACTTGGATGTAGTTAACCCACTTAGTCAATTGAAAAACATATTAAGAAATTCCAGAGAGAACCCCACAAGAACAGTTTGAAGGTAACCATTATGTCAGTTCTGACTGGATCAAAAGTATGACAAGGACTAGTACAGTCATAACCTTGTGATTTGTGAGTGTCACTCACATAGTATCAGACCATTCCACAGTCACATATCCATGAGATTGCAGAGACATCTCTACAACAACACTTTGAAGGTAACACCACAATGAGTGTAGTCATAACCTTATGAGAGATGCTCACAAAGTGTCAGATATTCACCTTCATCATGGACAGCAGTGACAAGCTGCCATGACAAGCCCACTGACTTCATCAGCTCCTGATGGTGGGTGTAGTTATGTACAGAATACTCTGCCAAAAATTTTGTAAAAATCTTTACAGACAATCTGTGCCTGCATCTCTGGAAGCAACAGGAAGATTCAGTTGTGATGTTGGCTAGCACTCAAGAGACATAGCTAAATAGAAAATGTCAACAGTATCCTCATTCAAGCTGCAACAAGCTTTGTGAGGGTAACTTCCATTTCATATTAGCTTATCCCCATACAAGCAAGCATCTAAACCTAACATGTAGACAGGCCTACACAGCGGGTAGTGGCTGGGGCCTCCTGCACCTTGACACATCCTTTAAGCACACCACTGGTGACTACTCAGATACAGAACATGTCCTAAAGCCACTGGAAAACAAATCTATGAGATTGCACAAAAATTTGAAGGTAACATGGCAAAATGTGTGGTCATAACCTTATGAGAGTCCCTCACAAACCATCACATTCTCATGAATGACAGTGACTAGCTGCCATTACTCCCCATTGACCTCATTGCCCCCAACAGAGTTTGTAGATAAGTATATAATAATCTGCTCAAAATTCCGGGCAAAAAATTATACAAAAATCTGGTGTCCATGTTTCTGCAGAAGCAATGGAAAGACTCAGTCAATGATGTTGTTAGTACTGGAGAGACATGGCACTATGGTATATACAAATCCATAATTGAAGGTACTCTTACTGCCTATATATATTGTACCCAAGAAAGTCCTGTACCAAGATGCAAGACAGTTCACAAGGCTGCCCTTGCTGATCCTCTCACCGTTATTCTTCACTGCCCCTGTACATATGGTTTTAAACTGCCAGCTCATCCTCAAGGTAGCAGTACTCAAAAGTGAACTCTGTTTTTATCCGTTGACACCTGCTCCAATCCCCACTATGGCCCCCTTAATCAAAACACCTAGGAACCAAAACTAAAACAGCACATAACTTAGAAAGAAAAAAAAGGGGTGAACAATACATTTCCAAAGAGACTTCCCTAATATGCACAGGCCTGCTACTGATGAACAACAATATTAGAGGAACATACCAGCCCTGTTGAAAATTATCACGTGCAATGTGGAAATCAAAGTAAACATAGGTGCCCATCTCATATTCATCAGTTGTGATCTTGGGCTCCTCATGACGCTGAAACCAAGTGTTGTACTTTTTGTGGTATCTCCATGACTGCTTTTTCAGCTCTCGTGCTGCCAAGTATTGTTGGTAAGTGCCCTGTGCAAGCATGCCACTTGAGAGATTGCTCAATATCACTTTGTACCACCCCAATTGTCAAATGTAACAAATAAGAACTAACATAAGAAAGAACAGGTTTTCATGCAATGTAGTCCAAATTCGAAAGCACTCATTACAGGCAGTTTGTTAGTAAAATCTAACCCCACAGAACCTCAATCAAGTTCAATTCTCAGTTGTCTCATGGACAGATCAAACCCATCAAACTAGGGTAGTCAGCACACCCCCATAACCTTGCATATAGGCTCAGCTAATTTCCATAGTTTCTGCACCAAATGTCCAGTCCTAGCACAATTTTCAACAGAATTCCAACCCAATATTTTCTGAGCATGAAGGGGGTCATCAGCATATGGGATAACTCTCCGCAAATTATAGTTCCTCATGAAGTACTGCATTTGCAAATCTGAATATGACCTATGAAAGCCCCACCTCACAAACATGGATCCTATGGCTACCTAGGAACATTCCCTAGCCTGCTCACATAGGGAGTCTTTGAAGGGTGCATTCTTCATAGATGGTGGATTATGGGCCTTAGCATTAGCTATGTGAGTTCTTGCACTCATTTGAGTTTCTTTGTGATGTGTTTAAGCACAAAATACATGTGTTATTCATAATTTCAGACCCAGGTTGTGATTTGGTCACTAGAGACAGGAGCTTGACCTGTTGGTAATAGAAGGCAAAGAAGAGTACATCCTTGTCCAACTGCTCCCACAAAGCTGGACTATGTACAATAGGTGCTTGAACTTGTGGATAGTAACCTGGAGTCACTTTTGGACATCTCTGCATCCAACAGCATCGAACAAGACTTCTCAACAACCCTCTTGAATGTTGCTTTTCACACCAAGAGTTTCAACTGTGCTGTTCAACTTCACCATCAATTCTCACATGAGTCATAGCTTCTCTATCAAGCTATGCTCTAGAGTATGAGTGCAAGGGAAAAAACACAAGTTCAGGAGTGAAAAAATTCATCTCAGGTAGTCAATGACATGTAAGTAGAGTGAAGAAACAAGACCAATGTACCGGGATATAGCTACAAGGGCCTTCAGAGTCTTTGGGCAGAGGAAGGGTGTGGTAGGCAGCATCTAGGGCCTGGAGATTCATGAGTTGGTCATACTGCACTGAAGTATTTCCTCCTGCACATGAGGGGATCAAGTTGTTGCCAGTGGTTATGCTTCTCCTTGCGATCACTCCTGGATTTCTAGAGGCCAGCACCCTTTGCCCACCTGCAATGTTCACCTCTGTGGAAAGTTGACTCATTTCAGCCAATGTCCCTGGACCTCCAACCTGCAGACAAAGTTTTCACCAACTATCACCTTCTGTGTGCTCAGACACACACAGGTTGTAATTGTTGGCTGTTCTTGCTGTTTTCCAGACATGTATTCTCAATTACTTTCTTGGATTTTTTTCCTCCATACAATCATGCTAGCAACAATATGGTTCGTTCTTGATCACACCAATGGCACTCAATCAGGTCATCTGTTAAAGATAAGGTACTATGACCAGGATGCCATGAAGACATATTGGCCCACCCCTCCTTTTTCTATGTGTCTTCATTCTTGAACATCATGCAATCCTTCAGGTTACACACCAAGTGCAAGATACAAAAGAGGCTATGCTGTCGATCTGCAGACCAAGGTGAACATAAGGCCTCTCACCACAACATCAAACGTGTCACCATTCATAAAATCATCGGCTGGAAGAGTGTCGCTTTCAGCAAATGTTGCAGACACCACAGCATCATGACTGGCTTCATCCACAGTCTGCTCACAAGGAACTGCCAGTTGTTGAATCAATGGCTCACCTGTTGTCCTGCCTGCATCAACTTCATCATCACACTTTATCAAATGCTGCTAGAATTTCATGACAGATGTTGACAACAAGATACTAACTGCAACAACAAGGGAAAGAACAAGGAGTTGAGAGAACAAAAAGCTGGTCAACATGCAAACTGCAGCTCAGAAAGCCAATGGTGCACCAAGTCACTGGGTAGTGTAAACATAAGCAGGAAGAGGATGTAAGAAAAGAGAGGATGTAAGAGTTTCACACAACTAGATTCCAAATATGTGATTTCTGTTTCTTTGCAAAGACCTGAAAACCCCAAAGCATGGACCAGAGAACAAAAGCCTTCAATAAATTGCAATCAAACGGAAGAAGAGTGGAAAGGATCTCTTACCATCATGAGTTGAGGATGTTCCCAATGGAATTGCCTGTTCAGATTGCAGTAGCTGAGTAGTAGATAGGCCTAGTGTTGCCAGCAGCCTCCGAGGTTGCAGGGGTGGAATAGGTGGTGTTGAAGCAGGAGAGAGGGATGGTGGGCTGTTCACCAATGGTTCCTGTAGCAGTGTTGTGCTTTGCTTGGCCGATATAACAACAGTTTGAGGCTGCTGTTGCTGCAATATCTGGGTTTTCCGAAGACTGACACATTAACATCAATACCTTGCCCTCAAATGTGTCACCATGAGAAGTCAAGTTGCCCTTTGTGATATGAAATGGAAAATCAAAGTATGACCTCATAAGACAATTGTCCAGCAAGTTGAATAACTGCTATGAACCTACCCATCCATCTCATGTTGGCTCAAAACAAAAGTCCTGAAATACAGCAACATATTTTCATTTCCACTGAAAATGGGCACCTGTTGAAGACTTGATGAATATGGCTCAGATGTATGGGCCAGTGGTTCCTTTGCAGCTGGGCCTGGAAATGGAGGAATCTGAGGTGTAGCACAGAACAGAGGAGCAGCAGACTGGCCTAGCTGATGTTGCTGATACCTTTGCAGAAACTTCTCCTTCTGATCTGGTGTGATCTCAGTGCGTGCATGGTATAGCCCCTGATTCATTCCATTCCAGCATCCTGAGTGTTAGTGACTCATGTATAAGGAAAGGATCAGTAGCAACAGATCTATGACCTTCCCACAGCAAGCAAGCCACTAGCACACTATCATTATGTACCAGGGAATTGAGTCACTATGGTATTGAATTTCAATTCCACAAAACTATAAAACTCAGCTTGAGCCATGAGGTGTCATGGTCTTTGTGAGAGCTTTCTACCATACATGCCAATGATCTTTCTTACCAACTCTGATGGTGCTTGAATTGAGCTGGCAGAGTGTGGCCTCCATTGCCCACCAGAATTAGGAGGTGGACTGAAGATACTGCTACTATTGGGAGTCCCCTCTATGACACCACTTCTGTTACCCACACCAGTGCTACTAGTCTCACCCAGAGTTGTAGATGCCTGTCCAACAGGTCCATTTTGAGCATTTAAAGAAGCTGCCACCTGCTGCAACAGCCCTGCAGATGCTGGTCTCTCATCCCCACTGACCATTCCTGTCCTTTTGTTGAGATCAAGTCCTGAAGAGATGAGATCTGGTGTGAAAGCACTTAGTGCAGGAGGACTAAGGGGTGGTGATTGCTGAGAAGCAACAACTGCTCTGCCCATCTTCCAACTAACCAAAGCCCCTTTTCCTACACCAGCTCCAGTCCTGCTGCCCACCAGAGCAACTCCTTCCTCCTGTTTTGCCTGGCCAAGCAAGGGGATGGGCGCAGGTTCTAGAGTTATATTTATAACAGGAGATTTCACTCCCAGGGGTTTTGCTGCAGTTTCACCCTCAACACTTCCCAGAATCACTGATCCACTCCATCCACATGACAAACCCAGAGTTTCTGTGGGTGAAGAAAAAGCAATAGGGCTCACACTTCGTACTACATTTAGGGATCCAGGAATTACTACACTTGCAGGGGGATTTCCTAAGGTAGGTGCCACAGCTCCAGAAGCTCCAGGTGATTCAGCTGAAGAATCTGAGATCACACCCTCTTCTATTGCATGCAGGTGGATTCTTGGAGAAGCTAAAGTTGAGATTTCTGTAGCCACTCCTCCAGCTCCCACTGGCACCTGCGTGAAGAACCCCCATTGGTGTCCAAAACCAGTAACTTCTCACTTTTCCAGACTTTAAATACAAAATCTTTAGCTTTTAATGTAGCAAGCTCTAGGTGTGACCTTGTAATGGAATACAACTGAAGCTATTAATCTCAAAACACAAACTGTCAGCTGACAATCTATGGAGGACTTGTAGTTGAAAAGGAAGGAGCAGCCTGAATGTCAAATATTTTAGTTCAGCATATTCTGAAGAGTGCTGCTCCTGTGATGCCCCTTAGTCTTCAATCACGAGTTGTGATTTCATCCTTGAGTGATTGATTGTACAGTAGAGACTCTAAGTAAACCCTGAAGGCAAAATGAATAAAAAATCTTTTGGTACCAGCTCAAAGATAAATCAGGAGGATTGTGATAAATCAAGATGTAATCACAATACCTTGTCTTTGATACCAACTGCAGGAAGCACAATAGAAATCACTTCTGAATTCTCCATTGCTTCAATCTTATCAAGAGGCAGGGACTGGTAAATCTCATCCACATCCAAAAACTCCTCAAAGTCCTCCTAGGGGACACCCAGTTAACACAGTTTTTCCCAACAGTGAATCCTGATGAAAATGTAGCATAAACCAGGCTTTCTCTCTGAAGACCAACAGCTACCTTTGACTCCAAAAATTCCTATGAGATTGCAGAAGAAACTCCATGAAGCCAATATCTTCATCAGTAGCAAGAATTTCTCAACACTTATGATTTAAGTCAACCTGAAAAGACATAGTGAGTACCCAATAATAAGGTTATTAATATCTCAATCTGACAAGATACCAGCAACCAAACAACAAGAATACAAAAAGAGCAACCCTAACCTTAAAGAAAAGAGAAAACCAAACCAGGAAAAACTGGTGTAGATTAATGTCAAACATTAACCAACATACTGAGTTTCTGTCCCCCAAAACTGGCAATAACAGGAAGTAATGATACACTTTGAAGGTAACCATTATGTCAGCTCTAACAAAATCAAGACAAACACAAGAAGAACTAGTGCAGTCATAACCTTGTGAGTGTCATTCACAAATTATCAGACCATCACCTTCATCATGAATAGTATTGACTAGCTGCCATGATTCCGCACTGACTTTGTCAACTCCTAACAGTAGGTGTAAATAAAGATGTGGTTGTGAATAAGGATATAATAATTTGCCCATAATTTCCAGCAAACAATTGTACAAAAATCTGTGTCCTCAGTTTCTGTCATGACTTTGGAAGCAATGGGAAAACTTGGACATGCTGTTGCCACTTGACAAAATCCAACAACAAATATGTTCACATGTGCCTTGGAAGGCCTTAACCACAATTGACGCCATCAAATGTCCAATTATACTACCACCAGAAACTTCTAGCGATGGATTATGCTACAAACAGGTACAATCTTAGCTTGCTGGGGTCAAAACAATTCTTCAAGGTGGTCAAAGAGGAAGACAAATGTCAATACCTGATTGCGCTCTATGTAATCCTCCACGAAGTCCTTCACTTCATTCACCTGATCAGGGCTAAGTCCACCATTGTCCAAAAGGCGCAAAATGAGCTCCAACTTTATGAGGTGTAGCTTGTGCCTTGTTATTGAGTCCTCCAAGTGTACCTATATCTCCACAAAGCCATGATGCAAGTCACACCCCAAGCACAAGTGGAGTATCGAACTGTTCTACCAACCTGACAAAAGCATCTACACAGAAAAGATTGTGAAATCAGAAGATTTAACTGTTGTTAAAATCAGTGAACACAGCAAGAATCTATATTCCATGGACTACGAGACATAATACTATGATTCCCATGTGTGGGTCAAGAATGATCACATATGCCCTCATGATCTATATCTTCCTAAGTACTGGGAACTTCTCCACACTGAAGACTTATGTCAATCTCAAGAGAATTGAGACATGGCCTGATAAATAAGGTAGATTGATGTTGAGAGACTCACAACAGTATCATTGTACACAATTTAGGTCACAAACTTGAGCAGTTCTACCAGTGCCCTTGTCAGCACAAGAAAGAGGAACACAATACCAAGTGTGGAGAGCAAGCCTTCCCCTTCTTCAGTTGAAAACCCTCCACCTCTGCTTCAAAGGAATCAATTTGAGATTCCAGTTCGCTGACCTGTCCAGCACAATTGTTCTACCAGTTACAACCAACTACTAGGAGGCAGGCCCCTTCTATTACAAAGAATGGGAGAAACCACTCAATAATGTACTTGATACTGTGCACAAAGATGATTATACAGGACAGATACAGAAAGTGTTTGATGGAAAGAGGGTAAGAGGAGTTGGAGGGCATGCTCAATCTACCATATTGTTTAACCAATCCCGTGATTCACTTTTGGCTTTCTCCCTTGGATCCTGCCCAAAACGACAGTAATACAAGCTGAGATCTGACCTCTAGCAGAAGGAATATCATCATCCCCCTTTAACCAAGCACAATTAAGATGACAATGCGATCTAAAGGGTAGTTCACACAAGACATGAAATCAATCTCAAATTCTAGCCCTATGATACAATGAGCATAGTACATTGCAGAGTCTGGCAAAATGAGCATGCCAGTGCCTACCCCAACAGCCAACAGCCATTGATCATATCTGAGTCACCTTAGAGGGCAATGACAGAAGGACACACCGTTTTTTGTTGCTGACCAAGGCCTTCTTTGGAGAAGGCTTTAGTCTTGGTCTCCTTCTCACATACTTTGAAACGCTCCATCTCTCGCTCTATGAGTTTTCGAGCATCAAGAAGTGCCTAGCAATTGAACACAGTAATTATTCAGCCTGAGGAAAGTCACAATTCTAGGTAATATTCAATGGCACTCAATAAAAAAACACAAATGGAGTTAGAATTTGATCATTTCCAAGAAGGCTTCCTATTTAATAGAGCACAAAAGTTGGTCTTGCCAGAACTAACAAATGACTGCAAACACCTGTTTATCCTTTACTTCACCCGATTGGATCCAGGTCTTGATTTGGTCACGGTATCGCTGTAGCTTCTTGATTTCTTTCTTGAGGTCTGACTCAAACTTTTCCTTCTGATTTGCATTCTCTGTATCATACACCTACACTCTCCAAACAGTCGCTGTAAGTCACAATGCAACCACATTTCCCATGCTTGTACACCTAGGAGACATAGGGACACAGAGCTAAAAACAATCTCAAGTCAAAAGGTGGCCTCTTAGAGCAAATTGTCCAGGTTGTCAAAGACATAGGCAGACAAGTGACTGACCTCTATACTTTGGCATTGTGAAGGATAAAAAGGATTGTATCCTGCAATTCATTCAAAAGGGTGGATACAAAAGATAACCAGTGAGGTGATTGGATGCTTCAAGGCCACAAGGTCAAATCTACGAACTATAAAGAACACAATTTCCTGCAAGTGGGATTTTGCAGCAATTGGATATGCCCTCCCAGGAGACACTTCTACCTCTACACAAATATCAAACAATTATTCCAAACCCTTTTCTGGGTCCTGTCCTCCGCAAATCAAATGCCAGGATCTAATTATCAAGCAACTACTTGGATACCAAATGTGGTATGACAAAAAGAAAAACCCTGAAAAATCTGTCTTTTCAAAAGAAAGCATTCATTTAAACTCCACATTGTGAGAGCATAACTAGGGCACAAAATACAGAGATCTGCATGCTCACTAGATCAACAGGTTTTCAAACTATCAGCAACAACAAAGTGAGGATGTTTCATGATAGGTGTTGACATAAGGGTCAACCAAGCGAGCAGGTCAATTAGGGTTTCCCCTATGTTTCAGTTTCTGGCATTCGGCAAAGTCTTTTCATATGGAGAGTTTGAGAGACTACGTCCATTGAGTCAATTCAATTAGTGTAACAGTGTGTCACACCATGTGGGAGACGGCAATTGATCCACAATTCCAAACAAATAAAAACCAACCAACCTACCAACCAAACCTACTTTGCTCTCTCAGGAGTCCAAAAAACCGAATTAGGTTGCAAAGCACAGATCTCCAGAGTTATAGGACGTGGGAAGCATGTGACAGAAGAAGAAAAAAGAAGGTTATACAAGCCTGGGATGAAATCTATGCCAAAACCTGCACCATTTTCGAATTTCCTAAACTCTAGTACCACAAGAAGAAAACAAGGAAGATGGAGATGCGGAATTTAACCAAAAGAAGAAATTATATATTTATGCATGTATGAATGTATGTGTGTGTACGAGCTTTACCTTATTCCATATGCTGTCAAAAACATCAACACCTTCTTGCACTTTCTTCAAAACTTTGTCGATCTCGCCTTGCAACTTCCTTGATGCCCCCATTATTTCAAAAATGTCTAGTGTAATTGGCTGGGTACAAGAAGAAGAAGAAGAAGAAGAAGAAGAGACCAGATAAAATCCGGGCGTGCTCACACACTCTCGCGTCAGATTCACTCGCATTCATTCATATTCAGGGCAAACTTGGTTGATGATGATTTCATTTTGCTTCCTTCGTTCTTTTTTGGTGTTGTGGGTGAGAAATGAATACTAAGTCAAAAATCGTCATTTGTTCGCTTGTCTCTTCTTGTAAAATTTTCAGAAATCATTTTTCTTAGCTTTTATTTATTTATTTGACACTACAAATTCGGAATTTGATATGAGTTTTTAGATATATAAAATGGCTTCAGACACAATAATAATATAATTAAATTGTTCACTTACATGTATGACATAGGATACATCCCGTATACTGTACAAATTACAACACCTATTTATCAAAGGCCATTTTTTTTTAAAAGTACAACAATTTTATTATTCTTTAAAGTGTCTTAAAAAGAATTCTTCCAAAATCCAATTTTCTACAAAGAAATTCAACCACATTACAACATGTCTTTTACATGAAAATGAAAATGTATTCATGTATGTACACAATGATTTCATCCTTAACTTTTTCATGTTTGAAAGTAAACAATTCAAATGAAATTACTTTGAACATTGTGAAATGGATTTACAATAATCTACAACCCAAGGCATGGACCATTGCATGTTTGTTCTCCACATCAACTTCTCATTTCAGTATAATAGTTTGAGTATACAAAGGCAACAATATGTCAACCCCAAGTAAAAAAATCACAAATCAACTTGCTTGATATGTTTGTTGGCACATGTTCAAAGTTTTGTTAATTAAGTGTGTGTAATTAATCAATTTATTTTTTGTCATCATCCAAATGGCCCAAACCAAGTTAAATTCATTGGCATGGACCTTCAAGGTTTGCACTATTGTTGGAACTCAATCACCATTGTTAGATGATTTTGAAACATTATTTAAAGAATTCAATGCCATTTTTGGAGATTTGAGCAAAAACCAAACATCCATTAACAAATTGTGATTTTTTCACTAAGGATCAGGCTTCATTGTGGTGCATTGAAGTTCAAACAACATTGGCATGTGATATTTCATGAAATGAAGTTACATTCATTAATCAATTTCAATTTGCTTACATAAGGACATGAAAATTTGCTACTTACCGTGCTAAATTTTACTACCTTAAGTCAAGTTCTTGAATACATAATCCAATGTAATAATTGACTTTTTGAACATTGTTAAAAAAAACCATTTGGAATTGTCTCACATATAAAAAGATTTTCACATCCCCATGTCATCCCAAGCACTAACAACACCAAAGTCAATCATTTATAAATTGATGAAACATGATTCGAACATTCAAAAAGCATGAAAAAAAATGATGATGTGCAAACAATCTTCACTTATATTGTGAAAAATAACGCCATGTTGTTCATGAATGTCCAAAGAAACATAATCAACATACACACATGCCATTTCTATCACTAACCCACACATAAAAAATCAAGAAACAAGGATGTTTAATCTTACTAAGGATTATAAAACTACACCTTGATTTGTCATGTGATGAAAATGGTCTCAATCTATCTTTGAATCTAAGATGTTTCTTGGTAGTAATAATGTCAAATGCAACAACTTCATGGCAATGGAGACCTGTACACTTTTTAATTTTAGTGTATATGCATGTTTCATCAAGGAATCAATGTGACAAAATAAGTTGGCCTCAGTGAAGAAGAACACATCCATAATAGGTGAAGTCATTGACATTTGAAATTTATTTTCAGGACTTATAGCACATGAAACCAAGGCATTTAAGGTCAAAATTGGGTATACACTAGCAAAGTTGGTTTCAATATTATTTTCTTTTAAAAAAACACTATCGTCCTTGGGTTATCTTGGCTCATGTTGCATAATCCACAAGCGGATGGGCATACAAAGAGTCTTCAATTTGAAATACCAAAGCACAAAGCCTCAAAATGCAAAACCTTTGGCACAAGCATGTTTGACAAAACCATGATGACGTACATTGTGCTTTTGAATACAAACACGATAATGGATGTGTGGAAAACTTTAGACATATAAATGATCTCAAGGTGGTACATGAGGATCCAAATGCTCCAAACCATTGTTCATGGAAGCAAAACTTTTCGTGCACGTTGTAAAGAAATGAGATGCACTTTTAACTATTTCTTCCCACACCAAACGTTATATCACAACAACATGAAATACCATTTTAATACAATGATTACAATGACATGTTCAAAAAGAAAAATGTTGACACCTTGTCAAATCATCAACCATATGATTACATGATTGGTCTTGAAGAATGTTTGCAACTTGAATTTAAACCCATTTATAAGTTTATGGGTTTTCAAACATACATTGATAAAAATCTCAAAAAAGGTTCCTTCAACATTCCAAATTTCCAACTAAAACTTCAATCTTGTTAATCAAGAAAAAGGTGGACTTTATGCGAATGTGTGTTAATTATTTATTGTGATTTGAATTGATTTACCATGAAAAACCAATATCTTTTACCTTTGATTTCAAGGTTGTTGAATCAATTAAATCATGCCAAGATGTACATAGAGATTAATTTAGATGTCACTTATAATTTGGTGTGTATCCAAAAAAACAATGAATGGAAAATATGTTCCAAACATGTAATGGCCATTTTGAATATTTCATGATCCCCTTGGCCTTACAAATGCACTTACAAATTTGCAATACATGATGAATGATGTCTTTTGTGAATACCTAGATGATTTCATGTTTTATTACATCAATAAAATTTTCATTGTTTACAAAAACATGGAGGACCATGAGTGACATGTGCATCCTGTTTTGAAGAAGTCTAAGGAAGTCAAAATTTACACCAAATTGGAAAAATGTGAATTTCATTAAATTGAAATTGATTTTCTTTTGTCATATCATTTTTAAAGATGGCATTTGTATTGATCCCCCATATTGTTCAAACCATTATGGATTGGGCTATTCCAACCTTTTTTTTAGTGATGTTCAATGATTTCTTAAGTTTGCCACTTTTTACTAACCATATTTCATTACACATTACTTCACAATAATGGCCCCTCTTACTTGTTTAACTTGAAATAATCAACATTTTTCTTGCAAAGTTGAGTTTGAAACCACCTTCCAATCTTTGAAGGCTTCCTCCACAACTACCCCACTTTTGATCCATTTAGACCCTTCCAAATCATGTACTTTTGAGACAAATGTTTTTAAATATGCATTAAACATTGTGTTTTCATAATTTGAAAAAAATGATATTTATATTGTCACCTTTCATTCTCATAAGTATTTTCATGTTATGATGTTCGTGATAAAGAACTTTTGGACATTTTGAATGCTTTTGAAAATTGATGTTAGTCAATCAAATCAATTTAATTTAAAATCATCAAGCATGAGTGTGAAATTCTAACACACTAAATTCAAGGATACATGTTTTTTTATGTATTTCATTGAATGAATAGAATGGTATAGGATAAAAGTAATTGTAGTACTTAGGTTTTACTAATAATTAATGCTAATAACCTACCACTAAAATAATCATATGTTTTATAAATTAATTCAAATTTAACTAATAAAATATTTCAAGTTCAAATTAACTAATTAGTAAAAGAATTAATAGTTAATTATTATATTAAAATAATAAAAAAGTAAAAATACCAATTAACATTATCGTTTCCCTAATTTGGATTACATTTTCATAAGCCATAATATTAGGAATCAAAAGCAAAATCTAAAATGTTCAACATTTTTACTTAAATTACAAATTTCAAAACTAATCAAAAATTTGTATCTTAATAGGTGAAAAATAAAAATGTACAAAATATCTTATGTATTACCAATTTGACTTGTACAAAATCAAAATGTTAAAAAAATTTATAGTTAATTTTCAATGGATGAACATTGGTGAAAAGAAATGTCATTATATGTTGGTACATCTTTAAGAAAAAATAAACAATGATAGTTCAATAAACCATGAATTCACTACTAGAATTAATCAATACTACAAATTGGATATAAAAAATGTGGGTTTTGATTTGTGGGACATATGTAATTGGATTCATGGCTTTGACCCATTTCCTAACTATTATAGCCTTATTTGTCAAATAATGTACTAAAAAATCAAAATTTTAAATAATTCCAAATATAGACTATAATAAGTTACTTAGTCTCATTACAATTAAAATGGATTATACTAAGGATTGAATCTTGCACTAAATTATTATTTGAAATACATTTGAAAATGAATTCCTTTGTGATGGGTTAAATGGTTAGAAGCATGGTTTAATTATTATTATTTTATGATACCATAATTACTAAAATATGGTTATGGACATACCTTTGAAAAGAATCAAAATTTTAAATTTTAAAAAAAAAACGCAAAAATTGATGATGGAATTAGTGTAAAAAATGGGCAATTGCCATCTAGTAATCAAGCAAAAGGTAGGTTTGTCATTTTAAAGTTCCATAATTAAACACTTGTTGACATATGGCACATTTGATGGGTAATTGTTAACTAGTGGCTTGGTTTCGCTTTTTATTGTTGTAAAAACACCATGTGGCCAAATTAGAAAGGTCAATGGCAATGAATCACTAGGTAGCTAGTATAATTAGATGGTGATTATAAAATGTTGAAATGTCAAAAAAGACCTTGTTCAAATTAGTTTTTAGTTCGATGAATCAATGTCGTGGATGGTCATTGACATGTGTAGGAACACGCATTCATGGAAAATGCATGTTAGAACAACAACAAAGGGTTAAATCGATAATCACTAATATGAGGACAAATCAAAATATAGGAGAAAACAAAAAACATGTTGATCATTAGATGACAATAAATACGAAACATGTGGATTGATTCAAAACAAAGGTTGTTAAAGTTACAACCTCCAACTAAAACAAATAAAACATATAATAAAAAATGGAATGCTAATAACAAAATTTGAATAGAATTGAAGGCATAAAATTGCATTAGCACTTCATGAATGAAAATTTTAATTTAGGGAATCAATTCACAATGTGAATAACAAATTATTAACAAAAAATGGAACCAACAAATACAAAATTTGGTGTTCAACTTTTCAATATTCAACAAATTCAAAATCTTGCAAAAAAAAATGTTGGGAAACATCAAAGAAGGGTGGTAACAAAATGATTATTGTAAAAAGTTTGAAACACATCAATGATAGTGTTAGAAGGAAAATTGGTGTTGCAAACATTATTTGGAATACAAAAATAGTTGGCAACAAATTAATCACTAAAAAAAATATTTGTGAAATAGTGTGATGATTCATAGAAGTCATGAAAAAATATGCATTCAATAGATTGATGTAGTAAGAAAAAATGGACGTAGAAAATGCAATAATTTAGTTAAAAATTTGAGGGCCAGTTTTTTTTGGATATATTTTGGGGTTGAAGAAAACACATCATTAGCATTGAAATTCCAATCTTATTATATTATGGTTAATATACTATGCAAATTGTCTTGTCATAAAAAAATATTCTAAGCAATGTGGTTATTGATAACAACTTATTTGTTGGTGCAAAACATCAGTAATAAGCTATGGGGTTGATTCATTTGAATGTTTATGCATGACTTGTAATGAATTTGTACCTAACTTTTAATTTAATTTTAGTTCACTCTTAATTGGTTTCTAGTTAAATTTAAATCCACCTCTAGTTCACTTCCAATTATCTTATAGTTCACTTTTAATTAAGTCCTAGTTCACTTTCAATTCATTTCAGTTAATTCTTAGTTCACTTCCAATTCATTTTCAATTCATTTTTAATTAAGTTTAAGTTCATTCTTAGTTGAATTTTAGTTCACTTTCATTTGAATTTTCACACATAGATGCACATGGGTCCACATGAGTGAAAATAGGTCACATGTAAATTGGAAGTTTTTTGAAAAACCTCCTTGAGCTAAATTTCTAATGGGTATAAACGGAGGTATAATTTTTTATTACCTTTAATATGTTCAACACTAGTTTTTGGTACATTTTTCTTTTCAAAGCTTTGTTTTGTTTATCTTTTGTAATAAAATCTTATTGGATTTTTATTTCACCATCATGTTTTTGTTTTTTTTTATTTCACGATTTAAATTTGGAACTAGGATTGCCTTTGTTCTTGTTTTGGTAATTTGTGGAAGTAATGTATTGTCACAAATGCCAATGCCATGGAGTTTATTGTTTTGAATGATCATTCGTGACTTGTAATAAACTTGTACACAATTTTTAGTTTAGTTTTAGTTCACTTTTAGTTAATTTTTAATCAAGTTTTAATTCACCTCCAGTCAATTTTTAGTTGATTTTTAATTAAATCTTAATTCATTCATAGTTAACTTTTAATTAAATTATAATTAAGTCCAATTTAATTCATAATTAAATTCTAATTATCTTTTAATAATTCCAATTAATTCCTAGTTGATTATTAGTTAAGAAGCTTCTCAAGAAACCTCTTTACTCAATGCACATATAAAAACATCTTTGGAAGATTCATTGAGCTAAGTCCCCAAAAGGGTATAAATAAAAGTAGGACCTCTCATTTCTTTTAGTTTGTTCAACATTAGTTTTATGCACGATTTTACACCATGTTTTTTTCGTGTTCATGTTTACATATGTTAGCATAATAAAAATTTGTTTCCATGTTGGTTTTACACATCTTGTGTTCGTATTTTTAGTTATTGTGTTTTTACTTTTGAATCACATATTATTGTCTTTTGTTTCTTGTTTGAAAGTTATACTTATACCTTTCTTTTAGCCTTTGTTCTTGTGGATCTTTATGTCCTTTACATGTATAACCATGTATGATCATTTAACATTGTGTAAAATTGTTGAAGTGTAAATGTAACACAAATACATTTGCATATAGTGAAAAATGTGTCAAAAAAAAAGAATTCAAAATATGTAGATAGGTCCAAATGACATATAACAAACAAATGTGTTTATTTTGCATTTAAAATTATTATCCATTTTTCGGTTTGTTTTCCCAAAAAAACATGTTTTCATAAAAAGGAATTTTCAAATGAAATGTTTTGAATCTTTTAATATATCATATATATAGTTGCCCCAATATGTCATATGTTTTTTTTACAATTAAATTTGGAGAAATACAAATTTTTGAAAGTGCACAAATTTTGCCAAATTTTGTGTTTTGCCTTGAAAAGTTGTCATAATTTCAAATCGTACTAAAACATGTTAACAATTTCAAGTTTAATTTATAATTTATAAGCTACAAGCTTTTTTTAAACATCATATACATTGCATCACATTTACATGTCGAGAAAGATTCATGAACTTTTTTTAAACCTTCATTTTTTATAAACACAAAATTGAACAAATATGAAAATTGGAATGCTCTTTAAATGTGTATAATAGTACCCTATTACTATAAAAAGTTTAAGGATGAAATAAATTGAATTGTGAAAATTAAAAGGCCCTCTATGAAAGTGATGTCATTGAATGAAATTATTAAACATCTTTTTATTCAAACCAAAATTTGATATTGGAATTATTTTTTATTCACTTCAGATTTCATATTATTCAATAAGCATAACTTTTCATGATTCATATGCCATTAAAGTGGCATCACTTAAACAAATGTAACAAAAATTATATAAAAATTGATGTTTTGACATCAATTTTGGCTCATTTGAGCTCATGCACAACTAAACCTAATTTGTATTCATGTCAAATGTTTCATTAATACTTGCATATACATTAATGTTTTAAAAAACAAACATGTTTTTAAAACATGAAATGTTAACACACTACAAATTGTTCATGTGACAAATGTGGTTGGGATCAAAGCACGTTGAAAACTCGCCAAGAACTCAACATTTCATGATAAAAATGAAAATGTTCAACAACATCATCTCCCTACCAAGGCCATGGAAACATATTCCAATTTTGCAAACATTTTTTCAAATGCCAGGTCCATGTTAGTGCCATGATGAAAAAACCTATTGTTAAATCAATTGATATTCAATGTTGAAGCATTTTTTTGGAAACCATGTGCATGTATTAACAAGGGAACTACAATTTTATTAAACTAGTAATGTAGTTACTTACAATCCACATAATCATTTTCTTGTCAAATCATTATTATTTTGAAAAGACACAACTAATAAACCAAAATTTATGACTCATGGTAATTGTCATAAGTTAACCAAACATAATGATTTAACTATGATGGGTCCATGTTAAACTTTATATAAAAGAAAAAACAACAATTTTATCAAAGGGGAAAGGAGGAAAAAAAAAGATCAACATCCAAAAAAGAGACCACCCAAAAGTGCAAGCACACAAACAAAGGTCACAAAAACAAATAATAGGGACATACCAAAGGTGGGCAAAAGAGCAACCTATGTCTTAAACCTTTCATTGGTCGCATGAAAATCAAATGAAAGAAAGCGAATGAAACTTGAAAAAGCATCAAGCTCCAAAGAGACCTCCCCAACCACAATGATTCACCTCAAGATGGAAGTGACACGAACTTTTCATAAAACTTTGACTACCCTTTGCTTATAAAATGTGCACAATATTAACAAAGGCTGACTTTGGCTAACCATGTGTTGTTAGCATGTTGATGGAGAAAATTATTGTCTTGCTAGTGCAAGCATTCAAATATTTTGATGGCTAGAGGGAGAAACACATTCCTAAAGTGTTGACTTCACAATTGAAATCATGTTTTACATGGGTTACAATTGTTGCAAACAAGGTTTTAAAAATGACAAAAGGGGGAGGTAGGTGGCAAAATCAACCTCAAGGGCCGGGCCTTACGGCCTCCAATATGGCCGTTGGGGACCAGGGGACGGTGGCCCCCCGGGGGGTAAATCTGTTGGCCCTGGCCCATTAAAGAGATAGAGAATGGGCGTATGTGTGTGGACTTTGGAGTGCTATTTATTTTTGGGGTGCCAGCCCACCCATCCAAACACTAATTATCAGTTTATTTAGGGTGCTTAACTTCATACAAATAAAACGTGTTCCCATCCTAGGGAGGCGGCACCTAATTCCTCCTGCACACAAAAGCCACGGCCTTCATCCAAATTCAGGGTCTTCATCCAAATTCAGGTTCTTCATCCCTCCCGACCACCAGGTGGGGAGGAAAATGACATGATTATTATCAATTTTCTTTCCACAGCAAACGGACGGATGTGGTATAAAAAAATGTGGATGAAGATGGGCCCGGGGTGTGGGCCGGGGGGCATTCTCCAGAGAGCTTTTGTTAAACGCTCTCCCCATTGTGCCGAGGTTTTTTTGTTCCGTGACGGGGGAGGCGAAGGGGACGAGACGGGACGGGACGAGACGAGACGGGACGAGTGTTATTCGTTGTCTTCGCAATAGCCGTCGTTGAATCGATCGTTTGCGTTGTGGGTCTCTCTTTCTTTTGTGTGTACACTAGAACTTGCACATTCGAGGTCCAGGGATATTCCTTTGGCGATCGGATCGGTTTTGTGGAGGGAAGGGGGTTAGCGGGAAGGTGGTAAGGCGACGGAAGTGAAGTGCCGGGGCGATTTACGACAAGCGCATTAGAAAGGACCAGGTTCGTAGTTCTGAACCGATCTTTTGCCTGATGTTTTTGCTTTTGTTGAAGAATGTGTTTAGTGCATTGCATTTTTAGTTTTTTCCTTTTTTCCTTTTTTTGGTTTGGTTTGGTATATTATCGGCGGTATCATCTGTGATTGCCGTTTTCTTAGCGCTTTGATGTGTGTTTCATTTGCCGAGAAAGATCGTTCCCATTCTTACTGTTCTTTCACGTGCAGGAGTTTTTCTTTGCACGACTGCACATTTAATAAGGTGGCAGGAAGATATCGAAGCTGTTGTTGTACTTGGGAAGTGGTAGAAAATCACCAACAAATTTGACGTCAAGAGAGCGCAAGCCATGGCAGCGGGAGCAGTCAGAGCCCGGGCTGATTATGATTATCTCATCAAGTTGCTTTTGATCGGAGACAGCGGTAAGAAGCCATGGCTTGTCTATGTGTTGTCCTATCCATGGTTCGAGGACTCTTTGTGCTGACCTAAAGAGTCACCCGCTAGGAGGATTTGCAGGGGAGGTTCATAGGTTCGTCTACGTTTATTTCCTCATGATGAAGGGGCCAAACATTTGGCAGATCCATGTTTTTTCCCTCCGTGTCTCTTGGCCATCCAGCAGTGGAGACTGAAAAATGTTTAGCGTTTGCTTCATTGCAAGTCGTTGGCTAGTTGTGGTCAGAGAATGATCTGGATTGCAAGAGTAAGATGCATACCCTACATGGTACATAGCAAGAACGAAATTGCACTCGGGGATTCTCCATGTCTTTAACCTTGGCAACTTTCGTAGTAAGCTTGATTCTTCAATAAAACAATATGAATTGTCAGTAAAGGTTAAGGGTTTTTGTACACAGTTACAATGGCCTAAGGAGTTTTGTTGCTGTATGTTCACATCACTAGGCTTTTCCAGCCTTGACATGTATTTCAGCAGTTTGACTGTATTCGAAATCCTATGCAAGTTTGATGGTTTCCTGAGTGTCAGCTAGGTCAGAGCTCAAGGTTTTCTTCCTCTGTTCATTAGGGTTTTCTGAGTGCATTTGGAGACTAGTCAGGTTAACTCTGTGTGACGTGTGGCAGGTGTTGGGAAGAGTTGTCTTCTGCTACGGTTTTCTGATGATTCTTTCACAACAAGTTTCATCACAACCATAGGGCAAGCCCTCATATCTTGCTAATGCTTTTGATGCTAAAACTGAAGAACTTATGACCCTGTTGACACATGAAGAAACTTGCATGACCTTTATTTTGGCTTCATCCAATAAGAAAAGACTTGAGGGTCAAGTGCCATCCAGTATGATCAGCAGACTTTGAGAGTTATCACAACTTCATCTTTGTTTCTTTGCAGGATTGATTTCAAAATCAGAACCATTGAGCTTGATAACAAGCGCATAAAGCTTCAGATATGGGATACTGCTGGTCAAGAGCGTTTTCGCACAATCACAACAGGTTGCCCAACTTTCTGTAGCTTCATGATTATTAGTCTATTGTACAGTTTGTGCCTCACTGTTCCAGTATGTTGACATTACCTCGAAGCTGCTTATCCTGTCCATATGATTTTTCAAATAGTGTTTCGAGGAGGGTTTGTGCAGAGCACAGTTGTTGCCTTATATTGTCTCTCTAGGCTCATTGCAGACCTACTTGTACTCTCTGGGCGCTGGCAATAATTCATACTGGATATGCATCCCAGCAAGTAGTGTGTCATGTTAAAGTGATTTGATCATCACTTGATGAGGATTTGAAACAAACATTGACAATTTATCTTGAAGATGCAACACAAAAGTGCACAATAATGGTTCAGTTCTACATGCATTTGTTCTTATGACTTAGATGTGGTGCAGCTTACTATCGAGGTGCAATGGGCATCCTGCTTGTCTATGATGTCACAGATGAATCCTCTTTCAACAGTATCCATCTCCAGACTGGTTTTATTTGCTGCTACAGTCATTCTTGTCTAGCAGTTTTGATTTGCTCCATGGCTCAGTTTATTGCATCATAGAAACCTTTGACAGTATCAATTTCCACTGTGGTAGGGAATTAGCAACACTGGACCTTGACAAGGGTTCCTCTTGCAAATATTACTCCTGTGCTCTGTGATTCTAGTGAGTATTTCCCCTTGACCTGGTTGCTATCAGATATCCGCAATTGGATCAGAAACATTGAGCAACATGCCTCTGACAATGTGAACAAAATTCTTGTTGGCAACAAAGCGGACATGGATGAGAGCAAAAGGGTAGGTACTCTGGTTTTAGTCATGTGTGTTTGTGATTGTTCCAATGCAAGGTTGAGTTTTACATGAATGAGGTTCAGCTGTTGGGGTTAACTCTGACAAATACTGTTCCTTGATGTTCCATGTATCTATTTCAAGTTATTAGATAGGATTTTGGATGGTTTCAAAGGTCTTTGAAATCGAGTTGCTTCTACTGAGAGTGGTTTTGCGTTTGCAGGCTGTGCCAACTGCAAAGGGTCAAGCTCTTGCAGATGAGTTTGGCATCAAATTTTTTGAGACTGTAAGTGACTGCTCAAGTTTCCTGTTGGCTGATACCTTGCATTGCATAAAGTTAGGTGGATATTCTCAGAAGTCCAAGTCTGTTCTTCTTGTCAAATGACATGTCAACTTAAAATGAGAACTTGCCAACTTTCGCATCTGGTCAGATGTCTGTTTCTTGAACAACCATGCCAAACAGTGTGTCCTGTTATTATTTGGGGCACATGTAGGTTTATCTGAATTTGATTGCAGTTGTGCCAGGAAGCCTCTAATTGAGAGTATGGTGCATGCCAACTTTTCAAGGATGCCCTCATGTATCTTCCAAGATAAGTCTGTGTAAAGTCTGCCTGATCTGACAGCAAGCATTGATCTGAGAGTTGTTGAAAGTCATTTGTCCAACTTTTGCCTTGGTTGATCTGACCATGAATGCAGAGTGCCAAAACAAACATGAATGTGGAGGATGTTTTCTTCACCATTGCAAGGGACATAAAGCAACGATTGGATGAGACTGACTCAAAGCCAGAGGTAGAACCTAGTCCCTTGAATATATTCTCAGGTGTCTGACTTTCACATGCTATTTGGTTTAGGATCCTTTCAGTTCTTGAACCACAGAGGATCTTTTTCCGGTTTGATTTCTGCTTTCTGCATCTTACTGATTCTGGCTGCCATTGGAGTAGATTCAAGCTACTTTGCTAACATTGTGGAACACCTGGTCCATTGCAGCCATCAAACACCAAGAAACCAGATGTGGTACTTGGGCAGAACCAGGGGAAGCCAAAACCTGTATCTAGTTCATGCTGCACCTAATTGGGCACCTTGCTAAGTCTGGACCTGGAGGTTGGAGAATTGAAGTCAAAGGGAAGGATTTTGAAGTGCTTGCACAGGGGTTTTCTCCATTATAATTTGCAGCAGCTTAGTAGTTCAAGGTTTTTTATGATGTTATTGCTTTCAGGAGACAGTTGCTTAGTATTGCTTTTGGACTGATCTCAAATTTGTAAGGGATATAAGCTTGAGGCTCTTACAAATTGTGAAGTTTAGAGAGTGAGCAGAACCTAGACAAGGGTTTTCATGAGTTTCCTCGATTGGTCTTTTCCTCATATCCCCTTATTTCTTTTATTTTGCTGATTCGTTTGCTTTGGCTCATTTAAGTAGGACAAAGGAAAGAGCGTGTCCCTGTCTTTTAGCTTGATGTGTGGACATCTCCTTGGTTGTGAGTGTCGGAAGTTGAGCAAGCTCAATTCAAGGGCAAAGGATGTAATTACTCACAGATGCAAAAGGTATAAAGACATTCAATTGGTCAGATTTGTGGCTCAGGTACACAAGACTAAAAATCATAGTACTATGATCTGTTTCCATAAACTTTGTAGCGGTTGTGATTGTGCACAAGACATAATAGGTACAAGCCCTTGGGTCCTACCAATGAGATCATAGTTTCATGTGCATATTTAAGGTGATTTTTTGGGGTTTAGTGTGTAGAAATTTGAGGTGCTATTTGTGTGGCTTAGCAAGTCAAGATTGTAATGAGTTTTAATACCTAATTTAAGATTTGTGTAGAAGCTCAGGGACCAGGGTGCAGTAGGTTGTAAGAAATTTATGTGGACCTTATGATTGGCAGGAAAGTAACAACTTCTGCATATGAAATTTCAGGTTTGAAGGTTTGTAACCCACTCCATTTTGAGCTAAGGTTTCTCTAACTGCTTACCTTTTGAAAAGAAAGGAAAAACAGATAAATAAATAAGTAAAACACTCATGATTTTCTAGAATTTCATTTAATGCAACTTCAGCATGATCTCATAGTTTTTGATCAAAATTTGTTTTTCTGACTGATTTTCAATAAAACATTTAAAGTATCTTTGATCGAATATATCATTTTTACACTTCAAATATAAATATATATATTACATGACTAGAATGAAATAATCATGTGCATCTCTTACATATGTAAATCCCTATGTAAATGTAGTTTTTTTAATTGTGATATGCTTTCTAGAAATGGTTGACATAAATTCATTACCTTAAAACTACCTCATTTAAATTATTTTATTTATTTTCAAATTTAAAGATTAGTATTCAAAATAGTTAAGAATAAAAATGTATCAAATTATAAACATATTTTGATGAGTTTTGGCTTGAGGTGCACATCAATCAAATTCCCAAATTTGTGGACTAGGTACAAACCTAATTTCTCATATATTTTATCTTGCTTTTCACTCATACTTTTGCAATATGGTGAATGTTTTCAATGTATGATCTATGTGAGCTAGCCTTCATAGCGATGGAAATTAGTGAACAATTGTCAAATTCAAGTTGTGACATGGCATATAAATGTATTAATTCAATATGCCTTAACTTACCTTTAAACATATTTGCACTAATTGTAATTGTTTTTTGCATCTACATTTATCTTTTAAATGTGTATTCAAAGGCTGAAGGTAGTAAGGAATGGATGAATGCATGTTGCCAAGGACGGTGTTTCAAACTTTAGAAACTAGTGTTCTCCTCTCCTATGACCTCGAAACCCTTTGATTAATGTCACATTTGTAAATGTGTGCATTAAGCTAACACCTAAAATCCATTTGATGAAGTTTGAATCAGAAAAGCAATAACAAAAAAAATTGGATGGAAAATTACATTTAAGCAATAGACAATTTTTGTTCAATTGAAATCAATAATTTTCACATGGTTTCATTATATGCACCTTGTATTGGAATATTACAAATGTATTCTTTGAATTACAATATTCACAATCTTCCCCTTGCATATTACAACATTGATGGAATCTAGAATTTAATGTTTTTCAAATAACTATTGTCACACTCTCTCATCTGTTTTGTGAGCATTGATTGCTTGAAATCATAAAATACAAAGTTCCATGTCGCTTTCAAACTTAATTTTTTTACTCAACCCGTGAATAGTAATCACATTATAGAACATTTGTAGGTCTTCAAAAGTGGAATTTTAATATTTTTTTCTTGAAAATAGTCCACTTCAAAATGCTTTGGCCATCCAAAGAATCAATAGCAAGGATGCCATGAGGGGCAAATTAACAAGGATGATGTCAACTACATGGTGCCTCTTCCCATCAACAAGATTCGAATGCCCATCAAAGGTGAACATGTAAACAAATCAAGAAGTAATATCATGATCTAGCTACATGTAGCATTGATTGACGCGTTATTGCTGAAATCAATCCTTACATACTCATGGAACCAAAACCTCAATCCAAAAATAACATCAATCTTTGTGAGGGGATGTCATAATTCCTTTATCCCAATTGATATATCAAGCATTTGGATGCAATAAATTTGTAAAAAGCTTCATTTTCAAGTCTGAATTTATATTTTACTTGTCACAAGATTGGAATAACTTCGTGAGGGTGATGTTATGCTTGCATGTGGCCAGAGATTATATTGGCTTCAAGATCCACTATATTTTAAAGCATTGAAAGTACTTGCAAAGGTGTAGTAGATAGGAGACTGTTTTTTGAATGGTTTCAAGATGAGACTTTCATTTCATCTTGCCTTTGGCCTTGAGTTTATAGCTTGAGACAACAACACATGTTCATAACCATGATTGGCATTTAAAAACTTCACAATGAGTAAATGAATTGATTCCATGGGGTGATGTTAGTGCTTGAGAAGTTTGACATAGCCCAAATTTAGAATGAGGACTACTTCTTGGAAGGTCTAAGTACCATGCCATGAATGAAGGAGGGTCTCTTTTCAAATGACCCAAAGCCATAAGGACAAATTTGATGTGCTTACAAGACTAAAAACAACTCACAAATTTGCAAGCTATGAGATGGCTTTTTTGAACTAAAAAAATTCATTGGAGACAATAAGTAAACTGACTACAGATTTGAGTAAATCATAGCATAGCTATGGATGCTCATAAGAATGGAGAAAATGAAAATGTGCATAAAAGTATACAAAATTTGAAGACTATTTGTTTTACTACTTTTGCACTTTCAAGGTAGTCATTACCATGATAGGGAGGATTTCTTTGTCATTGAACTCTCAAAAGAATGTGCTTGAAAAAGGGCAATCCTCCATTTGTCAATTTACTCTCCAATTGTCTTGAATGATTCATAGTCAAGATGTATGTTGGTTATCATCCATTTTACAGCAAGGACAGAGTTGGTCTCTATGTCTAAGACACCTTTAGGTGACCATCCTTCTTTCTTCCAACATTAAGGGACCCATGTATGAAAACCATGTCAATGTCATGATCAAGATTGATATATTAATTTGTTTTTATCAATACCTATAAGGCAACCAAATCTGTAACTAACGGTTGCCATTCTAAACTTGGGAAACCTTATACTTCCAACTTGTATAGAAAGGGATGCAAATGCTAACATTTTCAATAAGGAGGCTCCAAAGGTAATAATGTGAAGACTATCTATTGATTTACAATTACAAGCTTTGATTAAAAGCAAGAGTTGGAAAAGGGATTTTCCAATATAACTTTCATGACTTTTGGTGCATCATTGCACCAACTTTTCTACAAGCACCTTCAAGAGTACTGATTAGATTGGATGGTCCAATCGAGACCTATATGATGTCGAGTGCAGTCACAAAGTCCACTGATCCTGTCATCAGTCCCCCTTTTCAAGATTTCTGATTGTGATCCTGAACTACAATAATAGAGCTGACTCTCAGGGATGACTTTCAAGGATGCCACGTTACTACTGATTTGTGGCAGTACTACTGGTCCTCTGCCAATAGTTGGAGATTGGTTTTTCTTCGGAGGTCAACATAGATCATGATAGACGGTTTAAAATATCACAGGGAAAACATCTGGGAGAACGAGGTTTGTGGTTTCAGATTCTTGCCAGCAAAGTGGTACACATTCACATGCAAAGATCCTGAGCTCCCAAGAAGGGAGAGAGCGGGGTTTAAAGGGCAGGAGCCTGTTTATCAGTCAAGCTCCAAGAGTTCTACTTATAGAGATGGAGGAGGAGTCTAAGTCGTTCAAATAACACAAACAAGACCCATCGGCCCATCAGGACATGGGAGGTGAAGTTTCTCAGCATGTGAGTCAACAGGGCTCATCAAGTTTCTGTACAACAATCGCCTCTGGAGCTCTAAACCCTAAACCCTACACATTCTATTCCAGAAAAATCAATAGTGTCAAAGCAAGTCGAGTGTTGCAGATTTCAACTGGATTGTCTTCGGGAGGAGGCACCTATAACCAGCAAACTATGGCAGTCTAATGACATTGCAGACTGCAAAAGAGTGAGTGGGCACAAAGTAACTCTGCATGAGGACCCAGGTCTATGCA
Organism: Sphagnum tenellum; assembly: GCA_963921925.1. Taxonomy (NCBI): domain Eukaryota; kingdom Viridiplantae; phylum Streptophyta; class Sphagnopsida; order Sphagnales; family Sphagnaceae; genus Sphagnum; species Sphagnum tenellum. The sequence goes on along the minus strand of OY998147.1, from coordinate 11,323,026 downwards.
AACTGGAGTCCAAACAAGTGCCAGCACAAATTATTGAACCAAGTAGGTACTAGTGGTAATTTTCAAACAGGAGACCAACCCTGTTTACAGAGTGAAATGATTAAGGTAGTCTGGATCTCGCTTAGCCTTATCCTGAAACTTCTTGAACCACCGATTCAAGATATCCATGGGAATGAGCATTTTATCACCCTCAACAGTACAAAATGACTGCATAAAATTGAAAAGGTTTTTGCCCACCTTCAATGCCAGCTCCTCGATACGTTTCTGTTGTCCAACATTCAACATGGGAAGAGTCAACAGATCTTCAATTGAGACTCCTATTTGTGCTGAGAGTGGTGGTGTCCCAACGCCAGTCAGAAGCATTTGACCATTATTTGCCACAGTAGTAGGCCACAGTAGTGGAAATACAGCTGATGGGCATGCACTGTGGACTGCACCTCGGTACTCATATTGAGATCCAGGGGATTGGACATACACAGCCAGGGCCTTACCAGCTGGTAATGCCAGTTCATTTAGCAAAAATATGCACATTTCCTTCACTTGGTCATACGCCTCACCTGGCTCCCATCCAATCATTTGCAACAATACAATTAGCAAATTATTTTTTGAGGTCTATGGACAGCACATCATCACAGATCATGGGCTACATATGTAGAACATGCTATTTCTCAAGCAGCCAGGATACAACCTTCTTTTCAGCTCAACATCCACTATTTTAGTACAATGGAAGGAAGAGACAATGGCTGCATTACTTCTCTTCACTGTTCCGACAAATGTCTCTCATACATTGCCAACCCAAATCATAACTATGTCAGCAATCCATGTAATCTAACTTGATAACATCAATTTTACAAGAACCCTGCAACAGCTGTAGGCAAATTTTGTTCCGAGTTCATCACAGCTCTGCTTTTCACCAATATTTTGTTGTTGCAATTAGAGTTTGCCTACAAAGCCATGTCCTTCCATTACGTAGTTGTTTTGGTAGTATGAGAACAGCTACCCTTTTCACAAATCTTTTGTTTTTGGCAATTAGGTTTTAACTACCAACCCATGTCCTTCTATTACACAGCTCCTGCAGTGGTAGAATGAGAGTTTTGTTCCAACAGCACAGCTCCCCCTATCACCAAACTTTTGTTTTTGCAATTAGGGTTGAACTACTAACCCATGTCCTTCCATGACACAATTGTTGCTTTCGTAGTACCTATGAGAGTTTACACAATTGATAGATTATAAAAAGCTGGTATGCAAGAAACAAAATTCCCGTATATACATCTCAGTCCCTTTGTTTTTCGGTTTGGGGGGTGGGGGAGGGCGGGTTGATTCATCAAATGCTAATCTTAAGAGCTGGAATTTGGAGGCTTACCTACAAAGTAGTTCATGTCAAGTACCCAACGATGATCATCAACTTGTGTAAAAGTTGATATGTCCAGTGGGAAGCTCCGATTTGGAAATAAAACTCCAAACATCCTGAGAAGATTGCTCCAGTGCAAGAAAACAAGCATCTGCACCGGCAGGCTCTTTCTATTCTTCTTCTTCAATCTGTACCCACAAGCCTATTACCCAAAACTTGTACAACTTTCTGTTGAGAAATACATTACATCTGCAAAAATCAGATTCAGGAGTATTTCTCGCATTTCAGCTGCAATCAGATGATCCCAACAACAATCCCAAAAATAGTACTGGTTGTGCAGGATCTACTAACCCTAAAACTAAGCTCATTTCTTTTTTTCCTTTAAAATTTTTTATTCAAAAAATTCACGTGGCAGGGCTCTTTGCCAACAACTAGATTTTTCCCAAAAAAATTCTACAAAAAACATCACCCCACTCTAGGACTTAGAGTAGGGTAATGCACTGGCAGCAGAAGGGCATTATACCACGTCCACCGGGTGCAGATTCGGAGGTTCGGGCTGCACCCGAGGTTCAGGTTGTAATGCCCTAGCTGCCAGGGCATTATCTGGCATAATGAACAAAGTGCACCAGTATGGTCAGTCCTCCTGCCTGCTTGTTTCCCTGGCCTGCATCCAGTAGGCCCAACAAAGCTTGAAGGCATGGGGGACATAGTACATTTCTTTAGGTCATTCCATGGTGGAAAAGTACTTTCAACACCAGGCCTGTTCCACATAGGAATGTGATGAGCAATTGTTGTTCTGCTAGGTGACAATGAGGAAGCAAAAACCCCCTAAATAAAAATCAAGGATGGGAACCCATCCAGCAAAAGTACAAGGCAAATGAGAACACAAGTATACACAACCTCAAGAGAAAACAAAAGCAAAGAATCAACAAAAGTCAGGTAAAGACCCTATGCAAAGAGGACTCATGACTATGAAATGACAATCAACAATAACAAAAAAGACCTAAGATGAAAGAAACTTTTGCCACAAATTGGCTAGTGACGGAGGTGCACTAACTATGAAGTGTGGAAGAGATGAGGAACATCGACCAAGTGCAACAACCCACTAAATAATCATTATGGCTTGTGCGCGTTGCAAGGTTATGGACACATGTTATCTATAGTAAAAAATAAGCATCAAGGGGATTAAAGAAGATTGTTAATGACATGCAATAGTGGTTTATGCACAAATAATCAATAATGAATCAAAACAAGAATGAAAACATCCGTATGTCTTAATAGCAAGGGGAATGAAAACATCGTTTGGTGCTCATTTAGCATATGATCATGTCTTCTCATGAGTAATCATCATTGCTACATGTGTTATCGTCATTGATGTTCATTGCACCATATCTGTGCGAATCCGATCAACAATGATAATATCTATAAAGGTCCAAAACCCATCTTTGGTGATAAAAATTATCCACTCATTATCGAATGTGGTAAGGGAAAAGGTGGGAAACCTCCCTTTTAACATGTGTTCCATTTTCTAAAACAATAGATGTGACAATATCCAGAAATGTATCATGGGTTGTTGTACGTTCATTCTCATAGAAGCATCGAAGTAAATGGATACCTAGATCGTCAATGGTATGACCACACTAACATGAAAGATGGGCCACCACAGGATGTGGCAAGCCAAGACAAGTACATAATGTTGTAAGGAAATGGGATGGGGATAAACGAAAGGCAAGTGTCGTAGGACAAACCAATAACCAAGTGCCAACCCAAGGATGCTAATCCACAATCTTGCAAACATGAACATGAATAGGTGAACATGAATAGGACTGAAATTTATTTAGAATATTTTGTCCATGTCAACAAAATATTAAGAGAATATTATTTGACACGAAGGAAATAATCTTTGTTGATGTGGATGAATTTTTTGCCATGTGTCCATGGATGAATGATCTTCATGGATGAAAGTATGGATAAACTTTATTCTAAACATTGGCAACAAATGTTATTTTTATGAATAATTAAACCAAAAAAACAAGGTCCAAACAATTTATGTTGGTTTCTTTCAAAACAATTTGACACATGAAATGTTTAAGCCACCCTTCAAAGTAATATTTCATATTTCCTTAATATGAAATATATTCAAGTTTTGCAACATCTAAACCATACAAAATGTTAAATTAAATCTCATAGACCCACCAAGAGATATGTGCCAATCCAAACACTTCATGTTCACCACCAAAATGCATGTGCCCATTAAAAACAAAGACAATATGAGACAAACCACAACATTTTATATTGCCTACACCAGTTCAAGTTATTTTTTTATTTTTGTTCACTCTCTCAACCTCTTGCATCTAACACCATTCTTGCTACTTGCATAATCAAATTGTATTTTTATTTCTCTATTATTAATTTGCCTGATCTATACATCAAGCTTCTATTTTATAATGGCAAGAGGCAAATTGCCATCAATTTTCACACCAAATACATTGGAATCAATGATTGAATGTACATTAATCTTAAACATAAAGGATAGAATGTGTGAGATAACAACAAAGCCTTGGCAATATCCAAGAAATGACACTTGGTTACTCCCCCTCCAACATTTGCTAGAAATCAAAACATGAGGAATATAATGGAAAATAAAAATTGACAAAACAAATGAATGGGCAATGTGGCGATGCGCAAATGCGAAGATAAACAAAGAAAGTCTTACATTACTAAAACAAATTGTAAACAATCCGAAGGAGGATATGGAAGACTACCATTAAGCAATATTTACACATGCCATGGAATTTTTAAAGAACGTGTAAGTTTGAAGAAGTCAATTCCATACATTTTTTCACAAGTTTATTCAATGATTTATTGACAAAGGATTTAGTAACCCTTGGGAACTTGCTATCAACAAAATTCTTGAAATCTAAAAAACAACTCTATGCAACTCCAAAACATGCAAGCTTGGTTGCCATAAGATTTAAGGAACAAAGTTTTAAAACAATTGATGAATTGTTAGGTGATAGGGTCAACCTTGAAACCACAAGATGTGTATGATAATCAAAAGAAACAATGGATCAACAACTAAAAGAAAAAGAATAATAACAGTGTTTGCAATAAATTGTGGAATCAGAAAAGTGTTAAAATGAATAGTGGCTAAAGTTGAACACATAAATTGCTTATTGAAAAAATCGAATGTTAATGTTGAAACTAAGAGTCTTAAGAAAATGACAACCAACAATTAAAAAAATTCACGAACACCACAAGATTTGGATATGTTCCCAATGGTAAAAAAAAAAGATTTCAAAATTGTAGATGTAGAGATGCAAGCAGTCGTTGAATAATGGGGATCTTCTAATCGCTTGCAAAATTATAATGTATATGGGATGGTGATGAAAATATTTATTACAAAGTTTCTAAATAGTTAGCCACAAAAACAATGTACAAGTATGGAAGATGTTCACATGGAAATGCACCAAGCCATCAACCAAGCCACGTGGATTTCATAAGGTGAAAAAATCACTAAATTAAATACCTCCAATATGTGTAATCTCTAGTTCCAAGATTTATAATACACATCAATTAAAATATATACATGTTTAATTGTTCACATGATTATTTAATTATTTTCATGGCATATTTAAAGACCTCTTATCACATATAGTAAAGGAACAATGAAGCTTCCCCTGAAGCTGGACGGACAATCTCCTTTTTGACCTTTCTTATTATTCTATTCACAAAGAGAACAGAGACACATGCAGGTGCACATGTAAGAGAGCAAATGATCAAGAAAGACGGCAAGCGAGACAGTAAGGATGGCAATTCCTGCTATTTAGATTCTCAAAGAAAACAGACAGACGTGCATGCACGCACACAAACACACACAAAAACACATATTGAAAAGGTTGTGAAAGGTTGTCGTCTGTTGCATCTGTGGCACACATCTGATAGGGCTTGCAGCAGTGTGTACAAGTGTGATGGGATGGTGCACTTGATGATGCAACCCTGTATTTACACTTTGTAGAAGCTATATTAAGAGGAACTTGCACATGGCTTTCACAATTCATTATTTTCCTAGACGATGTGGCTCTGCTTCAGTGAGTACTAGCAAACCTGCCACAGAAGGGGTATGTTTTTTGTTAAATTTCTCAGACTGATATGAGCATTCTGCATTCAATCAGGGCATTACCATACCTTGGATTTGGATTTTAGTTCCCAGTCATCGAAATGGGTCTGGAGTTAACTACAAGATTCACCTTCTAAGGTTCCATATTTAATTTATGGATTAGCTGGTTGGCAAAAGATCAGGAGTTGTTCAGACTTTTCAAAGGTGACATGAAGTTTTGAGGATGATGGGAAGTGGTGGGGTATCATGCAGGTGAGGGACATATGCAAGTATGAATGGGGTTTGTACACTGAGCGATGGAAGTTGGTAGATGAAAAGCAAAAGTTAGAAATTGAAGCAAAAAAAAAACAGCAAACTTGAGTAGTAGGCCTAGCAACCCGTTTTTGGTTCCCATTTATACTACTATTTGAGTGCATGCCATCAAGTTGTGCAACAACTCCATTCTTTTTCTCTTAGAAACAGTCAAGTTGTGTATAATAGCAAAGTAATATTGTCTGCAACACAGTTTCCGCAATCTCCACCTTCAAAAGGAAAACTTCCTTTGAAGCACTTCTGTTGCCATGCAACAAGTTGGCATGTCTCTCATGGTTCAGGTTTTCTAGAGGAGCCAAAAGGTCAAATGCAAGGACTTCATATTCAACTTGCAGCTAAACGAAAGTACATCTGTCAGAACTCTAAAACTAAATCCGTTTAGGTGAGAAAGAGTACTGGAATGGCATGAGATCAATCTGGTTTCTGGCTTAGCTCTTTGATTAATTGCATCACGACTTTCAGGAGTGAAAAAATGGCAAGATCTCCTGGTCATATTAAGAATTGGCAGTAGGCGTTTTCCATAGATTCCAACAGCAGTTCTATGTGTTTAACATCAGGCTATTGGTCCCAACCTTTCCCAGTTGAAAGCAAATGCTTTGCAATCTTAGATGAAGGATCAAGAAAATTGGCATGCATCAGGAGCATACTTCATTGGCGTGCATGATGAGAGTCGTGCAATTATCTTCTGATTCAAATTTTCACACAAAAGGTAGTTATGGAGATTTGAGACTTATGGTTTTTAGGCAGCCAATTGGAAGGTGATCCATCCCCTCACGCAATTGTTTTGCAGTTATTTGTTCAACACAACCTTTAATTTTTCATTCTTGCAAAAGGCAACCTTCTTGGTATTGAAAAACTAATCTCTTTTGCGTGTGGGTCTTATGTGAATTTGCTTTACTATGAAGCCGACAGCATTTTGTGAGTGCACAGTTATAAGCAACCAACTTGTTTAGGTCCTTTTGCATAGAAACTAAATATCCACCGAGCTCACCTACTTCTAGACAATTAGCAATTTGTTAACAAAGTTTATTTCTACTCAACCTGCACTTACACTTTGTAGAAGCTATATTAAGAGGAACTTGGATATGGCTTTTGCAACTCATTATTTTCCAAGACGATGCGGCTCTGCTTCAGCGGGTACTAGGTGCCTAGGTGCCTGTTCTGGTGGTCATGTACTTCACCTTCAGCTTGCTACATTCGTCCCACATGATTTCTGCTGGAACACCAACTGGGAGGGAAACCCTACTAAGGTGATGTTTGTAAACTTCAAGTTTGACTTATGTTGATGCAATTTTCTGTGGCCAGTGGAGTGGCCCGAGTATCTTTATGAAAACATGTCAAAGGTTTCCATTAGGCTGTTGTGATTAGAACCCACCGTGTGTATGTGTATCTTTCCATGCAGAAGCTGCTGTGATCACAACACAGTGTGCCGTGTGTATCATTCCATGAGGCTGTTGTGATCAGAGGTACACACATCACTACACATTATGTGTAAACTTCAAGATTGACTTATTGTGATCAGAGGTACACACATCACTGCACGCTATCTGTAACTCCGATCATAGCAATGTCATGGAAGGAGACCCTTATTAGTACTCCTTATAAGAAGAAGAAGAAGTTTAGCTTAGAATTGTCCTCATAAATATGTAGACCTTTAGAATGGGTTATTATTAATATGGACTCAACAATATTCTTAAGTAATTTTGGTGGCATATATAAGAAGCTTAAGCTCTTTGAATATTTTCCATAAAAGGAAGAAAATTTGATTTGCAATTGTCTTCTCTCTTGCTGCTGCAGGTAGTGAGCTGTAACTATATATATATATATATATTCCAGTTTCACGCATTCCAGTGGACGTGTTGCTGCTGCATCCCTCTACAATAGCGGTAAACAATTTGTATCGGGCACTTCTCAGAATCTACTTGTAGAAGTTGGCTTTATTTTGGTAAGGGAAGACTACTGAAACATACCTGGAATCATCAGTGTTGGCAGCTTCTTGGTATGAGTTCCCTTCTTCCTGTTCTTCTTCTTTTTATTTATCTTCTTCCAACGTTTTCTCACACTCCGGCGATTGCTGCTACAGTTGGGAGAGCAGCTAAGAAACACTACCTTCATGCATGAATCCACCTGACGAAGAACATCCTTGCACGGCAGCAGCGTATTCCTCCTCCTCCTCACCAACACCAAATCCGAACACTGGCGATGATCTTTCCATGGGTTTCTGAATTTGAACTTCTTCACCCCGTCGTCGTTTTGGTTGATAGTTTTCATCGCTTCCAAAAAACCTTCAGAACACTAAGACCAAGACTCAGCAGCTCTGCTTCAGCGGGTACTGGGTGCCTGTTTTGGTGGTCAGGTACTTCACCATAATCTATTTTCTTTGCACGTCATTGGCTTCAACGGCTCTGCTTTAGCGAGTACTGGGTGCATTGGCAGTTGTGATTCCTCTATTGAACTTTAGCTATAACCTTCCACAGTTGGAATCACTGCCCAACTGGATCCTTGCACGTCCAGATGGGCAACGAATTCCTGTCTGCACCTTTGCAGGCACCTCTAGCAGTTTAGTTATGACTACAATGATCAAACTTGGCAATTGGCCTCTCCTTTTTATGGATTGGAAACCACATTTGCACATGGTTCAAGGGCTTGAGTCAATGATTGAATGAAATCCATGTTGGCATCCACTTATAATGGGTGTTTCAACACTACTCCACACATGAATCCCATTCCAACGAAAATTAAGACCATGGAGGATTGAAATTTCATGAAAGATCCTTAGATAATTTTAGTGCAATAGGAGCACTAACAATGGTAGCTAATCACTATTCCAACCAAGAACAATTATATTTGCCATTCCTTGTTCTATATGACTTCAATAACATTGACTTGGGGTTGGACCTCATCCTACCTTTCATACTTAATTTCCCCTACCCCTGGAAATTGCATTTCCATGATTTTGATGTCCATTGTTGCATTGGGGTTCATTCATGTGCAATTTGCGATGCATGTCATAACAATGGTATATGTTGTGACCCTACTTCTCACAATGATCATGTTATAATTAAATGGGGTGGAGTTTGATTTTACCCCTTGCCCTATTGTGGGCAATCCTTTTTGGCACGAATCTTTCCATAAGATCAACATTGAACCTTTTATTCCCATTGGTTCATAGGGTTGACTCCATGGATTACTGTCAACAAACCCAAAAGCCACTGCTCATATTTTGAACATGGTTAATTCAATTCATTTTGCCAAAAGGAAAACATCTACCAATGTCGGTTGAATCATTTGTAACATAATAACCTCCCATACCCTTCTTTCAACTCACGATCCAAAATTCCATACCAAAATTGGAGTTCTTGTGTTTTGGTGACTCCTTGAGTTGTGTTAATCAACGTCTTGATTTGAGTATAACCTTTTCATAAAATTTCATGAGGTTTGTGTTGAAACTCTTGCAAACTCCTTAACTTCTATATGCTTATCCCTTGGTAGTTTCTTCACAAAGTGCAAAAGGACTCCACAACATGGTTGAAAGTAGGCAATGGCCGCTATGTATTAATCAAAAAGCCAACATTGCCATCTTTAATTTAAGAACTATTACTTGCAATAGTGGTTGGTGCACTAGGTGTCATAATGCCTTGGGCTATGGAAGCATAGTTGGGTGACTAATATAACCACCATTTTTTAATTTGCATTTCATGGGACCACCAAAATTCATAATAATCATCCATTGTTAGTCCTTTCAAGGTGTTAAAACAACCCTTCCATGCCATGAAGGGGGTAAACATTTGAGGATAACACATTTGTTACATATCACACCATGTATCAAAGTTTTAAATGAAGTCATTAAGTTCAATAGTGTCAACTATATTGAAGAGTCAATGTGGCCCCTTGGTGGTTCCATACATTTTGTCCATATCTTAGAATAGTGCGGCAACAAATGTTACACAAGCGCAATTGACCCTTCGAAATTTGACCCAAATTCCCCTAAAGACATCGACAATGTTGGTGGTTAGAATTGCACCCTAGGGACTTGTAAACCCACTAACATTGCTTGTGTTAAAAAAAACAATGTCATCCAAAGTGCATGGCACTTTTTTGATGCCTATTAAACTTGTAACCTTAGGTACCCAAAACTAATTTTAACAAGGAATTATAAGGTTCAAAATTATATAAGGCACCTACATCTACCTTGACAAGACTTCACAAGCCAAACAAATGTAGGGCTCACTATGAACATAACAAATATGATTTATTGGTCATTGACCTAGGTGATTGCAAAGTAAGGTGGTTCACTTTTTATATCACAATGTAATTTTTTGCAAACGTCATGCATTTACATGTTATTAACATGTCATAAAATCAACAACATGTTAAATTGGTGTTAGATTTCGATTTTCAAATTGAATAATAATACATCAATATAAAAAAAAAACATGTATGCATCAAATATATAGTAATGGACTTTTGAAGTTGAAAAACATGGACTAATATTTTGTTTATGCTTTTTATACATTCATTTTTTCATATAATTTTTGTTTCAGATATCTTATATGGTCTCATGTTATATCAAAGGAAAAAAACCATAGATGCAAAATGTTTACTAAAAAATATTTAACCAAAAAAAAGTTATGAACTTTTGAATGACTTGAAATGGCCATATTTTCATAAGTCTATATCGTAATCATTTTTTGGTGGATTTTCAAAACCAAATTCATCTAGGTTATTTTTTCCCCCTAAAATGGTTTATTTTCATATGAACTTTTAAAGTTCATTAACCACCAGTTAATTTTTCATTTAAATTATGATATCATAAAAGAATATCATTTAAACACCATCCTATGGACTTTTAAAGAATGATGTATTTGCTAAAAACAAACCACTTTATCTTGTAACCACCCACCAATTTCACCAACAAAAAATAAATAAAATGGAACAGATTGATGATGAAATTTGAAAATATTTGCAACAACTCCAAAATTAGGTTGTAATTTAACCTTTCCTATTACAATCTAATTAGTTGTGAAATTTTTAAGGTTTCAAGATAAGTGGAAAACATGCATGGTTAGGTTGTGTTGGCACAACTACATTTGAATTTCACCCAAGGTTACAATTGTTAAACCACATTTTCCCAATCAAGTTTATCATGCCTCCACACCCCATATTTGCTAATTCAATATCAATAGCAAAATTGAACATATGTTTCCCAAATTACAATACAAAGTGTGAGTGAACTTTTTCATCCAACATAATCCCATTTTTGTAATCTCCAACTATAGGCTTATGACAATCACATAAGCAAAAATGAAAAATGTTAGCGGTGTAACATTCCACCACTATGAAATATAAGTGTTTGGGCTAACCAACACAAGCAATTGGGGCTCAAAATTTATTGGAAAATGGTTCCATGCACACCTCCTGTCACACTCATGAAAACCTTTCAAAAGTTTCCATTTCCAAATGGGTTACAATCTCCCATGTGGGTAGTATTCTTATTCGAGAACCCATTGGCAAAAAAATTGTGAAAATTCGATTCTGTGTGTCAAAATTATGCATTTCCAAACATTTTCAACTTTCAAATTAAATTTCATTGAATTATTGTCTTTTTTCACTATCTAGTTATAAGGGCTAAATTGTTAAAGAATTCCAAATTTTAAAGTATAAACTATTTGGTGTATGGTCATAAATATATGTTTGATTATTAACCTACCCATACATCACTAATCCTTATTTGGTTACTATTTTGGATGAATAATATGAAAACCCATCTATGGATAGACGAAAAGTTGGAAAATTTGAAAAAAAGAAGAAGAAAAGTTAAATGAACAAAGGTCTAAATTGGACCTTCAAACCTCCCCTTATTTCGAGCCTCCCTTGAACCTTACAAAGCTAACATTTGTTGTTAAACCTTGTAGGTTTAAGAAGCTCAAGAATCTTGGTGATGGTGGCTAGGAGATTGAATTTTGCCACACTAGTACCACATAACACTTCCTTGGTTATAATTGCCATAACTATTGTTACTCCTCTTCAATAAACAATGTTAAACAAGGGGAAGGATCCCCTAACTTGGTTGTTGCACATGTGATGATGATGAAGAGGAAGGTGACAATGATAAAAAAGTTGGGTCTGAATCTCAAAACTCAAAGGGCATGATAACGACAATAACAAAACTTGTGTTAGTACTAATGTTGTCATTGTTGTTGCACAAGTGATGAAAACAATGATATGAGGAAGAGGCCCCATTGTTGTTGTGCTCTTGCTATTTAATGTGGAGATGCCCATGCTAGGGCGATACATATGTAATAAAGAACAAGGTCCCTAGAGAGGCCATTCCTTTGCTCTTCCTTTTTTTCCTTTCAAGTTTTGGGGTGGGGGCAGGGGAGGAGCAAAGCTTACTTGTGCTTTGTTTTTGCAAGATGCCAATGCCCTTTTAATCAACTCCACCATGCTTCATTAATAGATATTTACCTATGGCCCAACAATGCAATAACACCATATTCCAACAATTCAAACTAAGGAACATTATCATTTTTCTCTTTTCAAATTCCTAGGTATAGGCCCAATTTGAGTTCAATTCACAAAGGAGTTTTTAACCAAAAAGAATCCAAAAACATCAAATTTGTTGGTCAAAAAGCAAATTAAGAAAACACCAAATTGCAAGTCCTACCCCTGTTGCAACACCCACAACAATTCAACATACAAACTCACGACTCCTCGTAAAACAAAATCTCAAGCTTTCAAACTTGAGTTGATCTTTCTCAAGTCAAAATCTTATGCATTCCAACTTGGGAGAATGCATGCCTCACACCGATCGCAAAAACAAACTACAAACTTGAAAATCTTGAAAACATATAAACTTCATAAAACTTGCAAAACAAGATGGAAAAGCAAGAGGTGGTGTGAGAGATTCAACTTTAGAAAGATGAGTCTTTTGCACCACAACTTCACATGTTATCCCAAAGTTGAAATATCTTAAGCTTGTTCACATTGTCTAACTAGTTTGCCTATTTTCTATTTTAAGAAAATAAAAACTATTTAAGAATGATTTTGGAACTAACTTCGTCGAATGTTTTGGATTTTGAACATGTGATTGGTTTACTTGTTTATTTTTAAAATAAATTTATGTTGTGTGTACAAGGAACATCATGTTTTACCATTTCAATTTAGTGTTTTTCCTAGGGGGACCAAATGGAAGGAATGAACCCAAGAGGTTTTTTTTATCAATGCCTCATTCATTTATCATCCACCGTTCCCCCTTGTACAACCTTATATTATTTGTTTTGATTATGAATACTTGGTTCAATGCTCAATGATCACAACTCACCACTCATGCACTAGCATTTTCCCAATTTGCAAATTGCAATTTATAACCTTTCCCCAAAACTTGCATGCTTAAAAAAAATTGTCGTTCTTGTAAATGACAACCTACAGGATACAAACAAACTTTACAAACAAACTTTTATGTTTATCCCTTTTATTCAACACATATCATGATCAGTGTTTGTTTGTTTGTTTCTTCTTTTTTGTTTCCTTTTTTTTCTTCTGGTGAAAAATAGCCAAAAGGCAACACAGTTTTCTAAAACGGAATATTTGTGATCTAGTCAACAATATGCATGTTGGAATTGGAAAAAGAAAAAACCGATCAAGTTCCTTCTTAGAACAAAGTCCATCACAATCAAACAAATGGGAATCTGGGTTTTTTGGTGCATGATTGTTGCCTGATGATGACAATGTTGAGGTTGCCAAGTGTGTATTTCTACAGAAATATTGCAACCTTGCAACTGGTTTCTTTGGCAGTTAGCAGCCTAACAACATTCATACCAATAATGTTCATACTAGCATTGGCAAAGTCTTGTAATTTAGGCAAGTTCAAGTTGAGGTGATTGCAGGCAAGTCTTGTGATTTAGGGAAGTTTTAAGTTGATGAGATAAGGTCTCCAAACTGGAGGTTCCAAATTTTGTTCAAACTACCATTGGAATGTGTGCCCAAGCAATTTTACCTCTTTCGAAAATTGATTAAAACATGAAGTGCTGCCCCAAAACAGATTTAGGTTTTCCAACTAATAAGTACTGCCCTATGCAAAAAAGAATAAGCTTGGCCTTCCATTTTATGCCTGTTATTGGTGTTTGATAGGTCTTATACAATTAACACTACATAATCTCTATATGTAGATTACACTATAACTGTGTACACTAGCTGAACAAACTAATACTATAGCCCCAAAAAAAATTTGTTTAGTTATGTGAAATGGAGATGGAACCAGACCTTGTCTTAACCTGTCTGGCTCAAGACTCTTTGCAAAATGACCAGAGCCAAAGTTTAGAAATCTAAAAGATAGATCTTAAGACTGGACTTGGGGGTTTCATCAAAAACAAATGAACAGTTACTACCAGGAGTGAAAGTTTAGAAATCCGAAGCAGAGGTCTCATGAATGGACTGAGGGTTTCATGAAAACAAAAGAAGCGTTATAACCAGGACCAAAGGTTTGTTCAGAAATAAAAAACCAGACAACACCGGTCCACACCTCCCTCTAAAATTTCCCCAATAGTAGCAAAGTAGCAAGCCCCATTTCCTGGTTGCCTGCTACAACTTCACAAAGTGCACTCCTCCCAGTTCTTGATGATACACCAGGTTTGTGGAAAAAAAGTTAAACCTGTGTCTTCTGTACTCTTCATCTGATCTCTTCTAAAGGTGAAAGAAAATACAGCATCCTGGGATAATCTACAGAAACTCTCAATTGCACACAACATTCCAATCATCAACACTGTCCACTAGTGTACCACTTGACACTGCATCCAGCCAAGAACCAATCTCAACTCTACAAGTACATTTCACCATGCATTTTGTATCATTGAGAGCAGCCATCCGCCTAAAAGAGCAACTGGTAGTGCATATAATCTTCATTCCAGAGAATCACAAAAGTGGCCGTAAGGGAATGCAAAATGATCATTTCCTAAAAAGCTTATACAAGTGATTTGCTTGATAATCTAGTTATACAGTAGTTTCTTAAGTCTACTGACAGCTTCAATGGCAGTTTTATTTGTTGGTTCAAGAACAAGAGCTTGCCTAAAATCTGCACACACAAACAGTGATTTCAATTAGACACAGAAAAATAGAACTCTTTCATCATATTGTGCTTGTCTGTAACTGCATGCCCTGCAAAAAAGAGAGCGAAGGACATACCCATCAAGTCCCTATGTAGTGATAGAAATTGGGGGATAATGGTGACAGGTCACCCCAGTAATGGCTTTCTGTGTGTCCTGACACTTATAAAGGAGTAATATCCTTGGGAAAAAGAGGAACTTTCTCTCTACTTTGAAACAGATAGCAACAACCTGTAGAGGTTTGTGTAACAGAGATCACCCTCATAAGACAAAGCTCTTGGTGTAGACCCCTGGCAGGTTTGTGGAGGTGAGCAGAGAGAGAACAAAAGAGTATAGGAGCTTCCTTTTCCTGATCTCATGTGTCTTTATGATGAAAAAGAGAGGAAACAGTTCACATGATTTTAAGCCCCTGCAGGTGAATCGAGACCTGAACAGACAAGGAAATAACCACTCCAAACACAAGGCAAGAGAGAGAGAATCTCTTTTCCTATGAGAACATAGGAAAAGAGATGTTGGAGGCAAGTGTGACTGACCTTCATTTGCATCCTTGTAGTATCCCAAAAACTCCCGTGCTGTCCCTCTCCTCAGATAGGCTTTTACACTCTGCATTGCAGTAAAACCCTCATGAACACAAACTCTGCACTTGAATTGACTTCTATCGTATCCTAGATCTTTGGATCACTCTAGATGCATGCATTTAAGGACTGGCATTCTTCCACAAGTTAATTTAAGAAAGGGTGACTATTATCACCTTCTTATCAAGTCCAATTGCTTTTGTACAGTCTGCTTCTGCATCTGGAAAGCTGTGATTCACAAACAGACAGGCACAGAAAAGGTTTCAGAATCCTTCTCTCTAGGATTGAGGATTAGTTTAAACTTCCAGATGTTGCAATGTGAATTCTTCATACACATCACTGTCACAAAGACCTTCCTTTAACTGCCAACCTCAGACTTTACAACTCAAAATCAACTTCCTTCCCAATACGCTGTAGGTATTGCTTCATCTTAAAATTGGGTTCTACTTGGTTGTGGCTCCAGAATTTCTCATCGGTCACCCATCCCAGTTATTTCCCAGCCCAAAGTACTTAACTTCAGAGTTCAGGTAACATCTACTGTATGCACCCCACTTTAGCAACCACCTTTTCGATACAAATGAATTGTGAGTAGCAATCTTTCCTCAAACCAAGAACCCTTGGATGCTGGCCCAAACTTTACATCAAATTCAGGAACATGAACCACCTGCATGAAAGTGGGGCAAGAATCATGGATGGGAGGCCTGTACATAACAACCAAGGCAGAACAACTATTGCTAATTGGTCTCATTTGCCCTTATCATGCCAGAGACTTTCAGTTCAAGAAACTACCTGCACAGTTGAAGGTAAGCCATGGCTCGATTATTATAATAAGTTGCACTTTGACTGTCAATCCGAATGGCATCAGTGTAATGACCAACAGCTTTTCGGAAATCCTTTTCCTTGAATGCAGCATTACCCTGCTTCCATTAACCATGCATACAAAGTTGGAGAAACAAGTGAAGAGCACATTTTAGGTGTATTGATCAAGGGTTGCTGAGGGACCCTACAAATGCCATTTCCAGTATGATTCAGAGAGGCAATGTCTTCAGATGATTCAGATGGAAAACAGCAAATTACAATTTTCCTGAGACATAAGATGAGAGAAAACTACTTGCTTGCTGTGTGTTGTTGATCTTAGCAAGCTGTAAGTTAATGTTGCCTAACCTGAGAGACAGCACAGGTTCCAATGCCAGAAGTAGACATATCAAACACACAATCCATACCACTAGGTTACCACTGATGCTCTTCAGTTGTATGGACCTATTCAAGGGGTTACATTTGAGCTAGCAATAACAAATTCAAACCTTCTCCTTGGCAATTTCAGCAGCATTGACAGAGCCAGTCCTGCTGGCCAACGAAGCTTGATTTGGCACAGCAACCTTGGCCTCTTCTTGGATTGTAGAATACAGTGCAACCACTGTGTCAAGTAAAAACCGATCTGATCCCTGCCTTGCCAGCAAAGACACTGCTAGTGGAGCATTCTCATACTTTCCCACTGGCAAGCTCACCTGGACAGTCACCATAAATTTGCATTAAGAGCAGCAATTCATCACTCTGGAGATGCACATATTGTTGACACAGGAAAAGAGGATTTTCCTCCCTACCCAACCTCCTCGTCTATATCTTCACATTGGATGTGCTGCTTCAGAAAACCTTTCGAGCCTTTCTTATGCAGGCAAAGAAACAATAAATGAAAAGTAAAGACAATTACAACAAGGCCTAACCTGACAGCAACCAGACATCCCAGCGACACTTAGCAAAGAAAATGCTCGATTACGGAAGTCCTCCAAAGTGCTCCCACTTGTATTTAACTTTGGAGGTATGCTTGGAGCCGTTGGCAACACCAAGAGAGTATCATTCTGCACCA
This sequence comes from Sphagnum tenellum, assembly GCA_963921925.1. NCBI lineage: Eukaryota > Viridiplantae > Streptophyta > Sphagnopsida > Sphagnales > Sphagnaceae > Sphagnum > Sphagnum tenellum. The sequence goes on along the minus strand of OY998147.1, from coordinate 11,305,697 downwards.
AAACACAATAAATCACAACAATGCTCCTATTACAATAACCAGCAAACCCTAGTGCAGCAGTACTCAAGAAAGCATGTGTCACAGTGGCATGGGCATCAGTGATCATTCAGCTGACATTTACCTTGAGAAGTTCATTGATGGCAAACTGAGCTTCATCTCTCACTTTTTGAACTAGTGGGACTAAATTTAAGCTTGTGTCTAGTGCAGCTTGCACTCGCACTGAGGTATTGGATCCCAACTCAGGCTTCACAGCAACTAACCATTCTTCATGGTTGGTCTTAAACTCCCATCTGCTCCAAATAATGATAGCCACTTGGTTATCCAATGGAGATACAGTTGTCTACCTTAACTAGCACCTCTGCTGAGCAGCATGAAGATATCATTCTAACAAGATGTCCAAACAGAGTCCATAGAGAGACACTTGTCCCTTGAACAGAAATTCAAGCACTGGCACAAACTTGGAGCACATCAACCAAAAAATAACCAAGTCATGTGTTATTAAACAAACCACTCTGTCAGTAACACCTGTCAAATATATTTGGATGCAACAGATACCTTTGCAGTAACTGCATTGCAGTTCGAAGGAGATCAAGTGATCCCAGATGAGTGCCTCCACTGAGCTCCTTTCCAAATTCCTTGAGACTTGGCAGATTTGTAGCTACAAATTCTCCAAGATTCACATGATGCAATACCTGACCTATTCAAATGAGAACAAAACACTGTAGTGCTTGTATGTTAAAGCCTAGAAATCTCTTTTGCTTGCTATCAGAACCCAGACATTCAACTAAGAAACTTGCTGTTTAAGACAATCTAGATCTAGCAAAAACACTGCAGGTAGTGATAACAAACATCTGAACAGAACAGCACAGTGAAGAGCAGAAGCACAACGTACGTCCAAGGAGCCTTTGAACTGATCTTATGACTGCACCAAGAGAGTGCTCATTGGGAACTATACACAAATCGAAGCAATCATCAGCAATTAAAACACGTCGTGGTTGCCGCACATCCATGAAAGGCAGCTGCAGAAGAATATGACCCACTTCTCGCAATACTGCTGGGTCCTTGGCAAACCAACCTGCACAAAAGACTCCAAGCAGTCAATTCACAAGACAATCTACCACCCCAAGCCACATGTAGAACTTTGATGTTGCAATGACACCAATTTCACCCTGCAACAAACAACAATACATATTGGGCCCTGAAAAGCGAATCCTGGTCACTCTTGAGCAAGCTTAAACTCAAATGGACAGGGAAATGTCAAGGGCATCCAGGTACTAGCCCACGAAGTAGGCTTTGGGTGGAAGACATGTAAATACCAACGGTGTCAAAACTCTGTGCCATGGGTGTAACCCCCACAACTGGAATGACCCCATGAGAGGGGCGGAACCCTAGGATGCCACAATAAGCTGCTGGTATCCGCACACTCCCACCTGTGTCTGTGCCTGGCATACCATAAAGGAAGGACATAAGAATGCAATGATTACAATACTCAGTTTGAAGGATGAAAGAACACATGTGAACCATATTTCATAAGCCCAATTATTCCCCAGTTTGAAAATATACCAAGTGAGAAATCAACTAAATCAGCAGCCACTGCAACTGCTGACCCACTGGATGAACCTCCAGGAATTCGTGATGGAGCAGCTGGATTCACAGGAGTTCCATAGTGTTTGTTCTCACCATTGATACTGCAAGCAGCACAATCATGATGAGAAAATGGGATGTGAACATCGGAACTGCATTGGCAGTAGCAAAACTTGCCATATCATGAAATTGCAGAGAAAGATTCACAAAATCACTTTGAAGATAACACTGCAATAAGTGCAGTCATACCCTTATGCGTGTCACTCACAAAGTAGAGCTCATCTTCATCAGAACCAAAAATGTAGACAAACAATACAAACCGGTAGTGTAGAATGTACAGCTCATAGATCATGTAGTTATGTAAGAAACAAGGGTTGAGACACTCATAAAGTGCATGCACACTATCTGACTGCACAAACAAAAGCTAAATCACAAATCTTAGCTGTAAAAACAGATTGAGACCATGATCAGCTTGATTCATAAACACATAAGTAACCAAAGGCAAATTGCAGATTGGCAATTGAAGCTCCTTGGCAACTACCACCTGTAAGCAAGCTCATCCATGTGGGTCTTGCCAATGCACTTAGCACCAGCATCCACAAGAAGTTTGACTGCTGGTGCTGTACTAAATGCAGGTTTGTGAGTATTTGCCCAGTCTGGATTTCCAAAGCCTGTAACATATCCTTCCACATCAAATCTGCCAAACAGGACAGAAAGCTCTCAGTTCACTAGGTGACCAGAAAAAAACTGTTACAATTCCTGCTTCCATAACTCCTGCAAAATGTAAACTCCTCATTGTGCATTGGATCTCAAATTTAGCTCTGTCCTACAAACTCTGGTCAAAATAGTTAGCTACATTCCAGGACAACTTGTGAAATAGTCAAAAGGAGCATGTCAAAGGAAACATTCTAGCACAATCACTGCATTTATAAAAGTGAACACTTACTCTTGTCATATCATGACAGAACACTAACTCTCCCAGAAAAGAGAGGATATGACAACAAATCCTCAAAAAACAGCCCCGCACAATACAAATTGGAGGAACGACTATTACAAGTTGGACATATTCGTGGCTACAAAACAATCTAGAGAAACAAATCTAAACAGAGACAAAAGTTGCAAAGAATTCCCATTTTCTTCATTGCGCATTTGCAGAAACGCAGAAACACATATGTAGCTGGCGTTTTACAATAGAAAATGAAGTGTCGTGGACCTACATGTCTTTGACTGCAAACGCCAGGCCAGAGAGAGGATGTGGAGCACTTGGAGGTGCTGGTTGTGGGGGAGGGAGCAACTCGAAATAGCAAATGAAAGCACCACTGTCCTTCTTGCCAGCTAGACTTAGGGCTCGCCTGACAATGAAGATGCCGGCTATGCCTAAGCCGAGCAGCACTCCGAAAGACCTTGCCAAAAATTTGTCGCTCGGCATGTTTCGGCTAGTTCCTAAAAACAGATTCAATTTCTGCACTGGTTCAGACAGCTCCACACGGACGAAACTTTGCAGACGCTCTGACGGTTCTCCTCCCTTCACAGTTCGTTAAAAAACGATACGGTTGCACGCTTCTCTCTTCGGCATCACTCCCTGTAAAGTGTACAAATTCCAACTTAGTTCCTCCAAAATTTGGTACCATCAACGACGAAATGTCTTTAAAGTAATTTGTTCCAAATAGGTAGCTTTTACAGACTTCATATCCTTCTCGGAAACCCTTTATTTCGTCCAAAAACATAGACTAGTCCACAAGTGCAGACACTAGAATGGAGTGCTCGAAAATAGTCAGGATTCAAATTGTTTCAAAACAGTGTTAGGGGGGGGCTTCACGTCATAATAAAGAACTAGGGGGCACCATAAACAGACAACATCCCTCCTTTGAGTATTTCCCCAACATTCAATAACCGCAACCTGTCAATCGAAATAAGACTATTCATTCACAAGTTCGAAAAAGAGTGAAGATAACCCCGACACGCACCGCCTCCTTCAGAAACCTCCTGCGAGTCGCATCAAATCTTCCACAAAACAGGTTCAAGAACTAGAGACGAAGACGGGAGGAGGCGAAGTAGCACACAATTACATTCAAGTCTGCAAAGGATTCAGAAGGGAGTCCGTCTTGTCCGTCCGACCGCAACGCACTGCACCGCACCGGACTTGGGCTTGGAATGCCGCAGTGTTAAGCGCGAGAGAGAGACGGTCGTGACTTAGGGTTGGAAGCAGCAGAGCTCTGGGCCCACGTGAACTGGCCGCACGATTGGCCGAGGGAATGACGGGCGAGATCGACCTGGAATTTGTGCCCTAATGAGGATTTTGTGTGTTTGCAAGGGGGGATTGTAATGCCAAAATAAGTTGCCATTTTTTTTGCCTTTTCTTGGCAAGGGTTTTAGAGCTATGATGTGCCATTACTTAATGTCAAAATTGCCCTTTTTAATGTAATAATGTATGCCATAATAAACACCAGTTATTGTACATTGCAATGGATGAAACCACAAACTTTACCTCACATTAAAAGTGTCATGAGCTAAGTTTACAATCGAATATTCAACACAATCCTGCTACCATGGTACCTTACCTAAATGATTTCGGCAACAAACAAACTGCCGAATAATTGATTAAATTTTAAATCTTAACTTGGACACTTTTATTAATAAATTCTGAAGTTTTTGACAGATAATGGTTATATAAAGTGTACAGACTTTATCTCAGTACTTGAATGTTTGTGGTTAGACCTAATGTTGAACTTTTGATTTTATTAAAATTTAGGGACAAATATTAAATAATTTTTCAAAAATTCCACAAAACAAAAAATAGTTTAATTTATGCCAAATCCATTCAAGTACTACGGTATTAGGGAAGGTAGGTTTGCTTGTTTTGTTTAGTGAAAGTGGGATCTCCCAAATCACCTGGGTCCGCCCTTTTGTTCTTGCTACCACAAGAAAGCCCTTTCAAGAACATGTAACCCCACATTTTTCTACTTCTTTTCAAGATATTTTTAACAAAGTAAAAATTGCTTGAATTGGGGGTGATTTAATCCTCCAAACCACCTTGTTTTTTTTGGATTTTTACAAAGTCACAATTTGAATAGTGGGAATTCATTTTGAAACTTTTGAGGATGTTTTCTCTTGATTCTCAAAAGCTTTGCACTTCATGTGGGAATATGGTTTCCTCACCTTATGTTATAGTTTTGTTCATGAACCCAATTTTTTGTAACACAAAAGTTACGGGACTAAAGTTATGACTTGTAAAAAGTGTCACAACCTTAGCTTTTGGTTCACTAAAGCTCTTACCCTTGTATTTCTTACGAAGTGGCATGATTCCCAACCCTAGGCTTGGGCTTGCAACCAAAATTTAAAAACATTACAAAAATTAATATAACAAAAAAATTAAGATAGAAGATAAAAGTCACACATTCCCACATATGGTGGTAGTTTTGAGGAATCAGAAGAAAACATTTTTAGGATTTTGAAGATGAATTTCCATTGATTCACCTCTAGGTTTGTCAAGTGGTGTTGGTGGTGAAATTTTTTCCAAAAATTAATTTTGTAATAAAATGCAGACCCAAAGCACATTCCCTACTTATTTTATAAAGATATGGGAGCTTTAGGATGAGACTAAAATCATTCAATATGCACAAATCAAGAAAAAATCACATGCAAAATTGAAATCAAAATGATGCACAAATGAACCATAAGCAATCCATATTCAAAAGACACACCATGATTCAAACTTAAGAGGAATCATCATTTTTAAATATATATATATTGTGTGAATAGCAATGAAGCTTAAAACAAAATGACAATGTGTTTGTAAGTGGGATTTATGAAGTTACAAAATCACAAGATTAATAACTAGGAAAATTGAGGATTTCAAGACTCCTCATATTAAATTTTATCATTGTATTTTAGTTTAATAAAATGCAAAGTTTGATGTGTCATGTGCTACCATATTAACCTAAAACTGTTGTCGTCCGCACATGCGTGAACTAAATAACATAGATCACCTTAAACAACACTTCATCTCCAAACTAAAAGATTTATTCATTTACAAACAATAGGAATTGAAACTCAAAACATACAAACAAAATCCACACAACGTGCACAAACAAAACTTTTATAAAAACAAAAAAAACTCACAATAACAAGCCTCAAGTGCATTTTAAAATTTCAAATCACCAAAAGTGATTTGAAAACACACAATTTGAGATTATATCCAAACATGAAATATCCCAAACTTTGTTCACATTTGGATTGGTTATCATCTAAAACACAAATAACTCCATTAATCCAATTTAACACTAGTTTTATAAAAAATTAACTAGGTAACTAAAACAAACATTTTTGAAAACTAGAAAACTAACTAAATAAACACATAATATTGTTTCAGAGTACATCAATATAGATTAATAAAAAAATCAAAAAGATACTCAAAAACCTATTGGTGTGAATAATACACTTACAGGAATGTAGCACTTATTTAGGTAGTGGTTGATTACCTTGGTGAATGAATTAGAAACATGGGTTTGTGATTTTTAAAGATTGGTTAGATTGGTGTAAACATGGAGTAGGGAACCTTGTGTGATGCTAAAAGAGTTAGAGAGTAATCATCTTGTATCCCATTGTATTCCAACACGCCCATTTGAGCTCCAATAGGTCTAGGATGAGCAACATTTTGTTGAGTGTGATGACACTTCACTCATATTGACCTAGTCAACGTGGATTTGTGCTAAAGGAAGAAAGAAAAGATGACCATGCTGGGATGACATGGATATACAATTGACCGAGATTATACAATGGAAGGATCCCATCTTAAAATACCCACTCCATGGATCCCAAGGTTTTGGTGCGATGGGAGTTTGGAGGTGTCAGTTGGTGCACACTTATATTTTCCAATACATATATACCTAATAACCCTAAGTGTCAACTATGGTAGTTACTCATGTTGGGTGGTTCTTTGAATTTTTAAAGAATCACCAGTTTTGATTGATTATTCCAACTAAGGATGGGAAATGGCCCTCTTCTTCTTCTTCTCTCTCTTTTGGGGGGGGGGGGGGGCACAAATGAAGAAATTCATTGCAAATAAAATGAAACAACAACACCCCACAGCCTTCTTCTGTTTTCATTGCAGGTCTGAGGGATGTGTTCCAGTTATGCCAATGTGCTTTCCTTGGTAAAGGAGAAAAGGCTGTCAGCATGGCTTCAAGTGGGTATAGCTTAAACCCAAACCAAAAGGAGTCTTGAAGTGATATATTTCTTGCCCTTTGTTTTAAGGGGCCAGTGTGGAGCAGCACCTTACAATGATGCACCTTCTTGAGTGAGGCCGGTTAATTGGCTATATTTAACTTGGGAAATGTCGAATTTGAACTCAAAGATCCTCATTTTATGTATTCACAGGATGGGATATTTATAATGATATGTATCAATCCCTTCCAAAAAAAAAACCCATTTTTACCATGGTTACAATGTATATGCTGCTTCATCCCAAGATAAAAACCTGTTGAAACCCTAGGTTAAAATGAAAGAGAAGTAGATATGTGGACAATGGTTTATATGTGATCAATTTGCCTAGCCCCACCAAATTACCTATTCTTCAAAATGTAATTCAAATTCAATCCTTCAGGGATTGGTGGCAAGCATGCATATCAAAATTCCAAAAAAAAATTGCCATCACAAAATATCTAACATGGTATGTACTTGAATTGGGCACTTCTTGCCTGCCTGGTCAATGATGGTTGTTGCAATGCTCCTCTCATGGAAATTTTGCCCACACAGCAACAACTTATCCACTAGGTATTTATTTTGCTACAGAGAAGTAAAAGAATCAAAAGGGGTTTGAGAGAAAAGGAATGGTGGAAAAAAAAGTACCTAGTCAGAGGTGCAAACAATATTCTACCCCTAATATATCACACTCCTGGTCACTTTTAAATGGTCAATTATTGTCCATTTTGGCCAAGTTTTGTCAATACGGTGTGGATGTTTTAAGAATCACCCAAGAACTAAAGTCTTGGAAAGTTGACTACTCGTGTATAATGTTTTTAAACTACTACTACTTGCAAGGGTAACTCCAACTTTGGGGGTCAGTGGGGAGGATGCTTCTGCCAGGGATAGCCAAAGTGAAGCAACAGCCACCACAGCACCACGAGGGATGATGGTGGGTGGACAGGAAACACAGTTTCCAGTTACTCAATTGGGTTACCCAAAACCCTAACCCTAAGTGATGGTACCTTGGTTTCTGTTTCGACTACATACCTACAATCAACCCACTTAGACCTTATGATCGAGCCGACTACATGCATCTACTTACCTGGTAACCTTTCATAGTCTTACTTACTTTCCTACCTACAGGACTTATCCTCTATGGGATAGGCTACCAAGATGAAACTCATTATAATAATCTCAGTTGAGGTGAGGTCATCGCCACAACTGCTTCATACCATTGGAAACACATTTACTCGACAAGTTTAGTTTACCTCCCAATTTACAGTTGGGTGCTGCACACTTGATGCAAAGAAGGAGTGACATGTTGCGTAATTCATAAATTGTCATCTCATACTGGTTGGCCTTGAATGTGTCAAGCGCCTTTCGCACTTTTGCAACTAAGTTTTCATCCATTTGTTGGCTGGAAAAAGCTTATAGTGCCACTCTTCTTGGTATGTAGCCTGCTGGAGGAGTGAATTGTTGAGATTCAACCCGAATTCGAAAAGCCAAGTTTTGTGAGGAGTAAGTAGAGAGGACCATGACAAGTTCAAAGGATGTGAAAACTTATCATGGATAATAACTATGGTGCATGAACAGGCGATGGTCAGCCAGGGGGGGCTCATTTCAGGACATTCTCTCTCACCCATGTTAATTAATTTGCTGAAGTGAGAGAGAAGTGATTTGTTTTTTTGGCTGAAAATGATATCCATCTTGGATGACAAGGCTGCCCATGATGGCAGGCACCTGCAGCATGAAAAGTGAGCATTATGGACTTTTTTTTATTAGGCCAGGGGAGAGTTTTGGATCAGGGAAAAGCACAACTTCCTTCAGGAGTAGGAAGGAAGGAAGGATCCTCGAGATTTCAGTGCTCAAGATTCTGGTCTGATAGCCACAATATGGGCAAAAATCAAGGAAATACTAGGAAGTTATCCACGCATCCACCTCTACCTACTACTGCCTTCCTTCCTTCTTTTCCGGGAGCTCATCTTTCATTCAACACATGTTTTCTCTTAGGTAAATTTTCAGCAAAGGAGTTGATGCACCATACCTCTCCTCCAAGGTTGAGACCCAAAAGCCCGACACTTTTTATGTCTGTTTTTATATTTACTCAAACTTACTCCATTTTGTGAGCCTCTATCAATATCTACTGCATTCATGGAAATTATTCCCCCATCCCAATTCCTCGCCCATAAACATGAAATATTGAACAATTTAGAGTAAGAGATCAATTTAAATTTTATCGTGTGGACCAATCATTATGCTCAACCAATCAAACAAAACCATATTTTCTTAGTGACCCTTTTGAAGAGCCAAGTTGTATCATGTGGATATTCACAAATTCAAACTTTGTTTCATGTCCCACTTAAGACATAAACTTTAACTAAATTTATCATGTACATGTCATTATAATATTGGTCGTGGAGATGCTCTTATTTAAGAAGTCTGACTCAATATACTCATCCATTGTAAATGGTTACAAAATCAACTATTGAATTAAAAATTTACATACATTCAATTAGATTAAAGACCAAGTGTGATTTGTAATCCATAGCTTTTTGTTACTTTATGTTCAGAGACATAGTTGGAGTTAAGGCCATGAAGTGAGTAAAAGTCAAACTTTTCAACCCACTTTGACCAATGCTGCACGACCTTGTTTGCCGCTAATTAAAGATGGCAAAAAAATAGTTGTTTACACATGATACACATAATACACACATATCTGCGATTCAACAACAAGAAGTGAAGTGAGTGTACGAGTATGGCCCTCCCTTGGAGAGATTTACATGACCCACCAGCAGCACCCACTTGTGCAACCATAGATTGAAAACCTATTACAACCATGACTCGCAAGCTGGTTACTAATCTTATAAACCCTCTTACTTCGTCCTTCTCTTAACATAGGTAAAATATCTATGTAAGTGGGTAAGGAAGGTAAGGTATTATTATGCAGGTAGATCTGTAGACTAATATAGGACATTCGTTGTGCCTAGTAGGTTGTAAATACTTTATACAATAACTAACCACTGTGGTTAACTCTGGGACAGGAATACAACCAAAAAAGTGTTCTTCTTCCCTTTCCAGACGCCATCCGTGGTGCATTCACTAATGGGTGCTGCTTCTCTTGGTGCATTCACTTATGGGTGCTGGTTCTCTCGGTGCATTCACTGATGGGTGCTGCTTCTCTCTGGCCTAGTATAAGTAAAAGAGTGTCTCGGGGTTGTAAGTAACTTTAGCGCAATCCTGACCTGGCTTGAACCTACCTTATGTCAGCTTGGATATTTTTCAAAGGCCTGCATAGTAAGCTGTGGAAAGCATTAGTTGAGTAGTAACTAATTACTGGCCTTGGCTCCACCACCACTCTACAACTTTCTTTTGCTCAGTGGGCCAAAAGTTGGACTGTAGGATTTTTTAAATTAAAGTTAGACGAACCCATTAATTTATTCATCACTGATGAGACCCCCTTTTTTTGGGGGGGGGGGGGTCTCGGGGAAGAACTTGGATCACATAGCTGCAAAAACGACGGCATAATTTGTAAAGCACCAGCAGAAAATCTCTAGTGTATATACAGTATGCGGATTTTTTCCTTCACTACAAGGTGAGGGCATTTTGAAAAGAGTGACCCCGTTTTTTCAATTTTTTTCCCAATAAGACCCTAAAAGAAATTCGCTAGTGCTTTAGAGTTGGTTAACAGCCTTGGATCAAGCGGGGAGTGGAACCACACCTCTTGAGCAGAGGTGCTTGTTTTGAATCCCATAGGACGTTTACCTTATAGGAAAAAGGGCAAATTTTCCAAAAACTTACTGAAAATTTTGTTTGGATTCCCGTCAGCCAGGGTGGCCTGGTACCTTCTTCACCTTCTTGAGTGAGGCCTTTCAGTGGCCAAATCAAACCAAGGCCATTTGCGTGGGCTTGGGCCTTAAATAACCATAAGTATCATGGAGGAAAGTCTAAAAACTTTTTTTTTTCTAATTTTTTTAATAAAAAAACCATAGATTTCGACTCCGAGACCTTGATTTTGTCTAAACATGGGATATTTACAATATTTATCATAGAAGCAATTTATATAAAAATTTGAGGGCTTTTAGTTTTTACCATAGTACAAGTGTGAGTTCGCCGGTTCATCCTACGGGCACATGGAGTGACAGTTAAAAATTGGATGTGGGAATAGTAACTTTCTAGTGCCCTTCTTTCTTGTAAAAAAACTGAGCACCATAGGATAGTAGACGAAGAATAGAATGCTCCAGGGGGAGGGGGGGGGGGGGTTTTAAGTAAAAAGTAAAAGGTCCTGCCTGTCACACTGTGCCGACGTGGAAAGTGACGGACGCGGGCGGCGCATGTGGAGGACGCAGCGGATTGGTGCACTCGCCTTCCATGCCCACACTTATACACTCAATCCACTTCTACCTGCCCAACTTGAATCCAACGGTAGCGCGTGCCGGCATCTATTTCGCCATAATTATAGCCTTTTTCTGTTTTTTTACAACTCATGCCTCGCCCTAAACCCTTTTTTCTATCTCCTTGCTTCATGTAGCTTATCCAATTGTAAAGTAATTTCTTGTTTTTTGGTTTTTTTGGCCACAGTCAACCAACCAACACCCACCAGTGCACCATCCGCTGGATGTCTGTTGTTTTACTTACTTGTGGATGAACCTCAACTGAGTTAGTATATAATTGTTTCACCGTGGTAACCAATTCCATTAGAAATAGGTCTCATCATGTATAGGTAGATAGGTAGGAAATTAGATAACTACTAGGTTAGTAGACGGTTTATACATACGTATGGGCTCCTTGTACTACCTACGTACTAACAACCTAGTTGTTAGTAGGTTGTTAGTAGGTAGGTAGTAAAAAAAAAAAAAGCAACTGCACTAATAATCACCATGGTTAGCTAGGGAACTAGAAACCCAACAGAAAACTGTTTCCTGACCACTTACCATCCATCCTTTAGGGTGCAATAAGTTGTCTTGTTACTAACCCTTGGGTGAACCAGCCAGCTACCCACACTGGTACCATGGTAAGAACTAAAAACCCCAAAAATCCACTTAAATTGCTTTCTAAAAATTAAAATTATTTTCATCCTTATGGCTGGGTTATTGTTCGTTCTCATGGCATTGAAGTCAATCAAAGGCGCCCAACATAGCTAAGTACCTATACACTAAGGCCCCTTTACACTTACGTAAGGGACCATGACCGTGGAAATGTTGAGAGTCCTCAAAACACATCCACAGTCCGTCCCAGAAAATTCAGAAGTCATTCATTTGTTGGCCCAGATTGTCATGTGTAATTTTAAAGTGAAAATTAGACTTTATTGAGGTACCAATATACTATAACTGAGCCAAAAGAAGCTAATTAATTATTTTATCTAATTTTTGATTTTTCACTTGATATTATATTATATGTAACTGTCGTACTACTGTTTAGGATTTGTCCCTTTTTTTTCATTGCTTTGCTTCCATGTCTTCTTTTTTCACTTTCTTCATTTTTTTTCATTTCAGCAAGTAGGATCGCCATGGATCATAGAAGAGAAAAAAAACATTGTAATAAATCTAACCAAACACATCTTTTTGGCCCATGGGCTAAATTTTATTGTACTCACCTTTTATTTTAAACATATTTTGTAGGAGTGAGAAAAAAATTATGTAATTTTTTGGACCAATCATGATTTTTTGGACCACGGGCTAAAAAACTTCACATTCATCTTCAAAAAATATTTATATACATATTTAAAATCATGACAAAAAAATTGTAGACCAATCGTGGTTTTTTTGGGCTCATGGTTTTAAAAATGTGCAACTCGCCTCTAAGAAATTTATTAATTGTTTTTTAATTTGGACCACCAAATTTGACCAATCATGATTTTTTGAGCTCATGGTTTAACAAACTTGTTAGACTCACTTGTTTAAGGAGGTTTAACAACAAGTTCATTAGATCAAGAAACATTATCCATAATGCACTTGATGTTGATTTTTCATTCATTTACATTTCTTTAGTCATTTGTTTTTTCAACTTTGTAGAAAAGGAACTTGAACCTTCAAATAAATGTTTTTTCAATCATAGATTTTCTAGCATGACGATCGTGAACTTTTAAGTTTTAGTGTTAAAAAGGTTTTTATGAATAGTTGGACATTACATGTTACCAAAGTTATAATTAGGTTGTGAGGCTAAAAGTTGATTCACACCTGGTGGTAAGCGAATGTTAAGTCAATGGTAAGGGGTGCATGACAAAAAATGAATTCAAACTTACAATCTTAATTTAACACTAAAATCTAAATGGTTGCCTAGGTGGTAGCAAATGTTTAAAAGATGTTAGTTAATGTTAAATAATTGATCTCTAACATCAAATCTTCAAAAAACATAGATTTTGTATGAAAAGTTCAATGGTAAGTTATCAACCCTTAAAACAAGACTTTAATTCAATGGTAATGCAACATGGATATGTTTGAAATGCTTCCTAAAATTTACATTTGTTCCCCTCCTATTCACCCTCCACTTTCATCTCCCCCCTCTTTGCCATTCTCTACCTCTTCCTTCTTTTTGTTCTCCCTTTATCCTTGCTACAAGTTGTTCAAAGGAAAAAGAAGAACATAATTGCAAAATCTATTATTCAAGATAGTTTAGAAGTTATAGCAAGTTTTCAATAATGCAATGGAATTTCTAGGGACTTCTTCTCCAACTAGATTGATGAACAAAATAAAAAAGGTAATATTATTTTGCAATTAATTGAGCATGTGGCAAGCCTTGACACAATCGATGTGTGAGACAAATTTGAAATTATTGTTACAAAATGGAACCAATTTTCGCAAAGGTTCTCCATTCAAATGAGGAATGGTGTAGCTTGTAAAGATAAATGGGGCACTATTGCAAGAAATTTTGAAAAGAACTATGATTACACACATGAAAGAAAAAACAATCAAGATTACTGGTCTTTAAACATAACAAATAAAGTTGCATGAAGATTGCCTAGGACCTTTGGGAGGAAATTATACAAAATGGTTGTAGAATTTTTGGGGACATGTCCCATCTTTAACCCACCTCACATCTGGGATTTAATGGATGATGCGAACAAGAACTACAAGCCTTTTGTTTTGACACATAGCGACACCATCAATCTAAATGGAAATTCAATAGATGTAAATTATGAAGCAATGCAAAATGTGAATGCAAAAAAAAATACCAATGTTGATGATGGCTAAATGTTTGAACCAACACAAGCTACACCTTTGCCACCTTGTAGTGCAGCAGCAAAGAGTTTCACTGAATTGATGCACAAGATAAATGGCGATTCCATTGATCCCATTCGTCTCAAAGTCATAGCACCATTGCCTACTCATCCAAATGCAACTACACCATTACCCATTCAACCAAAAGTCATGTTAGGTATTAATCCCCCATTAAACCCTACCCCCCCCCCCACCAACATTAATTAGCTAAAACTCTAACATAGCAAAAACATGAGATGGTCATTCTGCTAGAAGTACATGGGTTAAAAAAACCTATTCTTTTGCTCATAAGAGCATGGTGGAAACAACATAGAAAAGGAGCAAGATGTTGGTGGAATCCATTGATCAAATCAATGCCACAAGTGTATTGTTGGAGGAGAAACAAGTTGAAATTTAGGACAAACTTGTCAAGAAACAACTTGAGTATTTCAAAGTTAGAGATGAAGCTGCTAATCGCACATAGATGGGCATGGGCATGAATTAGGCCCTCAATAACTTGGCACAAGTTAGGACTCAAGCTTTCACACAAATTGTTGCCAATGATAATCCACGCACAAACAACAACAATGCAAACAATATCATTGTCAACAAATAACCTATCAATGAATTGAAGTTTGTTCAAATTGACTTGGAATCAAAACTATTTGTTGAATGCAAACTATCTTTGCTAAATCAAATTGACTTGTTTTGACATGGATGTTGTGTTTTGGGGGAAAATATTAAATCTGAAAAATATTTGGCTGCCATGAAGATGCCATAACACCAAACAAAGTCCGCCACAATCCAACTAAATGCCAACAAATGAAAAAATTTACTGGATGGTATGAAGATACATGACAAAAGGTTGTGTGAATTGAAATGCATAGGGAAAAAAAACTTTCAACATTTTTAATTATATGTCTAATCTAATAGAAAGCACAAAGGATTCACATGTAATTCAGTGAAAGTTATTTTGTTTATTGAGATATAATGTTAATTCCCTCCGAAGCACAAATCTCCAAATGTATCATGACCTTCAATTTGTGCTTGATTCATGGGTTCTTTAGTAACTTTATGATGTCCTTATTCATGTACACCAACTTCAAGTTCAATCATTTGAAATAGTCGAACAATGTTAGTTACATCTTCAAACCTAAAAAGGTTGTGCAACAAGCATTAACATGTAAACACATTAGGAATGAATGTCACATGTAATTTAGAATTTTGCAATTCCTTAAAAGTTTTTTTCAAAATGCTAAAAACATTTTCAACTATTAATCTCCTTTGTTTATGTTTTCTATTGTACAAAAGTTATAATATTGAATGTTGCCCTTATTCTTAGAAAGATGCCATAATTCAAGTGATTAATGGATAGCCCTTTTCACCCAATAGATATGGTGGAAAGCCATCTACACCCCTCCCAAGATCAAATAAACCTTGATTTTGAGCATGCTTATATAATACAAACATGTGTAGGACTCTAGAATCATTAGTGTTACCAAGCCAGCCAACACAAAATGTCAGGATTTAATTTTTTTATAATCTATTATTGTTTGAGTTACAATTGAATAGCCTTTTGTTTTATGATAGTAATAATCTTCAAGAAAAATGGTTTTAGGTTTAGAAATTTGGATGTGGGTGCCATCAATTGCACAATGAACACTTGGTAATCCACACAATTGCTAAACATTTTCCATCACAAAATTCATTTATGCTTTTGTTGGCCACAAAATTAACTTCCTGAAAGTCATGTTGGCAACTTCCATAAATTCATGCAACATGAATGACACTATTGATTTATCGATTGCAAATAATTCATTGCAAATTAGGAAATTAACGCCATGGGCTAGCTTATAAATAGTGCATGACACCCATGTTTCAATAGGAATTGCGCTTTGATAATGGGTGTCTTACTTCACCAACATAGGCCACAATTGGTTAACAATAATAAACAATGTTGTCTTGGTCATTATAAAGTTTTACACCGATCTATCATCATCATATTCTATTAGTAAAAACCGAGAGAACCATGTGGTGTTCCTTGGCTTCACCCAATGCCTAAATTCCTACAATAGAACTAAAAGATTGATAGATTGTAGCTATAGTAAGAAATAATTATGGGTTTGTTTCAACAATGGGGTTTAAGTTGTTAAAACTTGGATCCAAAGATGAAAGAAAGGGTAGTTTGGAAAAGAAATAAATTATTTAAATAACAACATACACCTTATTAAAAACAAAACCCTATCCATTTAATTTGTCCATGGAGTTGAAAAAAATGGAAGGTGATGACTTATCTATGTTGTAGATGCACAAAATGACAATAGAGTTCAATCGTAATTCAAATGTTTATCTTTTGTCCTTCGTGTCATTAACAATGAGCATAAACAATTAAACATCATTTACTATTCTTGAAAATGCACAAAGCATAACTTTTTACAACCATTATTGGAAAGGAATATTTTCAAAAGACTAACATGTTAGAATTTTAAAATAAACTAAAAACCATAAACCAAAATCACAACAACACAAAAAATCACCTATAATATCAAAATACACACTTGCAAAAACACTAATAATCACTAGCAAGTTGCAACAACAACACACACTTGCAACAACACCAAAAATTACCTACAACAACGCTAGGAAGAAGATGAAGAGGAGATTGAATTAGCCAATGACATCGTAGTTATGAAGGCAACCAAGGAGCAAATTGTAGTGATGCGGAGGGGGAACGTAGTGTTGTGAACCCAAGTAGCTATGGTGTTGGTGCATCGATAACAATAGGCAGAGGTAAGATGAACGATGGCGACAAATCTTCATGCAGCAAGGCACATGGAGTATCATGTTTTCACACTAGTATTTCTCTTTTATTTTTTTATGCTTTTGCTCCATTTGTTGTTGCAAAAGTTGGAAATTGTAGCTATTGAGGTAGGGAACTTCATAGAATTTTGAAACAAAAGTAGCATGGGTTTGTTGTGATTTTGAGAGCTACGAGGATGATTTAAAACAACAACAAAGGAACAAACTCACAAGTGAAGACACCAATGAAGATAAAATAATAACACCAAAATGGCAAACCAATGAAAATAAAATAACAACATTAACATAATTCAATGAAATTACAATGAAAATTGAGTAAATATTGAACAATTTGATGATACAAAAGAAATGAAAAGGAGAATGTGAGGGACTAAAAAGAGAAGCATGAGTAAGACAAAAATGAAGAGGTATGTGAAGAGTGAAATTAAAAAAGGAACTAGCTTATTTGAGCAAATGCTCGTGCATGATGAAAAGGGAAAAGAATGGCCATGGGGAACAAGGGGAATGATGAAAAGAACAGCAAAAAGTTGCCTTAACTTGCCGTCATGGATTTTGATGTGAATCCATGATGGCAAGAATGTACGTTTTTTAAACCTTCAAACTTTTTAAAACCTAAACTACCGTAGGTGTGAATGCACCTTAATAAATGTTAACAAAAATGTTAACGTTAAAATTAATGTTAAATAAATGTTAGGGATGATGTTTGTTTTAGCACTAACACTAGGTGTGATTAGAGCTTAACCTAGATAAAGTTATTTAATTAATGGTTAAAAGCCAATTTTAACATTTTTCTTCTATTTGAATTTTCACATAATTTTGATTAAAAAAAGCTAATGTGACCTCACACCATGTTTTGTCATAGAGTCATTACGTAGATAACAACAACCTACTCAATCAATAAATAAGACAAATTATAACCAAGTGTGAAAATGTCATGCCCTAATATGCCATAATTCATGTTGAATCAAAAGGGGTCATGCTATTAAAACGTATGTATAGAATGTGCGTATAATACACTCGTATTATACATCATATAATACTAACGGCTACTTTTTAAATATACATAAATATTGAATCGTATGTATAATACAACGTATAATACACGGCCATGTGTACAATTTTACAATTGCATGTGTTGTAACTGCGTTTATTGAACTGTGTTTCTTGAAATGTGGGCTTTATACTACATATAATACGTGTATAATATGTTTTGTAAAACGTGATGCGCCCCCAACAGTGAATACAACTCACATTTGTTCACTATATCAAACAAAACGTATTATACACGTATTATACAGCCCACATTTCAAAAATTCATAAAACACAGTTTAATAGTCATGTCATCACCCACCTCTTGCTTCATTTGCAATTCACCTTAAGCCCTTCTTTGTTGCATTTCATTGTGCCACAATCCACGTTCATGAAGAATTATGTCATGTTGTTATTTTAATTCCATGATCTTTAAGGCCTTTAACTTAATGGGATATTTGTATATTATTTGAAATCATATTTTTTGAAAGCTAGCTTGATTTCACAATTTTAATTTTCAAAGTTGTAAAAGCGATTATTCCAATGTTGTGGGGTAAAAAATTTTAAATCCATAAGCTTGAAGGTAGGTGCATGTTGTTGTTTTACACACCTTTCAATTTTTGCTTTTCTTCTAAGTTTATATTTGCACTTGTTGATGTTCAAACATTTTCTCTTTTGCTTTTTCAATTTTGGTTCCAAACTCCATACAAAAGCTTTGGAGTTCAAGTTCATTTTGTTCTTTTGTTCTTGCATTTTGTTCTGTCTTTCATTTGTGTTGTATTATTTAGAAACTCTTGTTATAGTTTGAACTCTTTTTGTTGAATTGTGAAATGTTTGTGTGCATTGCAATTCTTGAATTTTCTTATAATTTTGATTTTATATCTAGTTACATTGATATTTGCATCATGTTTTTTCAACTTGTTTTTTGGTTGTCTTCTAGTTTCAAAGTTTCATAAGCACATTTTTTGTGAGCGGATTGGCTTTTGTGCTTTGACAATTGCCTATGTGATGATATTTTTATGTTTTAAAAGTCCGCTATGCCTCCCTTGAAACTATTGTTGAATTTAACATATCATTATTTCTTCTTCTTCTATCTTTTTGATAATTGATTTCCTTCATCAGAAGCTTTTATAAATTGGAACTCAAGTGAACATTTTCTTTTGAAAATCTGAATTTTATTTTTTTCAATTTTAAAATAAAGATGGTTCTCATAAATTTGATAGCCATTGATTTGTTAGATAATTCTTTTAACTTGGGTATCATGATTCATTTATTATAATAAAAAATATTTTGTAATAATTTTTTAAAATTAAGAAATAAACCAAGAAACTTTTAGAATAATCAGTTTAGCCTAAAAATCCAAACTAGAAGCTTTAAAATCCTTGATATTATTATTAAATGATATCTTACCCAACTGTTTTATTGGTTATTATTTTAATATTTTAATGGTCTTTTACAAAAATGTTGCCAATTAAATCTAAATATGTTTGGGGATGTTCATTGTTCGTATTACATATAAAATTGAAAAAACAACATTAATCCTATTTATCCCTAGACTAAGCCTTCAAAATCTAAAATCTTATGAACTATAATTATCCAAGTAGTATCTTTTAATATCTTGATTGGATATCAAATTTTGATTTTTGAAGAAGGTGGTGGTTTTTAGGTAGTGAAAAGTATGAAAAGCAATTTTCAAATATTTGGTTGTTGTCAAGGATGACTTTAATAGTTTTCAGGTGATAACTAACTTGAAAACCACTTGAAAAGTAGCCTCCCTTTTGATAATTGTGCAACATTGCTACCCACCTTGACGTCTAGAAGATGAGGTTTTAAAATTATCTTTTGCAAGGAAAATGTGACTATCAACAACCAATCTTGGATAAACATTCATATGTTTATTGTTAAGTTTGGAACCAAAATTAAAAACATGAAAAAACATTATTTAACACAAGGTCAAGTTGTTTAGGTAGATAAAGTGATTTAAAAAAAAAAGTTGACAATTGGTTGAATTTTGTATATTCAAAATATTAATATTGAACTTTGTACCTATATTTATATAAAATAGTTTGGGAAAAATCCCTTTGTATTTGGATTGGGGTTAATCAAATGAGTTTACTTAAGCATTGGTTTGGAGAGTGTAACCCATTTTTTAGTTGCCAAAATGAATGAACCTCCTTTTTTTCCCCTTCAAAATGCTTTATGAGGGACCCCTTTGGTGATTCATAGGTTTTCATTTCTTCCATTTTCATAAGGATTCAAACTTGTGAAGCTTTTTAAGGCGGTGCCTTACTTTACACATACATTGTTTAACAATGATGAATATTTAATGTGTGCATATAATCAAACCTAACTTTTGAATTGGGCATGGAGGTTATCGAATTCAAAAAACCGTACTAAAACCAAAACTAAAAAAGTTAGAAATTGGAAGAATCAAGCTCAAACCCACATTCGAAGAACCTCCAAAAAAAAAAACATAAAATGTTAGAACTGAAATTGGAGGTTTTCTAAAAATGGAAGAACTCCACAACAATAGTGCAAACCTTGTCCAACTTGTTTTTGGTTTCCAATATTGAAACTTTTATACCGTTTGTTTATATTGATTATTCACAAATTTTTAAGGAAGCTTTTAAAAGATGTAACTTGGTGAACTTTTTGGAACACAAAGCTTCATTTTTTGAGAAATATAAAAACACAATGGATCTCAATGTTGCCACCTAATAAAATGGATGATTTCATAGTACAAAAGGTTGGTGGTGGGGATGTTTGAGGAGTAGGCAACAACTTCTCATGCAAAAACTAATTTGGAACTCTTATGTGTCGTTGAACCTTTTTTGGGCCTCACATGTCTTTTGTTGTTGCTTGCGTGCATGAAAAACCTTTGCAAACCTACACTAAGCTATGATGTTTCAATTTTATGTTTGTTGTCAAATTTTGTTAAGGTGACATTTTCAACTATTTCATAATCACCAAGTATGGGTCCTTGGATTATTTTGCTTTTGTGAACACTATTGACGACACTTATGATACATTGCTAAGCTATTGAGATATAATCAAAGATAGAATTTGGTCTTGTGGGACAGTCTTCAATGGATGGTGTGCCATGGTTAGGGTATGAAGTTTGGTTTTTAGGATGGATTGGTTGAAAGTAACAGAATATGTGAAATAACAATGCAATGAAATTGCCTTTGCTTTATTGAAGGACTTGAACATTAGTTCCTTGCTTAAAGATATGATGAATGTGGCTAGAGTTATTTATCTTTAGTTTTGGGTGCAACTCCAAACTAAACATGCTTTCTTGGTTTAGCCAAATATTCTTAAAACTCAGAATTGTCATGGCATAAACATTAGACCAAATCAAGTTTTCATTCCACCTTTATTGGATGAAATTTCATTCAAGGAACAAACATTTTTCTTCAAGTTGACAATGCAAATAAATTGTCATAATGCTTTGAAAGGATCACATGTTAATAATCTTTACATGTGAATGTAGAGGAATTTATCTTGCAATCAACTCTTTTGCAACTGGTTGTCTAAGTTGTTTAAGCCCACTGAACTTTGAATGGAAATGATTTAAAACAACATTAAACAAGAAAGCTGTTTCTTAACATGAAGAAAAAGCTCATCAACATGCTTATGACACATTTGAATCTTGTGGAGTGCATGTATGTGGATTTTTAAATTTATTTTTCCTATGAAGATGTTTCTTTGTTTGTAGCAATTAGATTTTGGGCTTGGAACAAGAATTGACATGTGACTAACTTCTCCTAAAGTTATTTACTTTGACATTGAAAACAATTTTCCTACATTTCAACCCTTTTTACTACACCTTGATTTTTTTCCCCTCAAATTGTTTGATATATGTTTTGCTTGTTTGTATATTTATTTTGTTGCATGATGTTTTGTTTAAAAAATTTGTGTTTATGTTGACTAATTTTATATGTTTTTGACAAATTTTATTATTACAAAATGTGAATGTAATATTCACTAGTCCTCGTTCAATGGACCATTAAGTTCAGTGAATCTTGAAGTGAATTCAATGGGACCAATGAATTTACCCCAAATTCAATTAAAGCACTTATGTGCAAGGACACATTTTATTATAATCTTTATCATATGCTACAATGGGCATGGTCATTTTGACAAGAGTTCCGATCCCCCAAATGATTTCATAAGTAACGAAAGTTTTACCTTGATTATTATGATGTTACATAGCAATTTTGTTGATTGTTGGTAAGCTTTTTCATTGCCAATTTTTTCTCCTCCAATTCATTGAAGCTTGCTGCTTACATCTTCAGCAAACCAGTAGCTGTCACCCACAACTCCGCATGGACCCACTTCTCAATCCCTCCCTCAACACCTCTAAATACCAACCTTCACGCCTACTGAAAACCTCTATAGCTTATACGTTGTATCACCATTTTTACTACAAAGAATTTGAGAGAAATTTGGATTTTTTTGGGGTTTTTCTAATGTAAATTTATATTACTATATATTTTGTGGGGGTTTAAACCTCCCATAAATTTTGACATTAAAAAAATGAAAAAAAAACATTAAAAAGAAAAACTAGTGTTATCTGTCATTTGGTAGGATTACTTGCAGCTCCTGGACAGGAGTGAATGTAATGCAGAACTCTGTGTAGCCTGAAATTCCACAGGTGTGTAGGAAATGACAAATGACTGCAACAACAGCCAAAGGTTCTTCTGTCATTTAAGACACTGCTGGAAAGAAAACCTGCGGAATCAATGGGTATATATATATACATGGGGACCATTGCTCTACGCTAATGTAGTAAACATAAAAGAACAACAACCAAAAAAATGTTGAGAGGCAGGCCTGGTAGATAGATAGATAGATAGATATGTAACTAACAACGTCATTTTGTACCAAGTTGTTTTTTATCACATGGAGAGGGAGAGGCCCGAAACGAAGATATGCCAAGGAGGTAGTAAAGTAGGTACTTACTATGGATGATGAATATTTTAAGGCATAGAAATTCTTCTCTGACAATAATGAGGAGATGTAGTTATTACCTAGTATGCACCCAAGAGGCCAAGTTTCTTTTCACTTGGGGGAGGGGGATTGGGTAGGCTAGGTGGGGAGAAGGGGGCGGGGGAAGGCTTTGGGATTTTTTTAAAAAAAAAATTGCATGTTCACAAAATGTTCCTCAAATTCTCAATATGTTCTCCCAAGGGTTCAGTGGCATGGCGTCACCCCATTTATGAAGAGGTCTCAGGTTACAACCCGTATCTGCTGTGTACTGGGTTGGCCAGATGGGGTGCAGGGGGTTGTGCGAACAATGACAATGGCATTCATCCCAGACGTCTGAGTAGTCATTGGTTATTGGCGAGTGAAATCCCATCCATCGAGTCATCGTTGTTACAGCGATAAGCAGCTCGATTACCTGAAATAGAACTCACCACTCCAGTGGCTTGTGTTTTTTTTATGGCAGTAACCCCACTGCTCTCCCTGGTTACCTAGTCCATATAACCTTTGCCCAAAGATGAACTCTTAAATTTGGATTATTCGAAGTTTGGGGAGACAGACAAGAGTTTAAATAAGAAAAAGTAAAAAGAGTAAAAAGTCGGGGGGGGGGGGGGGGGGGGGGGGGGGAGGGCAGGAGGTAGGGGAGGAGGACGCGGAAAAAAAAAGAGAAGAAGAAGAAGAAGAATAGATAGAGTTTTGTTGACGTGTCCCCAGGATAGAGTGGTAGACGGCAGAATGGATTCCCCGTGTCAGGTCAGGAAAGGAGGCGGTTTCAAAAAAAAAAAAAAAAAAACTGATGGTGGGGACCGGCGGAGGTGAATTTTGTATACGCCAGTCAAAGCGCATGGCTTGGCCGAGCGGCATGGGTTACGGGATGCGCATGGGATGGGGGGGTCATGCGCGGTACTAGGCTACTACTACCAGGAGCTTTGTTGTTTCTCTGGTAAAGACTAGTGCTGTTGTTGTTGTTGTTGTTGATGTTGGTGGTGGTGTTGTTGTTGTCGTTGTTGTGAAGACCGCGAGGCCCCTCTACTACTACTACTATTCCTGCTGCTTTGCTTTGCTTTGCTTTGCTGCTGCACCTTCTCACGCCTCCATATACTCCTCGCGTCTCGTTCTTCTCCCTTCTTTGGTCACTTTCTCTCTTCTCTCTCGTGTGCTCTTCTGCGCCCCCTGGTTTATGCACAAACATGTGCCGTTCGTTTTCTTCTTCCGTTTTCTGTTTGTGACTTGTGTTGTTTTTTGGGTTTTTGGGTTTTCTCATTTGTGCTGCTGGCTGCTGGCTCTTTTTTTGGGGGTGTTTTTTTAGTTCCCCTTTGGTTGCTGGAAGTTGTGTGTGTGCGTGCGTGCGTGCGTGCGTGCGTGTGCGTGTGGCGGTCTGCTTCTTCTTTTGTGCTCCTTGGTTGTATCTTTTGTCATGGGATGATGATGACTTGGATCGTGCGTTTGCTTGTCTTAAAACCGGTTTTGGGGGTGATCCATTTTGCTCTGTTCTTGTAGAGGGTTGTTTGATTTTCTTTTTGTTTGCTTTTGTTGGTCCAGGAGAGACAAATAAGAAGCCCCGTGTTTTCTTGACAATCACGTAGGGTTGCGTTTGACTCCCATCTGTATCACAAGTGCTTTGAGTGAAACGATGACTAATAATTCTCATTCATGATGCTGAAGATGCAGAAGCTCATTTGTGTTATCGGTCCCTCTTATCAATGCTATTATTACCTTTGATGTCGCGGGAGTTTTTCTTATGTCAAGCGCTGTTATAGAGAACGGCTTTCTGTAGTTTTTTTTTTCCTTGCAAGTTTCCAGATATATTTCTCCTTTCAAGAAGTATTTGTTAGCAGCTCCGCACATAAGCTTGTCTTGCATCCCCTGTCTGTCCAAGGAGATCGGTGAAGGGACAAGGTAGAGTGTTATGGTGTGCCCAAGTGTGCAGAAGGCCGGTTTGAGTTCGGCGCCCTCATGATGGACAGAGGGCGAGAGGGCCGGCGGAGCAGTGTAGACAGAGGCCCCGTGTCTGCACCTCGCCGTCCTCGCACGAGCGGATTCAAAGACGCCTCAGGTCGAGCCTTTTCACTGAACACCGCCGATTCTTGT
The DNA here is from genome assembly GCA_963921925.1 of Sphagnum tenellum. NCBI lineage: Eukaryota > Viridiplantae > Streptophyta > Sphagnopsida > Sphagnales > Sphagnaceae > Sphagnum > Sphagnum tenellum. Next base: position 11,280,807 of record OY998147.1, on the reverse strand, counting down.
TCGAAAGCCCAAAACGACATATGCTTCCGAGATTTACCGCAATATATTGTCTGTCGCAGAGCAGAACTGGTCCTGTCGATGTGTCCCTGCAGACCAAGTTTCCGAAACTGTCCACAAAGGAGCCCATAATGTAGAAGTCTGCAGGCTTTTGAACAGAGGCCTGCTTGACAAGATACCTTCTCTTGTAGCTTCCATGCGCAAGAACAGGATTGACAGTTGTTGGGTGCAAGGAGCGTCTATACTTGCTGGGTTTGCTAGTTAATTGAATCACTGAAAGCACACAGCATTTGCTGGATGCTGAGGAGGAACACCTGCTGATGTTCTCCTCGCTCTCTTCCGTTTTGTCCCTGAGCAGCATCTGGTGTGGAACAGTTTCACATGATCATGCGTCCTCTTAAGCAGCCTCCATGACCGCATTTGTCAGAAGTCAAAGGGCTAAAGTTTGCAATTTCGCAGCTTCCATCACAGCGTGCAGGCTCTACCTGTGCCTATGCTATTTGAATTAGAAGAGCATCGCGCGATGCATTCATGCAAAGCAGACTACCAAGTGCACACGCTGCGGAAAATAGTCTCATCAAGTTGCGACATCATTTTGATAGGTCCTCCTCGCTGGAAGATATGGGAATTAGTGCGTGCATCTGACTTGTTTCATTTTGGGTGTCTCTGTTTGCACAGTTGGTGAGGATTGCGATGACACCATGGACGATGTTCACAGCGCAAGATTACGGGAAAGGCCCAAGAAGGATAGCAGTAGCCTGATGTCTGGGAAAGGATTGGTCTCCTCGAGTGTAGTTTCGATTTCTCGCATTAAGAGAAAGAGGCAGGGATTGCAGGAGATACAGGTGCAAGTTCGAGGTAGCATTGCTGACGAGTTAGAGGACACGACCCATGATTCGGAAATGGGGGGTTCTGAAGATGATGACGATCTTCCCCCTCCCCCTATTCCTCGCCGCCCTGCGAAATCAAGGCCACAAGGGAAGGTGAGGGTCCAACTGTTCAGCATATTCCCGACCTGGAGATCTCTTTTCTCCTGTGCCTCGCTGCGGGGCCCTCTCTGCTCTCTCTTCTATCCCTTACATTTCTCGCACCTTCCAAACTTGCCGGATGTAAGCAATATGTCTTTGGACAAGCTTACGGTGAGCAGATTCTCATCCGGACTTTTCTTTAGTTTCGTCAGTCCGGCACTCCTTTCACGCGTTCTGATCGATCTTCGGCGATTTGCAGGGCGTCGAGGATATCAGCATCAGAAACGATCTCCCAACTGTGCCCAGGAAGGCTCGCTCAGGTGTGTATAGACTATAGACTACAATGCATTGATGGCTATGCATTACAAGTTTGCTTAAACGCGATGTACAGAGTCGTTTTGACTTTTTGACACGCTACTGCAGCAGTTCCCAAGCGACTACAAGAGTCGCCCCCACCTCCAGTGCAAGAGACTCCATCTCAGCCACCTCAACTAGTTGCTTCTCCAACTCCGGCACCATCCAGCACTCTTTCATCATCATCTGCTGTAACCCTGAAGCCCAGAAGAAGAACTGTAATTCTTATCTATGACTCTTCTACACTTCCTGTTCTTCTTCCTAATCACATCTCCTGGACCCATGACTGGAAATCTTTTTACTGACTGCAGCATTTGCTTTCTCCTGCAGAAGCCAAGTGGATCGAAACCTAAGGTCTCTAAGCTGCTGAAGGTACAGGAGACCATCAGTGTCTGAATCTTCTGTCAGTTGCAGTAGATGAAGAGTGTCCATACTATCTGCATTGTTCTGGCCCTTGAATGTAGCATGTTCAAACTTACAGTTTGCTGGAGTAGATTTGTGTTGGTGATGCAATTGAACTGTTTACTGTATAAATCCTTTGCCAAGATAGTGGTATAATTGCTTGCTTTTGGTGACGAGATCCTGAGGGTAAGGTTGGACACATCAAAAGTTTGGAAGAGGTTGAAAACCAGTTTTCATTTCATTTGCAGCTTCTCTGGTGAGTTCAAAGAAATCAAATTTGGTAGTAGTGTCTTGATGACAGGGACAGGTGTCTACACCTACAGTCTCAGAGGAGGTGGAAGTGGCAGAGGCCTTATTTGATCTAGCAAGGACAATCCCCCCTCCTGCATTGGACCGAAGGATGGATTTGAAACCTGAATCCAAGTCAGAGGCAAAGTCATTGGCTTCTGGGTCAGCACAAATCCTGTCTCCTGCAGCCCAGCCTTCTTATGCAACTGCTGCTCCCTCACTCATTCCAGCTCTCAACACAACATCTGGCACGCTATTGGGCCCTTCACCAGCTGCTGCATCACCTGTTCCCTTGCCCTCCCCTCCATCTGCTGCTGCTCCAGTCCCTGCAGAGGGTATGCCCTCGATCTGTTTTCAGCTTCTATATGCACATAGGGTGGGATGTCTTTTCTCTTAGTCATCATCATGCCTGGGCAGTGTCAAAGAGGCTTTCACAAATGCTCTTCCTACCAAAAGTCAGTTTGTACCTGGCTCTCTGGTGAACTGTTTGGGGTTGAGAGTTCTTGCATCTGTCACTGCATTGTACCATGTTGGTCTGGATTCTCTGCTGTGGATAAGAGCAGGTAGACTGTTTCTGGAATTAAACCACATATTTTGTTAGTACAGTGCAATTGTTCTTGTAGTCAGCTTCTGGTGACTTCTAGGTGGTTTTGTAACAAGAATTCTGGTCACAAGGATACAGTGTTGGACTTAGTATGGACTAGTGAATAAGCAGATTGATTGCTTGTGTTTTCCGGAATCTGCAAGACAGTGATATGTTATTCAGGTCTTCCAACCATGCTTAGTCATTTAGACCTCACATTCTGATTGTCATGTTGGCAGCTCCAAAGAGGAAACGTCCTCGTGTCAGAACTCGTCCAGATGAGGGAGCACCTACACCAGCTGGTTTAGTTAAAAGCACTGCTAGTGCAATTTCAAATTCTCCTGGGGCAGTTAGTCTCCAACCTAACAATGTTGACCAAAGTGAAGCCCATCCTGGTATTGCAGATGAGGGGTCTGTGAAAACTGAGTCCACTACATCTGCACCTATGACTGCCTCAGGGCCTGCTTCCAGTAGTCCTTGTGGGGCGCCAGTTCTGCTAGTAACAGCCCCATCAATGCAACAGAACAGTATGGTGGAAAAGAAACACGATAAACTTGAGAAGAAAATTGTCAAAGGAGAAGTGACCAGGACTACATCTAATGAGAAAATTTCCAGCTCGGCACCACCTTTAGATAAGAAGCCTACACCTGTCAAGTTGGCAGGTCCAACTATTGGTATCCAGGATGTGGATGCAACCACCACCATCGGTCCTCTCCCCAGTGATTCCCCTACAAAAATGGATGTTGCAAAGAGGTTAGTTACAGAGAGATTTGTCTGTTCACATTGTCTTGCTTGAATTGTTCAAGTTACACCATGTAATTCACATGATGGTTAGGGAACCTTCTCTTCTTCCCTGGTTAACTTGGGACCTGAATTGTTTCAGATCAGCGCAACCAGCTGCTGCAAGTGAGGATGAGTGTGTCAACAAATGTGACATTGATTTAATGGTGAGTTGTGCTATCTTCTTTCTCCTGTGTGAGTAATATATCCCTTTTGTGTGGTATATAAGCTTGTTCCACATCTGAGGAAGCTTGTTTCCCTGCAGTCGATTCCATCCAAGGCAGCATTGCCTTTGATCAATGAGAGGAATGATGATGTTGCTGGAGTACCAGTGGAAGAACGGCAAGAAAAACCTCTGGTATGCAAATGTCCAAACTCCTCATTTTAGAATGAATGATTTGGCTGCATGTTAGATGGTCTCTGGGCTGTTTTGTTTCTCTGTGGAATCATATTTTTAACTGGTTTTGTAATGATCTGATTGTGCAAAGTGGTTTCCTTATACAGGTGGATGTCAGAGTCATGTCTCCAGTTGCAAGTGGGCGGATAGAAAGAGAGGAGAGGCAAGAGCAAGAGCACCGAGAAAAAGATGAGACAGAGAGAGAGATACCAAAGGAACAAGAGAGAGAGAAGGAGAGAGATAGAATGGATTTGAGCAAACTGCCACTGCAATGGACAAGCAAGGGTGTTAAGCCTGAGTCAAGGCCTGAAAAATCTGAAAAAGCCTGTCAGTTTTTCCAACTCAATTTCTTTTCAATGAGAAGTAAAGTATGCTTTTAGATTTGCAATTGACTTGATAAGATTTACTGTTCCATATTGAGGATTTCCTGTTAGTGGGGAAATTTTGGATCTCAAGTGACTCTAGAGGGTCTGGTTATGGGCAGCTTCAGCTGTGGGTGCTTCAGTCACATCATCTCTTTTGGCTTCAACAGCAACTTCACCCATTTCTCCAGGAATGCCTGGTTGGCCGGGAGTCATACCCTCTCTTGGGTAAGTTCTGGTGGTCTGCTCTGTGTTGCTCTCTATGAGTGTCATTTGTTGCTTTTGATCTTGCTTTGGTCCAATCCTATGTTGATGGGTGCTGGTAATACAGGTACTTCCCAGCAGCAGCAGCTGCTGCAGCTGCAGCTGTGGCAGCTGCCTGGCCTCCAGCTTCCTCAACTGGTCATTCTTCAGTGGATGAAAACCCACATTCAAGGGTAAACTTTTGTGGTTCCAATCATTTTTTACACTCGGATATTGAACTCTTTAAAAGTACAATGTGAACAAAGTGGGTTCCACTTGCACAGTCTAAGGTCATAATGATTGTTCTCATGGGATTGTGCTATATAGGTCTACACTTTTGTTCACAAGTTCTCGGAGTATGTGACACACAGGGATGTGATGATGCAGGTATTTGCTTTCTCAAACATACCACCACAACAGCCATGGAAGCGCTGTGCATCTCATGTCTGGATTGCACATTTCATTGATACACAGCAGCAAGTCAACCGACATCCTTTCTTTGCTGCAGGGCCTTGTGGAGGGAAGTCATATAACCCAAACATGTCACTTCCGCCCCCTGAGGCTCTCTATGGAAGTGGTGGAGGGATGGCCCAGCTGGCAGCTGTAGCAGGGCCCCCTACCAGTTCTGCTGTTGCACTGGGTGCAGTTCTTGGAGTGGGGGAGCAAGTTTTAAGTTCCACTACCATAACAGGAGCCAAAGAAAGAGAGAGGGAGAGGGAGAGGAAAGCAGCAGCCAACTTCATGGAAACTTTGAATCGGGATCCATCTACACAACAGCAACAGCCAAGTCTTTCCCTGCAGGTTTGGTCTAGACTTACCTGTTGTGGATGCTGCTGTCCTCCCACAGTCAGGCTTCCTCACAATCCTGATGGATAGTTTAACAAGCTGCTATTTGTGTGTAGAATCTTCTTTAGTGATGTTCTGTGAGGTTGACTGCACTCTGACCTTGATCAAAAATGCCTCCTGCAAAGTTTTTGCTGATAATATTGCAGAGCTTTCTATTCAGGCAGGAGTGGCATTTGGATTTTCTGGGACACAAGCTGGAACTGTTGCAATGGCCAGTGGTGTTTCAAGTGCTGGAGTTGGTAATGGTGTTGCTGCTGCTGCTGCAAATATGGGAACTCTGGCATTGCCAGGTAGCAGCTCAGGGCCAGGAACAAGCTCTCTAATGGCAGGGAGTCTTGGTCCAGCTGGAGGACCTGGGACCATGGCAAGCAACCGGGTTGCTGTTAGTGCTGCCTCAGTACAGGATCAGCAGTATTTGCATGCAATGATGCAGAACCTAGGGTTCCCATACTATCCAGGGCCCCATTTTGGACCTCAAACCTTCAGTGGTCCTCCTACACATATGGGGACACAGCAGGTCAGTATCCTTTTATTTTTATTTAGTCCAGGTTTGTTTTTCCTGAGAAATGCTCTTTCTCAGGATGCATGAGCTTTGAATGACTACCACTTTTGAACTTGGGTTGGTCTTATATGCAGGCTGCTGCACAGTACTTTGCCAGTGCCCCATTCTTTGCGCAGCATTTAGTTTCACCTGCACAACATCCTGTTCATCAAACATCAGTTGTTGCAAGTGGTGGACCTGTCCCTCTACAGAAACACCAGCAACAACAGGGGGTGCGCAGATTTCCACCCACAGGATCTCCACAACAGCCCCCACCACAATCCCCATCCCACTCCTCTTCACAGCAGCAGCAGCAACCTCAAGCTGACAGAGATGGTCGGGATGGGCCTGCTGGTGGAGACAATATCTCTGTGGCTGAGAGCAAGTTTCCCGTCTTACACAGACCTCCATACAGTCAGGGATCTTCCAATACTTCCGTTGCAGATGTGAGTGTACCCCCAGCCTCAGTGCAGACTATGCCATCACAACAAGATTTCAGCATTTTGGCTTCTTTAGGGAAGCAATCTAAGCAACGAGAGCAGCTTCAAGCTTCTCAGCCACAACCTTCTCTGTCCTCCCAACTGCAGCAGCAACAACAGCAAGCACAGTTGCAAATTAATTTGAAAGGAATTGATCCTCAGGCTACTCAGGCATTATCAGCCATGACAATGGCTGCTGCAATGAATAGAGGAGGCCCTATTGGTCCTGGACCATTGGGGCTTGCGCCAGTGGCTGCTGTAATGGCACCCCAGGGTCATGCTATGCTGCAGAGCATGGCAGATGCTGCACGCCAAACTCCTCATCACTCATCAGGCACAAGTGCTCCTCACCCAGCACTTATTCACCAGCAACAGCAGCAACAGCAGCAGCAGCAACACATGCACCAATTCCAACAGCAACACCGGCAACAGCAACAACAGCAACATCAACAGCAGCATAGATCTGTACAGATGCATAGAGGGCTGCTGGGTGTTGATGAAGGACGTATGGTTGCTGATGCAAGTAACTATCCTAGTAATACGGGTGCTGGGCGGGATCGAGATCCTGGGGAGGACAGGAGGACAAGTTCAAAACGACCAATTGGTTCATCCTCTTTAATGTCTCGAGTTGAGTCGGACAGCTCACCAACAAGAGGTATTGCTCGAAATGTTGCACCAACATTGAATCTAACCGCTTCCACAAGTCCAATCATGTCCTCCCGTCCTTCTGGACACAATGCTCAAGGTGGTGCAGCACCACCTGTTGCACAACCAAACCAGGCCTCTAGGCAATCGATGGTCCGCTCAAAAGGAATAACAAGTCCAAATACTGCAAGCTCATCTGCCTCCAATCAGTCAAATATGGTTTCCTATATTGATCGTGGTCCTCTAGCATCTGCCTCTTTGCCAGTGAAGGCATCTGGGCCTGGGTTATCACTTCCAGGGCAAACACCCACACCTGCCAGCCAAGTAGCAAGGCAGAATTCAATTGCACAGCATCCACAACTTAAGCTTTCACAGAGGACCTCAATGAATTCAATTGCAACTGCTCCAGGAGCAGATCCAAAAGCAGTGCTCGCTGCTGCCATGGCAAAGGTGCAAAACCCACAGTCTCAGCTGCAACAGTCACGTTTGCCACAAGTGACTCCACACACAGGCTCACTATCTCAAATGTCCTCTGCAGTTTCAGGGACTCCTGTATCTTCAAGTCCCACACCACTTTCTCCTTTCCCAGCTGGGCCAAAATCATCAACTTCTGTTGGAGCCAGACAGGCCTCATCTGGGAAGGGTTCTTCCTCCCTTCCAACTATGCAAAAGTCAGGGGGTCCTGCTTCAGGCAAAAGGAACACCTCAACCTCACTTTCCCAGCATGTCATTCTGGGTGCCAATCCTAGTCTTGGAAATCAAAGTATTTCAGCAAAACTGCCTCAACAACAGCAGCAACAGCTGGTGGCCCAGAATTCTCACCCACTGGCACAGCAGCCGCAAGTTCCTCAGCAGTATGCGCCATCATTACAGCAGCAGTACCCACAGCCCTCACACATGCACAAGCCTCAAAATTCCCAACAGCAGCAAATTCAAATGCGGCAACAGCAGCAGCAGCAGATGCAAATGTTCCAGCAACAGCAACTCTCACAGTCACAGTCACAGTCCTTGCCACCACCTCCACCACAACATGTGCAACAATATCAGCAACAGCTACAGCATTCTCCTCCCTTGACACAGTCACAGCTGCAGCAAAGTCCAGTGCAGCATTTGAACCAGCAACAGCAGCAGCAGCAATCGCTCTCTGGTTCCATTACAAATGGGGTTCATGGGGGTCAGTCAGTGACTCCTGCAGCCATTTCAGGACCCAGCAACACTGGCAATATTGCAAATCCAGGCCGGAACTCTGGTTCAGAAAACATAGGTGGCGCACAGGCAACGAATTCAAGGCCAGCTCCACCTAATCTCTCAGTATCCCCTTTGTCTGGGTCTGGATCACAGAGGGGAAGCAGTTCAGGTCCGTCCTTTTTGCATCCTCAGTTCAGTTCATTGCAAGGTATGACTTCCAATATTCCAGTCATGCATTCAAGCATCCAGCACAGCAGCATTGTTCCTTATCCACAGTCTGCTGCTGATGTTGGAGGTGGGAAGCCAAATGACATGAAAACTTCAGCAGGTCATTATGCAAAACCATTTGGATTTTAATCCACAGTGGGCTGAAGCTGTGTCAGTGCTACGCTTTGGACATCCCAAATTCTCCATTGTTTTAGTTTGTTGTCCTGTTTGTTGGTTGCTTGCATTCAACAGTCTTCTGAAAATATATGCCTCCATCACAAGGCAATGACATGTCTTCTGATGTCAGTGCACTGTAGTGATCATGGGTGTCAGATATGTGTGCAAATCAGTGAATGTGATTTGGGTTTGAAATGGAGAATTCGTGTAATTATGGCACTTTCTGCTATCACTTATGGAAAGGAGTAGTACCTCTGCGCCTGTTAATGTTCAGAAATCTGCTGCTTTTCTTTTGTGAACTGTATGGGATTGACCTGCTATATGACTAGCTGTAGGTGTATCAAATCTATGGCACTGAGTAAATACAGAGTTGACCCAATTTTAATGCCATGATGCAATTGATCTTTGCAGGACTAAACAGCCAAGAACAGCTTAACAACATCAGACCAATGCAGGCTCCAGCATCTGTGAGAACACCCACTTCCTCACCAGTAGCTGGTGCCTCTTCAATCCCTCAGCCTTCGCCTGTGCAACAAGTGGGTACCATGACTCAAGGAAAGTTAGGAAGTGGGCAGTTTGTAGGAAGCAATCATGGTGATAATATGGTGTCCAGAAGCTCTTTGATGCAACTGGGGGTACCGTCCTCCACTGATACCTCACCAAATTGCTCAAGTAACAATATCTCAAATGGACACATCGGGTCAGATGTGCGGCCACCTTTATTTGTGGGCAGTTCTGCAGCAGCTCAACAAGGAACAGTAAATTCAAGTCAACTGCACCCTCCATCATCAATGGTGGCTGCAAGTGTTGTGCCAACTGGACCCTTGGCCAGTTCTGTAGAACCGTAGAATTATCAATGATTAATTTGTTTCTGGAAATGGCACCACAAACTCATCTTATTACAGATCTGAAGGCTTCACATTGTTTTTGCTTCTAACTAGCTTAAGGTAAGACACAGAACACTTATCTCACTGCACCAGCAAGTCTCAGATGGGTTGGATCTTTGAAGAGCAGCTTAGGTGTCTTTATGTCTGACAGGAAGGAAGATCTTATTTGTCCACATATACAGCAAAGCAGTATTTCAAAGTTGTGTGCTGTAAAGGTGAGTTAATATTTCTCTATAAGATTAAAGTCCAGTTTGTTCTTTTGCATCTTGTTAGTTACATGGAATTTTGTGAACCCTGTAGACCTCTTTTGTTCTGCAGCTGACTAGTATCTCACAGTAAGCAGTAGGCATATGCTAGATGTGAAGAGAGATGGTTGTACTTGGAGAAAAGGTTGCAAGGAATTAACAATGCTACTCGTCTTCTTTGCAGGTGTGAAGCAGTCAGAATGGCAGACTCTTTGCAGAGAGGTTCTGATGGATCTAGAGCACATTGAAATGAGGTTTGCTTATTTGCATAGACACAGCTTTTTGTAGCAGAAGACTCTTCTGACTGTACAGTGACATGAACGCGGGATTCTAATCCGCTCTCTGAGCAAGGCCATGCCTTTCCACAAACCTGCTTCTCTGTATTATATGGACATTGATTCTTTGTGGGCTTGGATGACTGTTGTCATTACAGAACTTTTTAATGTCCTTTGATTAGGTTAAACTGCCAGTTTTAGAAGGCTATTGCAGACAGATTTATGTCTGGGAGTACATTGAGGAGGGTTGGTTAAAATTTTGAGGAGAGTATATAATTGCTCACTCTACTGTCACTTGCTAGTTGATTGATTCTTGCAGATTCATCCTCCTGATTAATTGGGACTTTGATGAGGAACAAGCTGAAGCTGGTTAAAAACTGGGCATGGTTGGGTGCTATGTCCTTAATTAGGTGTCAGCCCCCAATGAGGTTTTGTTTTCCTGTTATCCTCTCCCCTGTTTCAGTTACCAAATGGGGCTCTGAGATTTTGATGAGGTGGAAGAATGTGCAAACTCTATATATAGTTGCAACATTTTGGCCATAGTATGTATCTATGTATTGAGGAAGGTAGTTTGTTTGTTTTGTTTGTCTTGGGGAGATCTCCTAAACCATGGTGTCCCTCCTAATATGCTTGGTATCAATGGACAGCCCTCAATGGGCAGGGGTGCATTGTGGTGGTTTTGCAGTGTGGGAGGTATTGAATATCAAACAATTGTCCTTGAAACTCAATAAAATTGAAACTAATTTTTTTAGGGAAACTGGGATGCACCCTTCGTATTGTTGGAAGGTGCTTGATGAGTAGGATTTATGGAGGTGATTTCCTAATTTTTAGGCGGATGGTGAAAGAGATAGAGATGAATTTTGAGTACTCTTTGTTATTGGAATTCAAATTTGATTAGTCGGGTAATGAGTTCACACTTGGGCTGCTCAGGTGAAATATAGCTACTCAGAGGCCTCACTCAAGAAGGTGAACCTACCATCACTGTAGGTATTACAAGCAAGGGCAATAAGTACCTTCACTGCATGATGAGAACAAGCCATGCCAGGAGCTGCCTTTTATGGCTTAGTAAGAATCTGATGACTTTTTAAATGCCTAGTCAGTTTCTGAGCAGACCTTTCCTTGGAATAATATTTTGCTGCTCTTTTTTGACCTACAATTTATAGGAACTGTTGCTTCATCCAATTAGTTCTCATCTTATTTCTCTAATTCTAAAAATTCCAAACAATTCCTTCCTTTCTTTTCCTCCATCCTCTCTGTGAATGGAGGACACTCATCATCACCTGCATGCCAAGACAATTATTGCAAAACCAGTGAAAATACTTAATGCTTGAAGCTGCCTGAGGCAATAGGCTAATATCTCGGACCACCACATTATATCAGAAGAGAATCATCTAAAAAGTACAACAGCAGGATGAAACACCAACTGATGGTGTTTTTGCCACTTTCAAAGATTCCGAAATGACACCAAGCAGCCCTAAAACAGTCCTTTCATCCTAGCCCAATTCTCAATATCTCTAGAACTCTCGTGCTTGTTATTATAGCATTCTTGATACAAAGCCCAAATGTCCATGGCTAGAAATACTGTGTTCATCGTATGAAAATGATTACAGAAGAAAGTTGTGTATGTGGTCAAGCGTTATGCATTCACAATATTGAAAGAAAGGATCAGCATAGAAGTTCAAAATTCTGTAAACAAATGGAAACTGTTGTTATGGGAGCAGCAAGTCCAGCTATCCAGGTCTGAACACCTGTAATTCCTAGTGATACAAGCCCCAAAATGTGGTATCTCAACACATGTAGATGAAAACCTCCAAGTGGGCTGCAAAAGTTAGCAACCTTCAGATACAAGAATCAAGATCCCAATTCTTTTTCCAACTTTAATTGAGAATATGTGAACCAATCAATTCCCATACCGACGTTAAGCAAGGATGTGAGAAATCTGCAAGTGAATCTACTTCAAAAATCACATCTTAAACCTCTTGCCAAAAGGCCAAAAGATTGGACTATTCCTTCCAAGGTCACAGTTAGAAATGTAATCATAAAACACACATTTTCAGATATGGTATTGGCAATTGTATTCATCAAGGCCTCATTTGAATTCAACTGAAGCATGTGTCCTAGTTTTTTGAACCATGAAGCTCATTTGACATTCATCAGCAACATGGAATGCATGGGTATGTCAAGCTTTCTAAATGAAGCCAAGAACACTACAATTAACTGCATCCATTCAGCACTGCTAAAAATTTCTTAGCATATTTGAAGGTTACATTAAAAAGGTGATATTCACTCCAGTCCATGGGAAGCGTCTTCCATTTCCAAAGAGGAACCTTACATTTTAAAATGTTTGTCCACACAAAACACAAGGTACCTTGCTATTCCCAATTGGTTGGATTTAGGCCTAATTGCACTAAGGTAAGGATTGTAAATGTAGTTCTTGCAAGTTGAGAAAATGGAAAGAAGCTCTACAAGGTGAGAATGTGTACAACAAGTATTTGAAGCGGTGTATATTGCCTACCAACAAGATGATACTTGCATCATAAATATGGTCACAATGGTTTTGCATCAGCGCTTGCAAATTGTCAAACATGTCAAGAGGCTCAAGAACCATGTTAGTAATAGTGGAATTCAAGTTGTGAAATAATAACAATGATGCCTTAGGTTCCATTGATGAGACACATAGTTGGAGCAAATCATAAGTTTTCCTTATCCTCATTTCTTGCTTAATAGCACAGTGACATGTACTTTTCAAACATGAAATGAGTGCAATGGACTCTAATTTGCCTCAAGCTTTTCTTTCGAGGGATACCATAATGAAAATGATTAGCAACCTAAAAATAAAGACACTTAATTCAGCAACTATCTTGATTAATGATTCTTCACCCTAAAGGGCAATTGCATGCTTCCTTTCAAAGGTGTCTGAAAGGAGGTAGCTTACAAATTGTTATAATTGGTCCAACGTGATGCCCAACTATCCCTCAAGGTTTGACCCCTAGGTACCAAAATGATGGTCAATCGATCCACTTGATTCCATTTGAGTGGGTTTGGCTATTGTATGCAACATCACCACAAACACAATCACTTGAGCAATTTGGCTGCTTTTTGTTCATGTGCTTGAAAGTCCTAGTACACTCCACTTACAAGGCCCACAATGTTAATTGGGGGCATGTCTCATCCCATTGTTACTCAAAATAGTGTTCACACTCAACTTGAAAGGATTGCAAGTTGGCAACAACATAAATACAAATGGCAAACCAATAACACTCCTACAAACACACAATGAGCAACTTAAAAGATTTTACATGTACATAGTCCATGAAGCATTGTGATCCATGTTTTTAAGTCATGTGTAGACTTTTAAAACTGAAAAACTATCCAAACAAGATCAACAATCTCACCTCAAGCATGGCTAACTTCTATGCCATGTCCATTACTTTTTTGTTGTGTTCATCCATTGAATCAAAGACATGATAGTTTTGATATCATGATACAAGCAACTCATTTAGATCACTTGAAATTGTTAGCATTTGGATTGTGGTGTTCAAAGATAGGATACATATTGGATATGGTCATTTATGGATGTTGTCAAGTAGAGACTATCTTTCAACCTAAACATCTTATCACGTTCAATTTGTAACTATTTACCCTAGACAAAGAAAATGCAATGCCAATGGCTCGTGAGGATATGTACATGTGTATCAATGCACTATTTTTCTCTTCCATGTGTTCTTGCAACATTGTATCCCTTTCAACAACTATTAACAAATTGGAGACAATTGTGACAAGAATTTCAACATGCCCAAATAAAAATAAAGAACATGTAAACATGATTAATAAAGTTGTATAAGTGCATATTTTCTTCAACAAAGTAGCAAGAAAGATATCAAAAGCTTTTGACTACCAATAGGAGAAACTTCCAAAGTTAAATAAATGCAATGTCACATGGTAGGTGGCACTATGAACCATGCGTTCCTCCTCCACCCTATGTTTTCCTATTGCTGCCAACCCATTAGAATGCCTATCCCAACATGTCACTCAAATTTAACTTGAGTAACAACATTTACAATTTTAAATCAATTCTATGGGAAATTTTTGTTCGCCTTTGTAAATATGAACATCGCAGGTTTTTCCAAGTGCAAAGGGAAGAAATATACCTCTATCATCCTAGCCATTATCATATATTGGTTTTTGCTCATGGCCTCCATAATTGTTTGCAAAAAAAATAAAATCTTTAATTGAAAAAACTTGAATGAATTTCAAGATAATGACAATACACTAATTTTCTTGAAAGATTGTCTATGGAACACAATGAGAGAACATTATTTAATTGTATAAAGGGAGAAAATACCATTGTCCATATGAATAAATAGGATGCAATTAGGGGATGCAAAACAAAGTCCTTCTTGCAAGGCTGCCACCTTTCCTTTTGCCATAAAAGTTTGCATCTTACAACTCTCAAGAAAATTGGACATGTTAAAGATTTTAGCATTTTTTAAAGCCAAAGTTGCTACCATCCAACTTATATTGATGCAATTAATTTATTTCTACAATTAATTCATATTATAGTTGTCACATGTTGGCATCCAAAATTTTATTTCCTTCTATTTGATTTCCCAAACAAAAATAAAAACAAAACAAAACAAAAAAACCAGAAAAAAAAAATCACATTAATAAAAACTAACCTTGCATGTTCAAGCGACTATTTTCTTGGAATATTTAGGGAATATACACTTTTGTAAACTGACAAAAAAATTATTGACCTAAAAAGATGTTGCATTATATTATTGTGTAAAGAAATTTTTAAAAAACTTCCTCAAAAGATGTCATCTTAAAAAAAAACTTCTCAACTATATGAGTTATTACAAACAAATTAATGCTAGTTATAGTGTTTAAGGAATATTTTTCAATACTCTATTATCATTAAATTTAATTCGTATGATACCACATGTTTGCATAATATATTAGAAACCTTGTGATCTAAATACATTAAAAACTTGCAACATTAATATTATTTTCAGCACTAAAACATGAAAATTAAACATTTGTTAAACTTCATGCGTCCATTCACGGTTGGGGTACCAAAAAAGGAAAAAAGGATTTAAGGACTTTTTAGAGCTACTTTTTTACAAATAACATTTACATGAAACAAAATTAAGTGAAAAAAATTGAATAGTCCATGTGTTAATGGTGATTTTTCACATTCATACATAGTTGTGTACAAATATTTTGGTTTAATCCTAGAAATGAAGAAAATCCCAAAGTGAGTTTCAATGGATAACCAAACATGTTTTTTGACAAGAGTATTTCATGTACATGTGACCTACATCTAAAGATAGAGACATTTTGAGCTCATCGAACACAATTTTTCTATGAAATGGTTTAAAAATCGAGTCCTTTGCCTTGTAACCCTTTCCTTTAAAATTTCAAGACTTTGAAATTTTTGTTTAATTTGGTTTTTCATCAAGTTCATCCAATGAACATGTATTTTCATAGAAAGGGGCATGTTTTTGCGTACAAAAAGTTTGAAATCAATCGTATGACTTTATGCATTCCTTTTGATTCCTTGAAATAACAATGTACTTTAAACATTTGATTACTTTAGTTTACATGATTCAATGACATTTACATAGTATTCAAATTAATTCTAGTTATTTTTATTAATTTTAAAAAAGTCATTTTATTTGTTGGCATACAACAATCCATTATAATTATAATAATATAAGATAAACAAAAATCCAAAGTTATTTTTTGCAATCCTTTTTCAATTAGACATTCCTTTTTGGTACCCCAATTGTGAATGGACCTTCATGTGACTCCTGTAATTGTGGAAACACCCATTAATTACATCAAAAATTTCCAATAAGTTGTCAAAGATTACTCCACTTGACATACATATTTGAGACATCTCACCATAGAATATTTTATGTTGGCCTTAATAGATAATACCCTCAAAGATACAACACTTTTAAAACATTGCTTGCATTTACTTGAATAATAAAGACTAATGTAATACAAATGTTTGAAATATTTAATGCAAACATTCACATTCAATGTTCATTCCCAATTCAACATATATGTGTATATTGCCTTTAATTTTGTAAACAACATAATTTGTAATATCACACTTCTATCATATGCACCCAACCATCACAAAAAATTAGGTAAATAGGGGAGCATTCAAATATGTTCATGCCAAATTGCAACACATCTTCAAGTTGTGGATTTTAAAACTTGTATTTTGTAGTCATGAGGAAAGGCCTTCAATTCTTGAAAAATCTTCTTGTATTAAAGTGTAGATCCATAAAACAAGCCTTTTTTGTGGGTGCCAAAAAAAGTATTTAAATCCCAAAAGCAAACGAAAAATTAATATGATAATTTATTTATTTCAATTTTTTATTATAAAGAAACACAAATTCCTAATTTGGGTTCATGACAATAGTATGGATCTTCAAGGCTCAAATTTGAAAGGTCATTCTATGTTGTTCTTTGTAATTCATTATTGAATGTTCATGCCCACAAGGGTCAATACAAAATTTCAAACTAGGAAGAAGAATAGGCAATTGGAGAAGGTGTCAAGCAAACATTGGGGGTTGGGGGAGACCTTCTTGTTTTGGTAGAAATGGGTACATGAGGTCCCACAACTTTTGACCATTTCAATAATGAATGTGGTCAACTTGCACCTAAAACTCAACCAAAATGTTGTTTCTACAATACTAATTTGATTTCCTTAATAAATAGATTATGATGAAAATTTTTAATCAATATTAAGATTTGTATAAGCCAAAGCATCACCATCAACAAATATTGGAGGTAGAGGGCATAAATTTGAAAATGAAAAAGTGGAAATAAGAAATAAAATATAAAATATAATTGTTGCTAGCTTGAAAATAAAAACTTGAAATTCAAAGGTTACTTTCTAGTGTTGGTAGTTTGAACCAAAATAAAGAGAGCATATAAGAATTATGAAAATTCAAATTATTCCCATTGGTAGATTATTTATTTATTCATGTCTTGCATCTTTTGGGTCATAGTTATTTGAGTTACTGACGATCTAAATCACTCATCAAACTAAGCTTGATGGCTTAAAAACTTGTAAGCCAAAATTTGTGGCATTTGCAAAACATTTTATTTGTGCACTTGTGCAAATTCATTTGTTTACCAAAGTTGATTTCACAATGGAATTTTAGGTTTCAAGATTTCATTTAAGATCTCAAATATGGACAAATAAAGCAATGTGCCCTCATTAGTGTAATGATAAGAAAATTCAAGGAACAATATATGGGTGATTTTTTGGAATCTATGATATGGTCCTCCTTTGACAATTCCAAAGACATTTCCTATCATATGGTTGACCCTAGACATTTCAAAGACCATTTGAAAAAGAACCACTTCGTTTCCAATTATAACTACTTCATTTATTTGTTAATAATTACCTCCTTTCCTACTAGCTACCATCATCCGTATAACTACCTCATTCCTTTTCCCTACTCACCAACATCGATATGAAAAACCAAATCAATATGTGTCTTTTCATGTCCATGATATTTATGTTAATTCAAATTAAATTTGATATTTACAACAATAATGATGAATTTTTGGAAACCATATGCTTGAAAATTTAAAAAAAGTTGATTTGTCACTAGTAGTGTGTAGCAATGCAGAGTGCACATAGTTTTGGATAGTGCTCAAAACAATATCCTCAAAAAAATCATAACAAATATTATTTTATAAATGTGTGTTTTTAACATTAATCACCTTAATATTAAAATTTATTTCACAAGTTGTACACATATTATGGTAGTTCAAATTTCAAATAAACAACTAATTATATACTATAAAATTTCTAATGATATTATGTAATTATATGATATATTTTGAATGTTGCAACCCTAACCTTGGGCATGAGAAAGGATACATATTAAAATAGTGTCCTAAGGCTTGCACACATTCCCACAAGAGTGGGTGCAAGATGGTGCAAAGGAGGTGAATTTCAAGCATTTTTTAATGGGAATCGCTTTGAAAGTTGAAATCCTTTAATGTTTTGAATCTTTGAAGCAAAAGTGTAGACATTAAAACTTGTCCAAATTGAGCATTTTTATACTTTTGGAAAGATCTTGAAACATAAATATTGCAAGTGGGCTCACAATCTTCATTTGAACTCAAACATAGGTTATGGCCAAAAAAAAGGGTGAGAATCAACTTGTCAATCAACTTTATACCATTACAACCCAAGAAACATGGGTCACATGATTTTTGATTGGAATGTGCAATATGTTGTTGGAAAGATAATGACAAGAGCTACATGATATTCTTGTTTGAATTTTTTTTTAAACCATTTTTGAGGGAGTTACAAGCTTCAAGTATCCAAAACATAATGGGTCCCAATTTAGGAAATTCATTTTGGAACTCCTATGAATTTTAGCCATTTTAATTCAAGACCCATGGAGGACTATGTATTATATTAGAAGGGAAGGAGTGATGACTCCTCCCATGTCCAAATTGTGCAAGTTTATGATGAATTTAACACAAGATTGTGACCTAATTTCAATGCAAATGCATTCACCACCCTCTTTTCTTGGTGCATTTTCATACATCCATGAACTTGAGCTTGTGGATTCATATTAATTTCATCTTGAAGCTCCCATCTTGTCCTAATGCATAGAACTACAATACATGCCCAAAACTTTCAAAGCTTTCACAATGCACCATATCAAAGAGTTGATACCTTGTGGCCAACCTTTGGGGGCACGTCAATGAAATTACAATATATGTCACAATAAACTAAAAAATGAACATATTTTCAAAACCCATTCAAATGATTAATGACCTTCATAAAATTTGACATAACTTTTAAATAGGGGATCATTGTACCATTTTAATTTCAAGTGAAGATTAAATAGTTGATCAACATCATGTATCACAAAAAAAAAACATTTGAAAAAATGTTTTCAATCAATTCATCAAAAGTGTGCAATGATTTTGATTTTAAAAAATCAATGCACATTATTAAATGTAATTAATAACTTGTGATCACTACTAATACAAGGCATGATAATGAAAATGTCACATGTGATGGTAGCAAGCTTGGCAAATAAGTAGTGATAATGGAAGTTAAAATGACAATTAAAATTTAAGGTTTATAGGTAGTGGCAATCTTGCCACTTGGTGAGAGGAGCTTTATATAGGCAATTTCGTTCAAAACACAATCCCTTATTTCCCTATGGCAATGTTGTGGGGTCCTTTTTAATGTCAACCTTTTTTTGCCCAAAAAAACACTAATGTATATGTTAACAAAGTATTAACATGAAAGCATTGGAAATAGTTGGGATAGACATTCAACATGTGTAGGCATGTTAATTGCCTTGTCAAATGTTATTGATGGGACTATTGCAATGTTACAAAGATGTAAACATCTCCCAAAGTCTAGATTTTTATAAGGTTTCTTTTCAATTATTGCATTTAATGGCCTCTTCAAAGTTGTCTAACTTTCTTTGGACCACTTAAATGGGATCAATTACACTAGAATATTTATAATGGTAGAACAACTATGTTTCCTACTCGTGTCATGTGTGGTGTGTGTAACAAGTAATTGTGATCACTTCACTACCCTTTAGGCCTGATGTGGCTTCATGCCATTTTTTATTTGCATCCTTGTTTACATGCCATGTGTCAAATTCATGTCCTTTGGCAACTATTATTCCTATACTTCATTGCACTATTGCATAGACCTTCATATCAAGTGTGAAACAGTCAAAACATTTTCCAAGCTTCAATTGATATTTAGATGTACTAGTTTGAGCCCCGTGCATAATGCACAGGTGTGTGTATTTGACGATACATATTACAAAATGATGTTCAATGATATTGGTGTCGCAATTACTTTGTTTATTTTAAATAAAAAATCTAGTATGAATCCATTTTTGCCTGTGCATTTGACGATACATATTACAAAATTACAGCTACCAACTACATTTCCAAAACTTCTTTATATACGACATTCCGCATGTATCTATCAGGACCCTGGCCGTTGAAAATCTTAATGTTTGCACTACTTGTGACCGATGAAATAACATTAGAATTGACCATGAGAATAGACCGGAGATGGCAAATATACCCAACATTGTTGAATGTATGACCTTGACTCTTGTTGATAGTGATCGCAAATGCCACTTGAACTGGAAATTGACGATGACGCAAAACAAATGGCCAATCAGTCCCAGAGGGGGACATGATGATGCAAGGTATGAACACTCGTTTATCGACATTGTTTCGTGTGATGATTTCTACTTCAATGACACGTTGACCCAATCTTTTGACAATCAACCTCGTACCATTGCACAATCCTGTTGATTGACTGAGATTACGCAACAAAAGGATCGGCACACACACTTTGAGTTCCAGCTCATGATTTGCGATATTGCTACATTGCAAAGTGTCTAAAAATTCCACCAGATATAATGAATCCATTGAAACTCTTGCAGTAACACTTGCACCTTCTTCTGTTGGAGTCAAAGAATTTGCGTTGAGGTATGTGTGCGATTCTTCATATATCGATTCTAAAATTGCAATGTTGACTTCATCAACATCAGTATTCTTGGGGGTTATAAAATGCTGCATTGCATAAGATACATGGCATCTCCATAGTGGCATCGGTGATGCGGATAGATGATTCAGATTAATTCTCTTAAGCTGCAATCTTCTACTAGCAGCCTCATATGGGATGGAATCTTGATCCAATCTGGATCAACACCTTTTTTTTCTGTAATGGGAGGAAGATTACCGTCTCCAACATTCAACGCCCATTTGGTAAACTTTCGTTGCTCTTCAGAATTGCCATGGCTCGCATGTTGATATGAAGACGAAGAATTGTAACACGTTGCCAAAGATGCGATCGAGGCAACTAAGCACTGACAATGTCTTCTCGTCCCCCCTTGGGAACAACAGGCAAGATCTATTGAAAATCACCACCAAGGACCATGGTTTTCCCACCAAAGATTTTCGCGGTTGCCTGTGCATCATCCAATTGCATCAAATCACGCAAGGTGCAATCAATAGCTTCAAAAGTTCAACGATGCATCATCGGTGCCTTCATCCCAAATGATTAGATCAGCTTTACGCACCAACTCGGCCACTTTCATATGTTGTGTGATGTTGCAAGTCGACTCATCGTGGAGATCAATCGGAATCTTGAATGGGCGGTTTCGCCGCCCAGAAGCAACAAAGATGCAATTCTTGATGAGGCAACTACAAGCACGATTTTGCCTTGCCCTCATAGATGAGACAGAAGTGTTGTCCAAACAAATGTTTTGTCGGTCCCACCACTACCATACACAAAGAATAGTTTGCCTTCTTTGTTTGTCACGACATTCAAAATAATTTCATATGTGTTGCGTTGATCACCATTGAGCCTATATTTTGCATTGTCTGCATTTGTGGTCAATGAATGCCGATCATATGCCAACTCTTCTTCGACCAATCAGTTTCCTCCATGAACAGAAGGGATGTAATTAGACTTGGGAAGCGTTGGAAAATCTTCCAAGCGGTGTCCATTGCACATGAGAACTTGGTCGATTTCATACAATGCATGATCCTTTAACGCATCCTCATAAAGGGTAATAGTTGGATCAGCACGCTCGCAGCGTGTCATTGTTTCAATGTCATCGCTCAAAGATTCCCAATGTGCATCCCATAGCTGTCTCGGATTCGTGACCTCACAAAACATCAACATGGAGGCAAACATGTCACGCAGTTGTTGTCTTGAGGCCCAAACACTAGCTTCTTCCAAGGCTTGATGGCATTCATTGTCATTTGCAAACAAACCCATTGCAATGCATGCATCTTTGAATGTGTCGTGCTCTCTGCCATCCACTGTCCGCAAATGCTCGTAGGATGTGGCACCTTTGACACAGTTCAGCAGCATTCACAAATAATAACTTCACCCGATGCCGGGTGTGCATAATACATGCGACCAATGGCAAAACCTCTTTTGCGCATTGTCCATTGTTTCAACTTTCACCTCCACACCCATTGCTGAAGGAATTGATTGAATGTAAGGCCTCGTGCAACTTTTGATTCTTAGTTTGTTTTGAACCATTTTGTGAGCATCGTTCTGGAAATGGCTGATCGTGTTGCCACTTCCTGCACATCATCATCATCATCAAACAACACCATTTGTTGATTGGGCAAATGGTATTGCAGATGTTCAATGGTAGGAAACCGCTCATGCATATCAAACTTGAAGATGCACCACATTGCCTCCAATGCAGATACATAACGACAGTCGAGATATTTTTTAATTCATTAGTTTCGACCACATTTCCTTCGGTGGCATTGTCGCTCTGGCGTGAGATCTCAATAGTTGCACGATCATGTCTTTTATATACACACTTGAATAGATATTTGACTGCACGAATATTGTTGTAGACTTCAACATTGATGTGTGCATCGTATTTGGTCGATAAATAGACATTGTGCGATACCACCCAACGATTGTCCAATTCAATGCCATGAACCAAAACTATGTGCCTCGTATCTCTATGCCAATAAATAGGGTAGTCCTTTACATCCGTCACCATCTCGGATTGGAACTTGCGTGGATATTGTTTTTTGCATTTGCCTTATTCCATGCACAGGGCATTTGGAAACGTAGCTCTACATGGAACATGCATCATGCATCTGGCAACCGTCTCATGGGCCAATTTGTTTGTTTTTGAATTCGGAAGTTTAACACTGATCATGCGGTCTACATCTTCGACCGTGTGTGGCTTGCAATCTTCAGTAAAGAAGATGAGAATGTGTGCATGCGGTAGCCCACGCTTTTGAAATTCAATGACATAGATTCTTGCAATCGTGCGTCCTAGAATATGGTTCTTGTGAATGTCATTGATCAATTCCTTCAACTTGATTTTGAACATTCGGGTTACCAAATTAGGTTGATCCTGAGGTTGTTGTCCGAGTAGCAACACTCTCTTGATTTCAAGCCATTGGGGGTTGTAAGTGAATGTAACAAACACATCCGGGCAATCGGCCCATCTACAAATTGCCATGGCATCTTGATAATTCTAAACCATGTGATGTGGACCTACTGTGAAAGAAGATGGTAGAATTATCCTCTGTATGATGGCAATAGCGCTAATGTCACCTACAGCGATAGCATCTTGAAGGCTTTAATGAAGATCCGCGCAAAGTTTTTTTTGTTCAAGCGCAGATACTTCAAGTGATTTTGTTTAATAGTCGCATAAGCATCCACAATGTATTGTTGCCGCAATCGGTCACCCCAAAGCAACGCAATGCCATTGGTGTCTCAATGTTGAAGTCGATAACCATAAAATTCCGCCATTGTCACATTGCAATGTTTTTTTTAAAGCTCATATTCTTTCGCATGGTCTTCATCCAAATCTGCATCAGCAACAACACCATTGACCACAATATTTGGATGCCATCCATCCTCACTGTAAGGAAATAGCAACGGATAATGAAGAGCCATGTATCCGACATGTAGTTCAAAAATGCGCTGAAACGGGTCAACTTACTGAGCAAGGATGACATCACGTTTGTCTACAGCCTCAGAACCATCTCCTACCATCAATGCAGCGACTTCATCGGTCGTCGGCACATTATATCAGTGGGCATCTTTTGTTCGAAAAGCAATGAGACGCAATTTCAGATCCATGGGAACACCTTCTGTTGCCATCATATCCCTTGCCATTTTGAACACTTCGACATAGGGATTGATATTGTACATCATGGTCAACAACCGATCCAACGTCATTGGATCAAGCAAGGGCATAACAACATGCCAGTTTTGATGTTTGCATTTTGTATCATATATACAGCTGTGCAAATTGTGGCTGTTGTCCTTCGGCAGGACATAGGGATCCAATTTTGTGATAAAGTTCACCTTGAATACAAAAGGAGTACGATCCAGGCCCTCTTGTTATCGACTCATCAACTTTGGCACTGAGCGAAGTGAATGCCAACACTGAATTGTACATGCGAATATGATCTCGAAATTTGACGGCACTACTCTCTTTGTTGGTTAAAAGAACTTCCAACTATTGCGGTGTTGCAGGAAGATTCGGCAATAGAACTTTACCATTCTCGCAACACAGAGAAAATTGTGAGTTGTTGTTCGTCGAATTTACCGATTGTTCTTTGATCCACATTTTCGCGCTACAAAATCCACATATTGTGTCCATTTTTCCACAATCCCATTGTCCCGGGGTTGACACAAATTTGTCTCCAAACAATTATAATGCATCATTGCAAATAGAAGGTTGTTCACATTGCTTAGCACGTCGTTGTCTCTGTAGGCGATTACGACGTGCCTGGAGCTAACGCATCTCCGTCTCCAAACAATTATAATGTGTCACTACAAAAAAAAGGTTGTTCACGTTGTTTAGCACGCCATTCTTTTTGTAGGCGATTGCGACGTTCATGTGCAGATTCTAACATGCCTTGAGCTGACACATGTTCGTCTCTAAACAATTGTAATGCGTCATTGCAAAAAGAAGGTTATTCATGTTGTTTAGCATGTCATTCTCTCTGTAGACGATTGCGACATTCTGTCTGTAGGCAATTGTGACGTTCATGTGCAGATTTTGATGTGCCTTGAGCTGACGCATCTCCGTCTCCAAATAATTTGAACATCTTGGGGCGGGGGGTTTCTCCTGCACTCTTCAAGGAAAGTCAAGGTTACATAAAAATTAATTTTTAAATCCCTATCAAATCCAAATGATTTAAGGTTAATGGAAAGTTCGCAAAGCTCTCAATGATCTAGAGCTAAACTAAAAGTCATCCTTCAGTTACATACAACATCTTCAACAGACTGTGTTAAAGCTGACCATGTACTATAGGGGACCCATTTTGCAACATGGCAGACGATTGATTGTATTTGCATGTATTGAATGAAATTTTTCCCATATTTTACATGACTCCAATCCAACCAAATAAACTAAGGTTAAACCATTAATGTTATCGAGAGAACACCACATGTAGCAATGTCACTAACTACCACAACCAACACCTTGTCAACTGGCAACCACATTCTATGAAGGTGGGGACATGGCAATGTCATTTATAGAATTAACATATGTTTCAGAAAAGGAAGTTATGGATGTGGATTTGAAACCGACCACAATTTCCCCATTACAAACAATAATAACTAACATGCAAGAATTGCCAATTTGACTTACAATTGAACATTTCATGGTAACACCTATAGTGGTGTTATCCAAAGTGGTGTTATTGGATAAAATGCAATTAATCTTTTTTTGGACCACATCCCCAACCACAACTTCATGACCATCATGAATCTTGTTAAGTTATAGATTTCAACCATTCATGTTAGGTGGATCAATTATGACGAATATAGGTTCTACAAATGAAAACCTAAAACCTTGTCCATTCCACATACAAACTTCATTGGGAGGATCAAAGAAAGCTCGTGGAATCATTTGTCAAGCACTTTGTATAAGACTTCAATTGAATCAACCCATAGATGGTTCAATTGTGAAGGTGAAAGCCATTGTGACAAATGCAATATCATACATTGTGTTACTTGGTGGAGTTAGTGTTATACCCCATGGGCTTCACCTTGGATTTATGGGGAGAGATGACATCTTATAAGGTAGGATGGCAATTTAAAGATGGCAAGAGTTACACCTTCTTATACATTTTGTAGGAAAAGGGGCCTTAAATCCCAAAACCATAATGCCCGATCTTATGACATTCACTTGGATTGTCAATTGTGGTGGAGACCTTTTAAATGGAATTTTTTTTTCATAAAACTTTGTTCGATCCATTCTAGGAAGGGAAAAAAGACATGGGCACCAGAGCATATTTGTAAAAGAGTGCACAAGATTATGTGCAAAAAAAGATGACAAGAGGCCTTTGTGCCATTGATTACAATGGATGCCACTTCTTCAAGCCATACACCATCTCCTTTGTTTCCTTTTGATTCTACTTCCATTATTTGGCAACGTCGAAAAGAAAAAAATTGTGTCTTTGACACTAGATTGGCTATTATGTCGTTTTTTACCTTGGTCAACAATATTGGGCAAATTACTTCCACTATTAACAATTCATGGATATCTCAAAACATTGCCAAGAAACATTTTGTTATTAGGGGTGTGAGACACGTTAGAACAAGGTCCCATTCAAATTTGGTCGTAACGATATGTCCTTGCCAAAGTCATTATTTGGTAGGCCATGATAGCAAGTAGCAAGACACAACATTTCACCTATGCTGGGAGATGTTACAAGTACTACAATACTTAGAGTTGCATTGAAAACACATCCCCCAACCTACATTTTAGAGAATTTACCTTTCATGGGACATTCATGAACCAAGGTGATGGCTAATGTCATTTACAAATTTGGTTTTGGATTAGACTTAATGTTTTGTTAAATGCAGTAGTATTGGGTTTAAAATCTCATTGACCATAGTTATGGTGGACCAATTTCATGCCATTACAATTATTGAAGCAAACATATTGATGCACTCCCAACTCCTTGAAGGAGTCAAATGTGAGTCCAAGTGAAGACAGCGGAAGAGGGAGGAGTCGGGACGCGTTCCCTAACTCACAACACTTTGAGGGGTAGAGGGGCATGTTGGAGCTCCGGGATGGGACTAGGAAGAGTTGACAAGCTTACTCACTCACACGGGCTTGCACACAACCCACACAAAGTGGTTAGTGCATAGTTGGAGCACCTTTGGTGCTAAGACAAGCCACGGGCAACACGGACACACAAGACTCACCACGGCCCGAACTTGGGGGAAGCCACCACCTTCCCCCTTATAATATACTATGGACTTTTCCATGGGGCCCACATCCAAATGGCTTTTCTCTCCCGGGACTCCCGCGTGGGAGTCCCGAATTCCCACCAACAGGGACTCTTGCAACTTTGGAGCCCCATAACTTTGCGAGTAGACCTTGGATCGAAGTGCAATCTAAAGCAAATTTGTAGTTCTTATCGAGAGCTTTCCAACGGCTTATAGCACGTCATCTGCAGCTAAGTAAATCGGGTCGATTCTTGACTTTTTCTGGTCGGGAGTCAAATTGGCAGTTTGACTTCCGGCCTTTCTTTTGGCCATAACTTGTGTTTTAGATATCTCAATGAGCAATTCGAGCCCATTTTAGATATGTAAGTTTCAAGAGCTTTTTAATGATATAAAGAACATCACAATCCATTGAGTTTTGACCCTTCAAATTGCTCTTTGAAATTTTGGGAGTCCACCGCGACTCCATCTCCCAAAGTGGGAGTTGCCTTGGGAGTGTGAGGGTTCACTCCCTCACACTTTCCTACACTCCCGGGAGTATGTGATGTGACTCCCGGGCTTCCTCTTGGCCCGCACCCTTGCAACGTCCCTTTGCCTTGGTCGCGAGCCCAAAGCTAAAGTTGTGACACATATGATGGAGTGCAAAAACCACTGCTACTCACCATTGACTCCATTATGGATAAGGGTAGACTATCACAACTTGTTTGGTACAATGACAAACCACCATTGGTTGTTGTCAATAAAATGGGACGGCTACAACTTGCACAACCAACACTACTTAGTTTTTTTACATCCCATGCCTTTCGAGACAATCGGCTAGAACTTGTTTGGGGTGTCCACCAACAAATATTGGTGGAAACCATTGTGAATGGACCAAAACGCATCATGGGATTTCCCATTATCATTATCATCATGCCAACCTTGGATGAGGCATCACGATGATAGGTTTCAAGTCAACAATGAACTTCAATTGCTTGACATGGATTGTCAACTTGTGTATGGCATAGTAACACTACTTACAAATTTCTATAACCCCTAGCATTATATTATCACAAATTTTCTTGCCTACCAAGTTAGTGAAAACAAAGGATGGGGGTAAGCACACATGCACACACCTATGGAAAATATGGGATGAATAATGCATGAATGTTGTTTAAGAAGATTTTTAAAAATATTTTGTTTTAAAGCAAAGGAAGATCTCGAACCAATGATGGTGAAACAACAAAGTTTATGCTAAAACAAGCCATACAAGCTATTGGCAATGTTGATAGTCAACTCGCAGATGCATCAATTGTTATTGACAAGCTTGGTGCACCCAATGTTGTGTCATTATAGAAGACAATTAGGAACCACAAGTTGAACTTGTAGTTATCGGCAATGAATGATGCAAGATTCAATAAGTGGGTTCACAAGAATGGGTTTGTCTTTAGTTTGAAGGATTTTGGATCCCTCACAAACCATGAAATTTGTATTGAATTGGCCAACAATAGGACCATATTCCAAAGGCCTTGTAGATACAACAACATGGAGAGGTCATTGATCTAATCCAAAACCCAATAATTGTCAAAAGTTGAGTTGACAAAGCTCTCTACATGAAAATGCGAATTAATTATTGTGACGCCAATTGAAAATGACATATTTGGCAACTAAACTAAAAAGCACATGTGTGGGTATTGACAATTAATGCATCATCAAACCAAGTTTGATTGGTATGTCATGCCTATTCATCAGGAGATTTTTTATGTAATCGGGCATGCTAAAATGTTTAACACATCAAAAAGAAGGTTAAGTTATCACCAATTACCCGTTAAGTATGTTGACATTGAACAAAAGATTTTGTTATAGGGAGTTGATGAACATGGCAAGGATCATCTTTACCAAAGGAAAATTTTAACTTTTGGGTTAAAGAATATGCATGTATACTTCCAAAGGGTCATGGGCAAGGTTTTTTCATATTGTTACATAGATGACATCATTTTCTTTAGTGCTTCCACAATGAAGAGGCATAAGTAACATCTTAATGTATGATGTCTTAGTGTCTATAAACACATGGATTCAAACTCCACATAAGAAAATGCAAGTTCTTCTATGACCACATCAAATTCTAGGTCATATGATATACCTTAAAAGACTAAAGGTTTGACAAACAAAGGTGGATGTTATCACACACATTCCACACTTTACAAATGCTAGCCAAGTTTAAGCCTTTGTGGGATTGACAAACTATTATCAGTGGTTTGTCAAGGGAGTCAATGTTATTGCCAAACCATTCACCAAGCTAACAAAGGTGGATCAAGCCTAACAATGGGAAGATGAAGATGAAAAAACCTTCCAAGAATTCAAAGTTTGATTGACATCAACCAATCTTGAGGCAACCCATAAGAGGGTGACTATTCCAATTATACAAAATGAAACATGCTAGGTCTTGGAATAGTATTTACCTAGGTGGATTATAAAAGGAAATAATTTATAATCATATATGTTATTTGTTCCAACAATAACACAAGATCCAAGTACAATTCTTATGAAAGGGAATGCCTTGTAAAAAATATGGGCTAAAATGCATTTTAGGTGCTATTTGTGTGGCAAATCCTTCACCCTTGTCATTGATCATCGATCATAAAAATGGTTGATGGAATCAAAGTTGATAATGAACTTGCACAATGGGTGTTAATGTTATAAGAATAGAATTTCCAAGTGGTGCATCATGCTAGTCTTGTTAACCGATATGAAAATGGGTCAAGTTGAAACTAATACACTAACCAACACGATGGTATAAGAGCCAAGTGACATGGTGAGATTAACAAGGAAATGGTACCAAGATGGCATGCATTTATATTTTTATGCAGTTTAATTTATGACAATTCATGTCACTATCCTACCGATAATAGACATATTAAAGGACCTTGAATCTAATGAGGATCCCGATGGACCAAAGGATGTGCATGACAATATTTGTAGTGTTGAAATATTTCTACATCAAGATATGTTTGTTAAAGTGATTGCCAAAAAGAGATATTGAATCCTACAACAACCCAAAAGATTCATGTGGGAAGGTAATGATTTATTTTGAGTATGGGAGGATAGAGAAGTGAGGATTATGCCTCACCCTACACAACA
Organism: Sphagnum tenellum; assembly: GCA_963921925.1. Classification (NCBI taxonomy): domain Eukaryota; kingdom Viridiplantae; phylum Streptophyta; class Sphagnopsida; order Sphagnales; family Sphagnaceae; genus Sphagnum; species Sphagnum tenellum. Next base: position 11,251,046 of record OY998147.1, on the reverse strand, counting down.
AGCACATTTAATGTGACATGCCCATGACGAGCTTGGGCATTTTGGTGTGAGATGCACCCATGTTTACTACAAGGGCAATATTGGTGGCAAGGATTATCTTGCAATCATGGAGGACATAGTCGCAAATGGCATTTACAACTACACCATTTTTTGCAACCAAAGGTAAAACCATGGGGCCATATGGACTAGTAATCATGTAGTCATGGCCAATCATATATGCGGTCTAGGACTACAACGCTAGTCACTTATGTAGTCATATTTTCCATGTTTTGGTGTAGTCTAAAAAGAATGTTTAACCACCAAAAAAAGGTGGGACAGAGTGATTGCATGACATTAAAAAAAAAAGACAATCTTATTGGAATTAGCCATCATGATACAAGAATTTGACCAACTGTATTTACAATGTCTATAAATGTAATAGGAAAAAGGTGCATAGGATAAAAGGGTAATATAGGAATATTGTAATACATGGAAGGGAGCAATTACATTGAAGCCTATAAGTAGAATAATTAATAGAATGAATATATATTAATTCAATGATGATTTGTGCAAGCCAAATTCAACCCTAGACTATTAAAAAATGTGCGGCATGTAACTAGTATGATTATGTCAAGACAAGATGTCATTGAGGATAGAAGATGCCGCATAATAATTTTTAAAAAATTATAAATGGGTTGTCAACAACATCTAACAACTAGATGTGAAATTAAAGCCATCGAACACCATAATGAAAGGCAATATTCTCCCTCAAAAAATTTGAACTTTCAAGGGAAGGAATATTGAATAACAAAATCAATTACAACACACAAATCATAACACATACAAATAACAAAAAGTGGTTGCAATAGGCTTGGATGGAAAAAAATCTCCATTTGAACTTAACTTAGTTACTTACATGAGATATACACATAGGTTGTAAAAGAAGAAAATACATCATCCACATAAGTAATAACTTCAAGTCTACAAACTCCATATAACATACAAAGTAGTCTAAACCATGTGGTACAAACTTGTGTATTTATGCACCATATCTATGCTGCGCATTATATGTATACGAAGTTCCCATAAAGTTGTACCATAAGTTTTTTAGATCTATGTATCCCATTTAGATGTGCCACATGTATGTAGCTAATATATGTGCCTTTAATATTTCAACACCATATGTGTCTTTTATAAATAGCTATGTAGGATGCATATGCACCATCCATGTGGATTAGTTAGCATGAATTATAGATGACAAAAAGTCCCAATACAATATTTGATGTTGTTGTTAAACGATTCGACATATGGAAGGAAGTACACTAGGACGCCATTATCATGGAAAATGGAACCGAACAGGGTACTGAAATAAACAAATCTTGAAATTCTTGTTATTATTGTAATAAAAAAATGCCAAGGACTTGCTAAGAAAGTATGCATGTTGGCAATAGGGGAAAGTTGTTTTTTCAAGTATTATAAGATATTTCAGCATCGTAAAAGTTAGGACCTTTGGATGTGAAACCCTAACATGTCCTCTACTGAATACAAGACAATATGAATAGATCAACAAAATGCCAAAACACAAAATTGTTCCCCAAATGTAGAGTTATCACATCCCTAAAACAAGTTCCAACAAGAGATTAAAAACAACAAGGACACAACCAGATTCTTTTGAAGGGTCAATAGAGGAAACCTACAATAGGAAAATGAAGACTAGAGGGCACCCAAGGAGGATTACAAGAATGCAAATGAAACCTACCTCCCATGAAATGTTTTCAAGGTTTTAGACAAACTTGATTCTAGCAAATGCCCACTAGAGGATTATTTTCATATTCAACCTCGGTAATAAAATTATGCAAGAAACAAAATCTTGAGCTAAAGAGGAGGAAGTTGGTCTCACCCCAAGACAAAATGCAAGTGACAAGGTAAACCTAATACTCGTGAGAATAGAAAAAATCTTGATTTGATAGCAAATTTTTTATTATTACAATTCATGGTTTTTAAAGTTGTTCAAGTTGATTGCATTGTTCAACTTGACTAATGGGTGCAAACATACAAAAGTACGCCAAAAAAATATTCATTGCAAGTTAGAAACACAAAATTATCAACTTTGAAGCATAGAAAGTAGAACCTAACCTTTACAAACATACAAAAAATTACATGAGTGTATGTAGGATGGTATGGATATGTGTTTTAAAGCTCAAGATTTTGTGTTTCCTTTTTTTTCAACCTACTTTGACTCTACTTTCCAAATTTATGTTGTTGTCCCATATAGCACAAAATGACATAAAACTATATTAATTAATTATCATTTGATCAAAAAATTCATATGTCCTACTTTTAGACTATTAGAGGATTGTTTGACATACTATATGCAAGTATTAGTGTTTGGGTTCATATAGAAAATCATGTTTTAAACACATATTTTTGTTAATTTGGAAATTTACTTTTAAGAGGCTTCACATTATCATAATTGAAATATTCAAGTTTTTAAAAATGCATGATAACTCAAACATCAATATCACAACATTTGAATAGTTTGATTTTTAAAAAAAATAGACAATAACTTGCAATGAATAATAAATTAACAAAAGTAATAGAATACATTAAATGTGACCATATATATTTTATTTAGTATAACATATATATTCTAAAAATTGTAGCATTGCTAAAAGCCTTCAAATTCAAAAATGCAAACCCTACTTTTCACCTATTTTTATTTTTTGAGCAAGGATCACCAATTGGCCTACTTTAGCGTGCTCATGCTCTAATGTACATGTCCATGCTGATTACAAGCCCAAATCCTAAATGACATGTGTAAATTTTGACTATTTAGCTTGACTTATGTGTCAAATGAGACATTTATGCAAGTTGGACAAAAAAGTGACAACCTTAGTCAAATAAGGCAAGGGCCCAATCAAAAAGGACAAGGAAAATGTACCTTCTAATTGGGCAACCTAGGTTTTTCATTTAAATAATTGACCCCTACCCCTCCCCAACAATCTTATAGTCTTGAGCCATCTACCAATGTGGTTATAAATCTTAAATTTATTTAGATCCAATATTTTTATAACTTAATTGGCAAACTAATAATTTAAGAGCAAAGTAAATTAATTATTTGTCAAGGTGAGGATTGTGTATAGAAGAAATTATACCCACTCTTGGAGATAATTTGTTATATTATTGCCAATTTGGTATTCTAGAAATGTTGGGGTTTGTTGGTGAAGGCATTTAGCATTATAGTTTGTGTACTTGGGTTATTTATAATTATTTTTTCACATTGGAAGCTATGATGTCTCACGTAATGATTCATTGATGTCATTTGGTAAATGGGGTCAAATGGTCAAATGAATTCTTCTATTTTTAATTTTCATTAGCTTTTGAGTAGGAAAAACTGAAAATAATTTTATCACTGTCGTTCTTTGCTCTTGGTTATGTGGCATTCAATTCGAGATTCTACATAAACATTCATTGTCTACAAAAGGTTCGATTCTAAATATGTTATTAATATGTTAATGAAAACAACAAGGTGTGAAAGCCTCAACCATGATCATCACATTACTTGTAGTTTAGAGCATCACAACTAAAGACAATAGTTTATGAAGCAATCATGTTCGTCTTTGATCAAATGCAACATCAAATTTAATATCCTACATAAACACTCCTTCTACAAGAAGTTCAATTCTAAATTTGTTAATAACACCACCTAACAAAAATAGCAAGGCCTTAAAGCTTCAACTTGCACCAAGAGGATTGACCCAAACAAACCAATGAGGAAATTATCACTGAATGAACTGCTACAACTCCTCCAATATCATACCTAACTTGATACAAATCCAAATAAATCCACTACTACATCAACACACTAGTGTTGTTGAACTTTAATAATTTCTTACATAAATTGGAATAATATGCTTTCTTTCGAGAAACTTGAAAATCTAATGCAAGATCACAAGTGCTTTAGTTGAGCCAAAAGTTGATTTTCAAGCATTCGCCACATTTGTGAATGAATGTTGCAACAAGTTTCCAACAAGTTCCCCAAGCATGTTAATTGACAAGATTGCACCATGATTAACTTGGGCCAAACTAATGACCAATAAATAAATAACCAAATGCCTACAAAAATATGAAGGTTAGAATAGACAAAAAATTCACAATTGCATTCATTTTAGATACTTTTGGTAAGCTTGTAATTTCTACGTCCTCACATTTGTGAATGACCAATATTCTATCATATCTTTTATGTGCATATTTACATCATACACCCCTCAAACGTGGGCAAACAACTCTGAAAATTACACTAGGAAAATTGAATAACAAACTAGTAGGTGATTTGAAATCCACAACTTGTGTTTGGATTGAGATTCACATGGAGGTGTAACTCAATATGTTGGCATGGTGTTAGATTTTTTTAAAAAATGATCACCCTATGCAACAAATGTGGTTTCTACAAAATGATCAACTTCAACCAATCCGACCACATTGGCATATTTAACTACACATCCAAAACTTTGGCACGAGCTTATGAACCATGATTGAACAAGTGTCTATCTTTCTAACCAACACGATGACACCTTCTAAAGTATGGAAACACACAATATCATGAAATAGACCAACATCCTTAAATAGCCCAAGGCACCTTCAAGATGGAATATGAGATAATCCCACCTTAATCACATACTTGACATTACTAAAATTTCAAGTTTTTCAAACGCCCCAAGTTGACTAACTGGTCCTTTTTTACCAATGGACATGTCCATTTTGATTATAAGTTCAAAACATGTATTTTTTTACCAACCAACTTGACTATAGTGACTTATTTAACCAATACATCTAGTCGAGTTGAACAAGCCTAATCAAGATGAAAATGGGTTTTGGTGAAATGAAACATTCAGTCAAATTGAACATATGAAATTGACATCAATAGTCAAAATGACCAATGTTTTGTAATCAAGTGGGACATCTTAAATTATTATTACATACCTACCTCCCACCCTAAGGGAGACACCGGTAAAAAGAAGTAAAAAATACGCAAATAAAAATATATGGTGCAATACATTAGTTATTGGGTAGAAATTATAAATTAGTTAGTTGGAAAATAGGGTACCTTTTATTCAAATAATTAATTAAATTATGATATACAATATGTAATAATCTCAAATAATGGATTAGAACTAATATAGGATGGCTTTAATATCTATATATTAGAAAATTAAATAACAATAAGGTGATAAAAAATAGGTTGCACAATTATTTAATATCCCTTCTGAAAATGGTTGTTTGATGCACATAGATTTCAAACTTACACTAAGTGTCCCCACCGGGCCTCCCACCTTCAATCTATCTAGGTATACTACCTACTTATTTACATACTACCTACCTACCTACATATTAACTACATACCTGCCCATTCACCACCTATATATACTACTTACCTACTTGCTCACCCACCCACCCACCCACCCAACTACCATGTCCTATTATTTTTTATATTACCTACCTTCCTATCTACTAAATAGTTGTATGTTACCTACCTACTTAAAACTTGTACCTCCTACCTCCCATCTACCATGGCGTTAGAAGTTATCTACCTACTTGTTTAGCATTGTACAACCTACTTAAGTTTATGTACCTTCAACCTACCTATTTACAATTGTATTATACCTATCTATCTACCTACCTCCTAACTCCCATCTCCCTCCCACCCTACAACCTACCTACCTCTTTTACCTTCTTATTTACCTACCCAACCTACCTATGACATGTATCCTACCTAGTTTAACGAATGGAGTTTGAAATGGAAGAATTAAAATTTAAGAAGTTTTGAAATTTGTCATCAATTTGCTATTTTCAAAAATATTTTCTAACAACTCATTTAAACATTTAGAAAATATATTGATTATATTAATTAGATCTTTGATAAGCTACAATATTATGCATTTTTTTCTTCATTTGAACAAAAATTAAAATAGAAAATATATGTCAAAGTTGGGATTTTCCAAATTGTTTCATAATTAACAAGATAAAAGAAAATGTTGCACAAATTTTACCAACAAAGAGTTGTGTTACTTGGTGGCTAAGGATTTGGATGCCACCATGAGGTCTTGGGTTCAAACTCACACATGGTAGAACATTCCTATGGTCCCATGTGTTAACACATTGTTATGTGATAAAATGGTAGGTTAGTAAATACCCACCTATGCCCTCCTTACACCATATGTACACACATATACACCACCAAGTATACGAATTCATATACATAATTTCCATGGGAACATTCCTATGGTGCCACATGCTAACATCAAATGATGCCACATTTCAAATAAATGATTAGTAAAAAAACCATTTTTATTGGTTATATTTTATTAGTAACATTTGAGCACTAGTCAAAGAGTATCGGTCAAAAACTCTAGTCAAAAGCACCACCATATGGTTAGTCAAAAAAACCATCCTAGTTGTTATGAGTTTGTTAAAATCAACTTGTCCTAGAAAACCAGGGGGTTCTTTTGATGCTTGTCACTTTTAGGTTCTTTTTTACTATAAAACCTTATTTGAAAAACTTGGAATTCTAGTAATGTGATCACCTTGCCTAGATTTTAGTCCACAAAGTCCAATTGCATAGTGCACAAAATCCAACACATATTGTCAATTGCATAATCCAATGTATGTACTGCACAAAATCCAAGTGCATTATGTAAAAATCTTTTGGACATATTTGATAAACCTAATAGGTCCAAATAGACAATGCACAACTTAATCCAACACACAAGGTCATAATTCATAATCACCTAGTTACAAGATACAAAAATCCAAAGAAGATTTTGCACAAAATCCAATGCATAGGGTCATAGTTCACAATGACCTAGTTACAGGCTATAAATTTTAGACAAGATTTTGCACAGAATCTAGTGCGCATGGTTATTTCATAATTCATGATGACTTGGTTACAAGTTGCAAAACCCAAGACCATAGTGCACAAGTTCATAACCACAAACTTGATATATATAATTTTTAAAAATATTTACAATACATAATCCTTTTAAAACAATTCTAGGGATTACACAATATTTGGCACATCCACAAAATGCCAATGGATGTTACATCATAATCCTCCATATCCATTGAACCCATAGTGTGATAAAATTGTCATACCTAATCATAGTGAATTTTAAATCCTATAAACCCAGAAAATGCCATTAATTACTATAGACAGTTTTCCAATAGATCCAATAGCTAGCTGGCTAGCCAAAGAAAACAAGTTTAAGTTGTCCATGGTAGCCCCACAAAAGCATTTTCATAGGCTATTGCATGCCTTTTGAAGGGCAACGTTATATATTCCCTTGATCCATTATCCTAGCCTAGCCTATTCAACAACACATCTAGCCCATGACTATACATATGAGAATGAATCAATGAAAATGCCCCATGTGTACTGGGTAGATTCTAAACACTATAGATGCATGGTCTACAAACAAAATTAAACCACCTAGATTCATGTTGCTATAACATTGTTTTATTGAAATATATTGCAACCCTAAGCAACCTTAACAAAGATGTGACTTGGTGCCACTAGTAAGCCAAACAAAGGGCCAATAGGGCCCTTACCATATATGGGTATCACCAAGAACAAACCTAAATATCCAAGTTATAGGGTTTAGGTAGCAAGGATTAAGTCCCAAGCACCATGTTAATGCTCCATTCCACCATTGGGCTCACTAGCACATAAACAATAATTAATTTCATTATAATTTAACATCATTGTCCCTAGCATGGTTGCCAAATGTTAACGATAATTTTATCAAGGATTAATTTCTACATCACCATTGGGTTCTTGTCTACCATACCACACGCAGTACCACATACCCAAGTAGTAAAGATAAATTATGAAGCTTTAGTCCATGGTCAGCAAAACAAAGTAAGAATGGAAGCATGCATAGATAGACAACATCAAATAAAACTATAATGATGATGTGTATTGATGGAGTTTGAGTACAAGATTACGTTTGGTTTTAGGCACACGCCAAAGAACACCCCTTGCCCCTTATATCTCCACTATCTTTCTTGTTTCTTCAAACCTTCAAATAATAAAAACCTACAACATTTCAGTAGTACCAGTTGTTTGGTAGGTCACAAGTAATGACAACCGACTCGAGTAGGACCCTACCAAATATTTACCTTACTGAATCTTGGTAGGGTGCCTACCTCAATTCAATTGGATGACTTCCTAGGTTTGGTAAATTAACTCCTTAACTTTAGTAATATTATACTCAAGATTTTTTGAAACATTCAATACTCTTTATTTCGGTTTGAACTTATTCAACATATTCCTAACAAGTCTCATGGGCTTTTTAGTGTACATTTTCATTGTCCCACTCATGAAATTTTATTGATTCATGTAGAGCACTGGCTACATGCACCATTAGAGTTCAACATTGTGAGATAAAAAAATCCTCTTGAAAGCTTTCTATGGAGAACAAAGGTTGACAATCACCATCAATTAAATCACGTGTTTGAAACTTGCACAATTGTAACACTTAATCTCCGCATCATACTAAGTTTGTAGAACAAAGTGTTTTTGTCTTAAATTACATGATCCAACTTCTCTTGGAAATGAATTATTTATTCAAGATTCGCCTAATGACTTAACTATAAAAGTAGCAACTTCTTGGACAATAGATGCTCCATTAACATAATTCAAATCATGGGAACCGTAGCTTGACCACATTTTCCACCTTTTATCCAACAATATTCTCCATGTAATCACTACATCACAAATGGAAATGCAAGATTTAGACCAATAAGTTGTAATATAATTCAAAATTGATTTGAATTTGGAATTTCCACTTCACAACATTATTGCAACCTTTGTAGTCTTAAAGCCAACTAAATTGGCTTATGAAACATGCCATTATTAGACATTGAATCCATGCCAATTGGATGACGTATGTCCCATTAACTTGGCAAATCATTTGAACCTTGGTTTGATTATGCCGCACTTTTCCAACCTTCATTCATCATTATGTTACATGCAATTATTAGACAAATGCATATGCAATCCAATTCAACAAGCTACAATAGAAATGAAAATAGATTTGATTTTGGAACTTCCAATCTATAACACCATTGCAACCTTCTTACTCTCATAGCCAATAAAATTGGCTTATGAATCACGTCATTATTTGACATAGAATCCTTGCCATTAATGGACATATGCCCCATTAACCTAGCAGATGATTTGGACCTTGGATTGATTATGCAACACTTTCCACCTTTCATTCAACAAAGTTTGTCATGCATAAATAATATATGACAAATGTAGGTGCAAAATTTAGGGCAACAAATTGCAACAAAATTAAAAATTCATTTGCATTTGGAACTTTTACTTCACAACACCAAAATACAACTTTTGTAGTCTTAGAGCCAATGTAATTTAGTTATGAAGCATGTCATTATTTGACATGTAGGATCCATGTCATTGGAGGATAAGATGCCCCAGTAACCTAGCAAACCATTTGAATGGGTTGGTTGGATTATGTCATATGTTCCACCTCTTATTCAACAAAGTGTTACATACAACTATTGAATGACAAATGTAGATGCTACATTTAGACTAGCAAGCTGCAACATAATTGACATTTATTTGAATTTGGAACTTCTAGTTCATAACACCCCTACAACCTTTGTACTCCCAGAGCCAATACAATTGGGTCATGCCTCATTACAAGTGGTTCACTTTGGGTTGGCCACCCATGCATAATGAACTTTTGACAAGTCATAAGAAAAATAATATTCATGAACTATATTTGTTGAAAATCTCATTCCAACTTTTAAAATGTGTATCCAACAAAACCAATATGGTCTTCATGATCAACAATAATATATTTGAAGTTGGTTTCCTATTTTTAGATTCACCCCAAGTAATTCCTATTTCTTAATTGGGGCTACACCTACAATATACATCACCTTTAGGGGGATTGTCATTGGCATATTACATACCAACATGCATATAAAATCCACCAAAATGTTTGAAAATCAACTTGGACATATTAATGAAAGCCACAAATTATAGGTATGGAAGATAACCACTACACTTGTTAGTAAAATGAATTGGATATGAATCTAAACCCTAAACCTGGATTTAAATGGTGGTGGTTTGACACATTATGGTGTTTTTAGTAGTAGAGATGTAAATTAGTTCATACGAATCCAACTAGATTATAGTTAAAGTAATATACAATATCTGTGTTTAAAAGAAATGGGAATAAATTGTAGGAATATGGACCCAATAAGTAAGACAAGATCAACAATCATATTTGTATGCAAGTCTTTCGTACTAGTTCAAAATCATGCCATTATTTGACATAGAATTCGTGTTCATGCTCAAAGTGCATCATATATTTTGTACAAGGAATTGACACGATTCATTTCACTCTCTAAGTGCACACATTCAACAATGTTCACACAACAAATCAACAAATTTTGTACTTGATAATGGCAGTGGAAACTAAAAGATTATAGGTCATTGAAGATTCATGATTATGCATGGCAAGGAACTTCCAAGCATAAAGAAAAACCATAATATGGTAACAATAATGATTCAACTTTCACATGTTTCATATGCACATATTCATCACGTATTTTTTTCAAGAACTATGGTGAAAGACATGCTTCAAACATCATTTTCCAACAACACAAAAAAAAGGCCCAACAAATCCATAAATTGTTACCTATTTAATTATCTATTGTATCGCACAAACCTGAATTTTGATAAATGCCATGTTTGTTGATTTTAATTTGCAATACAAAAAAATTGGTTTGTTAGTAAGAACAACCTTCCCACCTTTCTAGGAAGTGACCTTCAAGATTCAGTTTTTAAAAAATTCCTACAACTAAGAGGTGCAATGCATAGTTGACCAACTTGGACAAGCTACCACTATGGCTTGAATTAACTGAGTGGTATTTGAGCCAAGAACCAAAGTGCAATGCTTGGTTTGAACAATGTGTTTTTCCAAACTTGTTTTTTAAAAACCAAAACCCATGGTTTTTTAAACTATTGAAAAACTTGAACCAAATGTTCTTTAACTTTGAAAGTTTGGAATTTGATTGTTTTCCTTGTTATAGTTGTTCAATTGTGGACAAACTTGCTCTATGGACCACCACAATGTGGTTGTAATTTGAGTAAGGCTAAAACAAGTTGAGGAAAGACACATGCATATGACAATTACTTGCTAAAGCTAGGTGGGAAGAAAGTAACAATCTCAAGTAACTAATCAAAGGTAAATTGGTGGTGGGATGGGTGTTGCTTGACTTCTTCAATCCAATGTGTCTTTTGTGTTTGGTTCATGCTCCTTATTGCCTCATCCCAATTTGGAGAAGATTCAAAGGAGAGAAATGGTACACCTGAAATTTTCAATGGATAACATCTTTTCTTTATTGTTGAAGCTTGATGAGTTATACCCATTGCTATACAAGGATACAAAATACCAACAACATAAATTCCAACTTGTGTTCTTGCACAACCCCAGTACTATAAGGTTGTGCACACTACTATCTAACTACATGGATTGGTGAGTAAAAAACATGAGAGCTTTTATAGGTCTCTAAATGTTTCCATGTTTCCACCGTCCTATGCACTACTAAATGTTGTTAATGATGCAACAACAATCATGCAAATTGACAGGAAGAACGTACAAGTATGTGGAGAATGACATGTTGCTAATTGAAAAGAAGAATAAATTCCATCCAAGATATTGTTCAATATTCCACTAGGTAGCAATTAGGAACATGACACCTATCAAATGAAAGCAATATGCCTCACATATTTCAACTATTCATTGAGGAGTTTCTTTTCCTTCTTCAAAGAGTGGACCTTGCACCAACATAAATATGGAGTAATGGTTACCTTTCTTTGAACATCATTTCTTTGCAATGTTTTGAAACTAGATGAAGTATCACCTATGCATTCGTAGTGAACATTTTGGTAGTGCAAAAGGGTTATAGTCTCATAAAGGCTTTGACCATGCACTTTTTTATAGACTAACCCAATATGCAACACATCAATTTCCACATAGAACATGAAGCTAAGATTAGACTTCTTTTACACTACTACTAATTTAAGTCAAATCCAACTTCTTGACCTAGGGTGGGGGGAAAGAATGGCAACAAATTTGATTGCAACATAACCATAGCCATAAAACATAATGGCAAGAGGAGGATTGTGGGTTGATAAAAAATATTTAAAAAACAAGTGAATTTTTCATTCACCATCCAAATTTCACACCATCGTTGTTTTACATATATTTTTGAATTTTCTTGTTTGTGCTTATTGCAACTTCCATTCCCAAACTTGTTGACTTCTACCAAACCCTAAATTTGTTGGATTTTTAAAACCTAAGTTGTGAGTGGAATGAAAGAAAACATAATGGGGTTAATCAAAGACATTGCAAAAATGCTAGATCAAAACCTCATTAACTCATTATCCAATTGCAACTTTTACATTTTAGTAGTCTAGACGTGAAGCTTGCAAAACGAAACCCATTGCATTGGCTAAAGAGAAGGGGAAACCTAAATTATTTCAAGAAAACATTAGCTGGACATTCTGGGCTTGTCAATGAATTGTTTGCTTCTTCTAATTAGCCTTCAAAGAAGATTTTTTTTTTTTTCAAAATGCACAAAGGTATAAGAAACCCACCTTTGTTTTCCAAGTTGTAAGTGTGCCTTTCTTTTGTGCATTATTGGATTTTCGCACTTTCTTGCGTCAACTTGCCTTCCAATGCTCTTATAACACCATTGTTGTTGCTAGGTGATTATTTTGAATGATATTGGTTGGAGCTTCCTTCTCCAAATAATGAATTGATATTGAAGTTTCTAGTTGTTGGGTCTTGGCATACTAAGGTGTCCATTTTTTTGTGTCACAAAGGTAGTTTGGGGGGGGGGGGGGGGTGCCTTTAAGTTTGGTACAATATGTGTTGGCATATGATTGAAAATTATAGAAGACTCATATAACTTTAATCTATAACATTTGTAGAATCAAATTTGAAAATTTGAAAATAAGATGCCATCATTTCATTACAAGGTGGACTTTTAAAATGATGTAACATCTTTTGTCATAGTTTATAGAGAACATTTATGGACTCTTATTACATAATAAACATGTGTGAATTTTTTATTTTTTTTCCTAGTATGATTATGAAAGATTGTAATGTTAAAATAAGGGCTTACAAGTAAATTTAATATTTTAATTTATGAAGATTCCGTAAAATCACCAATAGTTTATAAAGTCCATGATTTGTTAAAATGGAAAAATTGAGGATTGTTGTTTTGTAAAAATATATATTAATGCCCTACATAACAATGGCCAATTATAAAAATTGAAAACACCCATATTTTTTCTTCTAACTTTTCCCTTAATTAATCAAATTGAGACACATGTCACAATTTAAAAACTTGTAAGTTTTTGTTTTAGGTATTCCATTTGTCTCTTACTTTCAAATGGACAATTTTACATTGCCAAAACACTAAACATTTGAATTTCAAAAAAAGTAAAATTGTGGACTCCACATGTGCCACTTTTGATACTGCGTTACTATGCCAAGACCATGCCTTATTAGACTTTGAAGTCTATTCCTCAAGGGACTCTGTAGATGTAGCAGTAGAAACTCCTTCCATGTGACTTTAAAACTTTCACAAATATTTGTAGTAGCACAAAGTTGTTCAAGTTGTGGTTTAAGATTAGGTCATGTAGCAATTTAGATATCTGCATGCCTAAAACAAACATAATGATTTGAACATGTGTCTTTTGCCTTTAAAAATAGGGGTCAAGCTAGATGATTTCCACACAAGAGTTTCGAGTAAAGAATTTGGACAAACTTCATGGAACTTGAAAACTTAGGGAAAATGCACATTCTTACAACAAATCCAATGGCCCTTTGATAGTATGCAAGAAGTTGTAAGCATGGAAGGCTCAACTACTATTCATGTTTCTAGTGTAGAAATGCATCCCAACTTTTGGAGCAAACTTGGCATGACTAGTTGACCTACTATAGATGCAATTTGAGATTCCAGCCATGCGTATGAATCTAATAGTTGGTCAAAGGGGGGTGGAGCTCATGAGTAGTGGGTTTATAATAGTGGGTTCAGTGGAATGGTGATTGGTTAACAATGACAATGTTGTTGGTACAAAAGGGTGATTCCATTGAAACATCCTTTGAAACATTCTACCCCAATTAGGTAAGCAATGTTAAATGGAAGATTATGCCATTCCACTTATAACATATTTCATTTGTACCATCATGAGGTAATTTCATGTATTCCCAATCTACTAGGTGCATGACAATGCACCTTTTATGATGTAGTGTACATTACATATTTCCTTGTACATGTTACAATGAACTATGTTAATGATAACTATATATGCACACAACACTTATAATATTGAATGAGGGTTTATAATAAGGTGTTTAGATGTGATATAATAAATATTTAAAATTTGATACCATAAATGAAGGCACATATGGTCATTTTGATTGCAACATTAAAGGTGTCATCAATAACAATTTCCTTTATGTTCACCTAGCGATTTGTAGTGCAAGAACAAATTCCAATATATTGTACCTTATAACTTAGAGATAAATTTAAACATTACACATGCTGGGAAGTTGATGAAGTTGTACAAATTTATTCATTTGTATGTCACGACCTCATTGCATATGAAAACATGAGTATTTTAAACAAACATGGTGGTATGTATTGAATGATGTAGGCAAGTTGTAATATTCAAAACACTTATACCATTAGCTTCAATTTAAAAAGTACCACTATTTGTGTGACAATATGTGCACATGTGAACATATATATGTAAATCACATGTAATGACCATATCAATTGTTGTTAGTACTGCCCATGACGTATTAAAGTGAAATTATGTAGTGATCCTAAAGCATGTGGTCTTCCTTGTATTGTTTAACATGGGAGGATCCACATGATTCCAGAAGCTAGTTCACACTACTTGTTCCACCCATAGCTATTGTTTAGTGGGTCAATTTCACCCATGTGGAATGTAATTCCGTATCAAGGAAATGTGTAAGTTGTTTGTTTAGTGGCCTTTAAACCCCATATCCACCAATATAAAACTTCTAAGAATGTTGAATTTAGTAGTATAAATCTATTTATTCAAGCTCAAGGTCTAGTTTGGTACTTTCTAAGAATGTGGAATTAATTAGACAATACATAGTTGTGTAGATACAATCATCGATGATGATTTCACATTAATCAACAAGAGTAATTGTTATCGTTCTATGTGATTTTTGTTTATGTTTAAGTAGTGACACGAAAAAATATAATCTATTTTGAGTCTTGTTGTAACCTATAACAAATATAAGAAAACATTTTTGGTCACATATGACAATTCATATTCATTGTTTTGGACTGATTTTGCAATCCCACCATGATTTTCTACTTCATTTTCCACTAAGGTTGGTCTAGCATTTTGTTGGTGGCATTGAGGTATACATATGATGAACTTGGTTTTCATTATAGTTTACATGCCTTTGTGTACATTTTATAGATACATAAATTGAATGTAACTAGACATGCATAGTACACATCTAACCCACACACGTAGCAATGTTTAGAGGATCAACACCAACTCATGAATTCTCAATTGCACATGGATTATAACCATGTATGGGCATAGGTATGGGGAACAAGCAACAACATTGGTCTTGCATTGGTTGGGCCAGCAATGTATGCCTTAGTTACATGCAGCAAGGAACAATACCAATGCTTGTACTACACATTATCCTCCAAGTGAATACACTTTGACATTTGTTGCATTGGGTGTGTCCAACAAACACCTATATGAAGTTAGCCATTAAACACCAGAGTACCTCAAGATATTTCAATTTCATGCATGGCAACATGAGTTGATGTGGGTGTTAAATAGCCGCCAATAAAAACTATGCATCTTGCCACTAACAAATAAAATTGTGTCAAAAAATTCCTTAGTTTAGGTTTCAGGTAATTCACTAGGTCTCTGGCAAGTGTGTTATGGTACTAATTTTTTTGGAACCTCCACCTTGTGTTACCAACTACTTCCCTTTCGATATTGTGCCATGTGACTATCTCATTAGAGGTCAGTTCTCTAGGACACATACCCAACTTGTGGACACCACAATGTAAACATTCTCCAAGAAGGCACCTTCTGTTGTGCCACTTGGAATCTTGGGACTATGTATGTAAACAACAAAATGTCCAAAGCTCAGTAAGACCACGATAGGTCTTTTGGTGTGCATCATGTACTTAGTTGGATGCACATTTGACTCAGTACATTCAAGAGGCAATGAACAAACCTCACTGCAATTACATGTGCATGTTTTGTTTAAATCTGCTCCACAAGCTCTAAAGTTGTTCAAGCCACCCAATAGTTCTTTTCATTCCTGGTGGTACTGACAACGGCATGTATTCCAAGTTGTGTGTTTCTGAACCCACCAATGTTTCAATGATTGAGATGTTGTTATTGCAATAGGTGCCTTTGGATCCATAGTAATAAAATTCAATTGGCCATTTCACAAGTCCAATTCAAACCTTATTGATTAGTAGCTTATTGAGCAGCTACATTAAATGAAAAGGATATTCAAGATCTTGGTCCTCTACCTTAACCACAGGCTGTGGTTGCTGGCTCGCCTGATCAGAGCCAGCAGTAAATGAAATGCATATTATGTCAGCAAACTTTCTCAAAACCTGTACGTAGGTCACATTTCTCCACAAGCAAAATGCCAATTTGAATTTCATCAATATGTACATTTGGATATGTAGGTGTAATAACCAACAACCATCTCCAACACAATATTACACACTTACTTCTTCATGACCAAAGTCTTTACAATTCTTGAAAGATGAATACTCTTCTTGCATGACTATTAACAACAGTAGCCCATAAACCCCATCCAGCTGTAGCATTTCTAATCACTGATAGATAGAGTCTCTATTTGTGCACTTCATAAGGTCACTGGTTACATCAAGAGAAGAACGTACTTAGTGCAGCTTCACAGAACAGAGTCAGAGGTGTACTGTGTCATGTGTGTCATGGCAAAATTGCAAGTTCCAAGTGAAAGACAGATTAGTCCTTGTCAATTGAAAACATCACTTTGAGAAACGTGGATTACAAAATTGGCTTCTCCGATTGTAGCTACCCTCTGCAATCTAGCATGCCACCATGAGCCCCCAGAAACCTGCCAGATTTATGCTAAGTCACTAAAACAAGGTTGATACATCTCTCTTCTTTGCAGGTCCACCACCACTCTGGAAATGTTTTGGCAATAAACACAAGAAGCTTTCTGGATCCCACAACTGTGAGTAAAGTTTCTAGCCTGTTCTGCTTCTAAAAAAGTGCATTTCATGTGGAAAAGGATGGATCACTTCCTCAGTAGTCCATTCCCCCCATGCCTCCTGCCCCCAGGCCAACCATCTCCTTCTCTTCCTTTGGGAAATCAGCCACCACTGCTTCTGTTGTTGTCATCAGGGACGATACACTGCAACACTTGACACACTAATAAGTGTACTGTAGAAGTGACATTAATGAAAAGGGTCTAAAATCCCAGACATTACTGACATTTCCAAGTTTGCCTTTTCATAAATGAGGAGACAGGGTTGCTGGCTTATCACTTACCTAGCTGCATCTGTAAGTGCAGTTCTAATAACCTTCACCGGGTCGATAATCCCAGCCTTCACCATATCCACATATTCATCTGCATCACAATAAAGCAGCATCACTGTTCAGGTTCCAGATTTCTTGAGGTGTCCACAACACAAGCTTCCATTCCTACTCAAGTTTCCAGTTACTTCTGTGAGGCTGTATCTGATAGAACCACTGGTCAAGAACATGCCAGCTGTGTGGTCTTCTATCATAATGCTGAGAGGAATCAGACCTTGATCCATAGTAAGATTGATAGTCAAATAAGACAAGAAGGCAGGAAGAATGTTGTGATGAACATGTCTACTACATGCAAAACAGATAACATACCTCTGGCAGCATCATAGCCAATATCCAAATTATTCTGCTCCAAGAGCTTGCCTACCACAACTGCACCCTCCACACCTGCATTTGCTGCTATTGTGTAGGTTGGCATCTGTTCACAGATTTGAAGGGTCAGTGATGTTCCCCATGAAACATCCACTATTGCAAAGAATGACTTTGGAGCTGAAATTACTTTCACCTAGTAGTGCATTTTCATGAGCCTTTATGTCCAAACTGTACCAAAATTCCAGCTCATAAGAAAAATGCACATGCCCTAGGTGTGTTCACAACAATCCCTTTGGTTCCAGAGTGTAAATTGCACCTTAAGAGCATTTTGGATAATTTGGACACCAACTTTTTGATCAAAATTTGCAGTTGGGATCTTATCGAGATCTCGTGAGGCATACAGAAGTGCCACACCTCCACCTACAAACACATCACAGCCAAAAGTTGATTTTGCTAACCAAAACCTACAATTGTTCAATGATGAAACTCAGAGACATTGAAGCAAGACTACAATACAATATCCACATCCTCTCTCCACCTCTTAAACTCACAATATCAAGTGAGTTCTCTGGGTGAGACTCGTACCAGGAACAATGCCTTCTTCCACTGCTGCCTTGGTAGCATTCAAAGCATCAGTCACACGGTCCTTCTTCTCATTGACCTCTACTTCACTTGCTCCACCAATCTGCAATCAGTAAAACCCAGTGAGAGAACCAATAAAGTTAAGCAAAAAGGCTCCATGTTTGAAAAGCAAAGAAAATCTGCATGCACTACTGAGAATTTTTGCAGATACTCATCAGACCCATGTACCTTAAGGACAGCAACACCGCCTGAGAGCTTTGCCAAGCGTTCTTGCAGCTTCTCCTTGTCATAATCTGATGTGGCAGCACTTATTGCTTCACGTATCTGTATCAACCCATCACACAGTGAGTTGCATTGCCAGTGCAAGTTTTGTTTTCTATTTGTAACAACTGTGATTGCAGCTAAAACCTTCAGCAATACATTCTCAGCATGGAACAAACTACACATGGACCATTTTACAGCCAAGGTTTCAAGAGTCAGAAATACACCAGGTAACTGAAAGACAAATAATCCAATCTTAAACTCAACTGAGAAATCAATACCTGCTCACATTGCTCCTCAATGGCTTTCTTGTCACCCCCACCATCCAGTATGATAGTTTCATCTTTTGAAACTGTGACCCTCTTTGCCGATCCAAGCATATCTGGTTGTACTTTCTCAAGCTTAAGGCCCACATCTTCACTTATGAGCTGAAACCATACATACAACCCACCTGACCACTATCAGTATGTACAAGACAAACACCAATAATTGGTTCTAATCTTGCAATCCAGAATGCCCCATCTCTGGATACCTGCAAATTTTTCACTGTCAGCTGATAATGGAGAATCTGAGTCAGGCCATTAACTAATGTCTTTCCAACTATAACTCACATATTTTGAACCCTCGTTCTGACTTCACAAATTCTTAAAGCTCACATGTTTTTAAGTGGAGTATTTTGCATATTGGTCTAAATCACCCAAGGCACCTGAAATGTCTGATTAAAGGGATGCATATGGTAAGATGTTTGAATACCTGGCCCCCAGTCACAACTGCAAGATCCTGCAGGTTGGCCTTTCTATTCTCACCAAACCCAGGTGCCTTGATGGCACACACCTGATACCAACCCAGTTGTGCAGTTTTTTAGATGAGGAGATGTAGAGATTCTACGGAACATAATGTCAATCACAATTGTTACTACTTGATGTCATTGCTCCTGAGAAGTAAAGCAGATCAAAAAACTGCACAGCGTATGGATAATAATTAAGTTCCAATATATCTCATCCCTTGTGATATGGATCTTGTCCTAGCAGAAGCTTATCACTGGCAAAGTTATGAAGATGCAACTTCCTGCTCTAAGACAAATAAACCTTGACACCACCACGAAGTTTGTTGACAATTAGTGTTGCTAGAGCTTCACTCTCCACATCCTCTGCCACAATCAGCAATGGCCTTTGATCCTGAAAAATACAATTTGGTCAGGATAGGCACGTTCAAGAAATAGGCATGCATGAAAGATAAAAAACACTTTAAAATAGCATGGAATAAGTGGTGATGACTTACCTGCACAACCAATTCAAGCACTGGGATGATGCTGTTTAAGCTTGAGATTTTCTTCTCATGGACTAAGATCACTGGATTCTCGAGTTCCTGGATCATATGTGGAATGAAAGAGTAAGTCACACTTAAAAACTGTGACTACCAGCTTCACGTCAAATTTCTTGGTCATCAAATCAAGATGCAATATTCAAGAACTGTTTTCAAAGGGACCAATGGCCTCATCATACTCACCACTTTTTGTGTCTTGGCATTCGTGACAAAGTATGGGGAGATGTAACCTCTGTCAAGCTTCATGCCTTCCACCACCTCAAGTTCATTATACAGAGTCTTCCCATCCTGATGCAAGCACCCATACATGTCAATGCATACTTGTCACAGGTGTTGGTTTGGAAAAATTGCAGAAGAGAAATGCTGGATATAGACATGATGAAAGGAACTCACTCTGTGTGCAGTTCAAAATGAATTCACAAGAAGGACTGATAGAAAGAAATCACAACAAAACTTACAGAGACGGTAATAACACCATCCTTGCCAACTTTCTCCATAGCCCGTGCAATCAAATCACCAATTTCACGGTCGCCATTTGCAGATATTGTTCCAACCTGCAATGCTCATAAAGGTTAAATGTAGACTGGAGGAATTGACAACCACTTCAATTTCCCATTCAAGAAGTAGGGTTAACAAACAGCTCCAATCCAACGGCTCATGCAATGCACAGTCACATTAGCATTTTTCCAACAGCAAGTACTTACTTGGGCTATCTCCTCGGATGAGCTTATCATTCTTGCTCTGCTCTTCAAGTGGTTAACCACTGAATCCACAGCAAGGTTGATCCCTCGCCGCAGATCCATGGCATTCATTCCAGCTGCCACTGACTTGCAGCCTTCTGAAAAAATGGCTCGTGTAAGCACTGTTGCTGCTGTTGTACCTGTGAACCCCAAGGTCATCAAGGTTAACACAGGCCAACAACTGAAGGTAAGATTTTACAAGGTTCTGGATTTTCAATTGAAATGAGATTTTAGCATCATCCACCCCACATGTTGGGGTTGACTTTCCATTAGGAAGGTATGATGTCCTACAGTTGTGCAATCACAATTGGAGACACAATATCTTCATAAGCATGGCAAACCTCTCCATGCTGAATAGCATCAAGAGATGACCCAATAAAAAGGTCAGAGTGATTTCAGATCCAACAATGTATCAGCAAACAAAAAAAAGAGGAAACCCGATGCTCAAAAACTGAGGAAGCAGGAGACAAGAACAAAATTAAAAACAGATGGGCAGTTTGAAACAACAGCAATGGTCAGATCAACCTCTTCTCTTCACCAGATTAATTAAGCTCAGCATTTGCGCTACAGAGAAAACTTTGAAGCTACAATTTCTTAAGAATATGTAAAATCTGACTACTCCAGATTTGGCGAAATCTGAAATAATGGTATCCACATTGAAGTATGACACAAATGGGTTTACTGTACAGGTGAGGTAGAAGCTACACTCATTTCATGAGAGGAGTTACCATCTCCAGCCACGTCATTGGTGGCATTTGCAACCTGCTTCACAAGACTTGCCCCAAGGTTTTTCAGTTTGTCTTTGAACTCAATGCTCTTGGCAACTGTGACACCATCCTTTGTGACCTTTGGACCTCCATAGCTCTGCTCAATCACAACATTGCGCCCCTGGAACATTGCCAGCAAAGAAAAATAATAATTCAGCACAATAGAGAGAAAGCATCTGACACACAATTTGTCTGAAAATTTGAGCAAAAACTGAGAGAAGGCATAAGGATATACAACACACTCTGAAGCATTAACTTCTGAGTTTCTATCAACTCTATTGATGCCTTTGAAAGCTGAAAGCATACAGTTTGCAAAGTCAGTTCTGTACCTTGGGTCCCATAGTAACCTGGACAGCATCCGCCAGTTGCTCCACACCCTGCAGCATTTGTGCACGAGCAGCTACACCAAACCTGATATCCTTGGCAGAGAATCTTCGCACCCATTGCACCTGGCTTAAGTCCTGCATTTGCAAAGAACCAAAATCAAGCCTGCAAAAATCCATGATGCTTCTCTCTATCACTAACACACCATCTACTACACATGGGTACTGCATATGCTTTAATGAATTATTGTTCTCTTCAGTTGCAAGGTGCTCTCTTTGTGCAATTTTCAATTGTAACTGGAAGAGAAAAGCATCAAAAAAGAAATTGTGCAATCATTGATTGCAACTGGAAGAGAAAAGCATCAAAAAATAAATCATGCAATTGTTGATTGCAATTTGAAGAGAAAAGCATCAAAGAGAATGACATCAAAAGAGTGATGAGCAGTGGGTGCACACTTACTTGAGCCCGCACAGATTGCCTGTGCTCAGTGATCAAACAACACCGAAAAACAAAAGCCAAGCATATGTTAGAGACTAGTACAACAATGAGGCACATTTATATATACTATAACAGCAATGTCAAAACTCCATGGTTCTTCTTCTCCTTCATGTGTGTGCATGGAAAGAAGATCTTCCAGGCTTTTCTGACATAAACCATAATGGAGAACACAAAATGCAGCAAATGACCTAAACCTCGGTATCCTGATCTGCTACAGCGGCTGGTGATCAAGACACTGCAGCATGCAGAAGAGGGAACAATCTGAAGATCCGTCAAGCGTACAAAGGCTTGGTACCTGACTCCAGATACCAATGTAGTCAATGCACGAAACATGATTGTTGGTGCTTCTGCAAGAACACGAAACTGCAAGAGAAACACTGGAAGCGTTTGCGCCTTCTTCTTTTCTTTTTCTTCTTCTTCTTCTGATGCTGCTGCTACAACAAGAAATGATCGTCAATCAATCCATAATGAACGCTCTTAAGGAAAAAATGACGATGCAAAACTCGACTTTTGGTTTCGCGATGAGATAGAGAACTCGATGGTGGATTCTCAAAGGGACAAGAAGAAACAGAAATCGAAATGGAGTTTCTTTTCCTGCATGACTTCAAGAAAGACGAAGTTGTGAGAAGAGGAACCTGGAAAGCGCGCAAAAGCACGTCCGCGCAAAAACACGATCAGTCGGAGATGCAATAATCCGGAAACGGGTCGAAGAAACAAAGGCGTCGTCGCGTGCAAAATGGCTTCAAGATGTTCAGACTTGCTTTCTCTCGAGGAACGGGGATCAGAAACGTCAATTGCAATGAAGCAAAAGATTCAAAGATTGTCGCCAAACAAAGATTGTCGCCACAAACTCTCTTGTGAGTGCGATGCGGAGGGAGAAGAAGCAGCAGCAGCAGCAGTACAAGAAGATCGGCACGACAACGACTCAGCTGGTGGCTGGCTGGTTCCAGAACCTTCAAAAGAACCAAGACGACGACGATAGACACTGTGTCATGCATCCATTGTCGTGCGCGAACACGGTTCTTTTCTTAGAAATCTACGAAGAAGCAAACGACGATTTCATTCAGAAAGCCGCGCCGTAACTAAACTTCTTCTTGGCGGGTTGTTGTCGAGAAGTCGTTCGTCCTGCACGCGACACGGGACGACGACGACGACGAAGAAGAAGAAGAAACAAATGCGCACCAGACAAGACTTCTGGAACTGTACCCTGGTATGCAATTCTCTTCCTCATTCCATCTCTAGTTTCCTCTCCCTCTAGGAGATGGAATTCCTTTTGTCTGCCATCAGCAACAGTTGCTCCAAGTTGCTCTTGGATGCAATGCTTTTTTTTCTTTCTTTCCTCTTCTTCTTTTTGCTTGATCTCTCTGCCTCTGGAACTGCAACCTGTATTTGCTAGTAGTAATGCTTCTTCCATGCAACATGCAAATGCAAAGTCTGAAGATACGAATGTGAAATTGTGAATACTTCGTGAGCGCTTTCCACAAGGTTGTGAATGTACTCTTTCTTTTGTCGTGATACCTTCAAAGTGTTGTTGTGGAGATTTCTTCTGAAATCTCATGCATATGCTTGAAGGGGAATTAGGCGTTCAGACTCATTGCTTTCTCGCCACAGAGAACGCTCGGAAGTAGTTTTTTTATGGCTTGAGGATTTCGAACTTTAGAAGAAGAGGAAGGAAGGGAGAATAGCAGTTAGCAAGCAGGAGCCCTGGTCAATATTACAGCAAGTGAGATTGCAGGCTTCGGCTTTGGTGCACTAGTCCTAATTGCTGCTTTGGCTGCTCCCAAAGTCGACTCTTTCGCTGCGCGCTTCCAACGCAGGTTCAGTAAATCTAGCCTCCGTATCTCTTTCTTTTTTTCTCTCTGTCTCTGTCTCTCTCATCTGTCTTTCTACACCTTGCGAGATTTCCTTCCAAGCAAGAGTGCTAGTGACAATTTGAATCTGTTACGGCTTGCAAGGTGAAATTGTGGCCAGTTAGCCATTGCTTGTGCTTCATGCTTCTAAAGAGTCTTCACAAATTCTGAAAATATGTACAAGAGGAGGCTCGACAGATAGATACTGGGCTACATTGCTACCCGCTTCTTCATCTCTTGTTTTTTTGCTCAGATCACTGGAGCTCAGAGTGTTCTGATGAGGTTTGGAGAGTTTTGGTTGGTGAGCAACTGCTGCAGGTCTTTGTGTGAGGAATGTGGAGGTGTGACAAAACTGGCATGC
The DNA here is from genome assembly GCA_963921925.1 of Sphagnum tenellum. Taxonomy (NCBI): domain Eukaryota; kingdom Viridiplantae; phylum Streptophyta; class Sphagnopsida; order Sphagnales; family Sphagnaceae; genus Sphagnum; species Sphagnum tenellum. Next base: position 11,226,336 of record OY998147.1, on the reverse strand, counting down.
CTCAAGTGCAAAGGACATGGTCAAGTAACTGAAGGGCTTTTTAGTGCCCTTTCTTCAGAACCAAGAGAGAGCACTCCTTGTCTTGCATGCAAGGGCAGAGGCCAGTTCCCATGTCCTTCTTGCAGTAAATAATAGAGCTGGTTCATCTCAGCAAACTCCTCTTTAACCAGCTTGTTGGCTTCAGTTCATTGATGTTGTTCTCTCTTTCCTTTGCTATGCATAATGCTAGGGTTTTTTCAGGGTGTCAAGCACCATCACAGAACATATCAAGCAAGACAGTTAACAGGTCAATTTTTCCAGTAGAGACTCTTGTTTATGTAGACAAAATTAGATACCATGCCTGGACACCTTGAATGTGGGATGTGAACCTGGTATTTCATCAACCAGGAACACTGGTAGTACTTAGGACTGTGAATGAAATGTGCAAGTGAATAATCCAATAAACACCACTCAAGCACTCTTGTAAGTTGCATTTGGGCGGTAATGATCTCTGGTGATCTCTTGCCTTCACACTTTGAACAGGGTTTGGTTTTATCTTTTTCTTTGCAGACTTGTCTGTCTTTGCTTCTTTGTCATTCTTTAATGTTTGGTGTCTGATACATAGCATCTGTGAACTGGAATTATATACTACGTAGGAAACCCGACCTGTGCTTCTCTATAATAGAAAGCTAGATTACTCCATGTGTTGAAGAACAATGTTTTAGGAACCAGTCCGTGTTTGTTATGCTGTAAAACTCATACACACTAGTTTGATAAGGTTATTATTCAGGACTGTTTAACACCCACCGCGCATGAGAAAAGGCTTGCAGCTGTCTAAGTGTTTGATCAGTGTTAAAGACTTGACTTCAACATGATCAAAGCTTTCTACAAAATGGAAGATAAATCTTCTATACACAAAATTAGAACTTTAACTTGTTCTGGAGGTCCAAACTCTGTGCAATTGATGTTCAGGTACACACACCCAATGGTCCCAATTGCATTGCCTTTGTGGTTAGTGATTTTGCAACAGAGAATTGATTCAACTAAATAATTAGGCTCAAAACATTGCAAAATTTGAAGTTTCATACAAGCAAGCTCAAGAGAATCTTCATCATAATGACAAACATGTTCATTCTGAATAGATGACCTTGTGGATCTTCATGCTGCTGTGTCAAATTTTAAGAAGAGCCATATTCTTGAAGCCACTTCTCATGACGATTGATATCAGCAGCAGAAACACTTCGAGAAATTTTAGAGAGGGACTCCTCCACATCACGCATTGCCACAGGGTCATACATTTCATCTTTGGTCATGTGTTTGATCTCATCAGGCGTTTTGCCAGCAATTTTGCGACGCATACCATTCATGGAAGCATCCCTACAGATGTTGGTGAGGTCATCACCGCTGTAACCTTCTGTGCGCTTTGCCAGTTCTTCCATATTCACATCCTGTGCTATCTGTGCCACAAGGTGCCTCAGAAGGTTTAGGATTTGTGTGGCAGAATGTGACACTAAATGGGACATAATACAACCAAAGCTCTAAGATGGATTTCAAGACCACATTGTTTAACTCCATTGTCTATTTTGTACCCATTAAATTCCTAGCCACCTGGAAAGCAAGAAGAGATACTACCAAAAAGACTTGTGAGTTAAAACACAAAAGTTGAGTAAGAAAGACCTCAACATCCTTGAGGTTTATGCGAACAAGTTCACGCCTGCCTTCTTCATTTGGCAAGGGGATGTAGATTCTCTTCTCTAGCCTTCTCCTGCATTGACCATGGACAAGATATTTGATCAACAAAGTTGACATTGAAACCTCTTTGGACCCTAGAAGATTTCAAGCTTCTTCACATTATTCTGCAATGGCAATGAGAATCTTTTCTACACGATTTTCATAATTAACATCCAAAACCTTACCTGAGTGCATCATCAATGTCCCAAGGAAAATTGGTGGCAGCAAGGACCATGACAATTCTCTTATCACCATAGTCCCCTGTAGCAGTGTTGTTAACCCCATCCACCTGCACAAGCAATTCTGATTTCACGCGCCTTGAAGATTCATGCTCCCCAGATGACCTGCACATCTATACACTCACAAACATTTGTTAGACCATGATCAACAAATCGTGAGACAAAATTTGCAATTTTAAAATAATATGTCAAACACCTTGTGGGAAAAAAGAAGCTCCATCTTTCTTTGACAAGAATCAAAATCTCTCGTTTTCCAAGACCATCATGACAATATGAATCACAGGAAGATTGATGCTATTGGAAAGAAATATTTTACCCCCGTGCATTGCAGAGAGAGTCAATCTCATCAATGAAGATTGTGCTTGGGGCATATGCACGGGCCAAATCAAACAAACATCGCACCATGCGCTCACTTTCCCCTCGCCACTTGGATGCCAAGGTGGCTGATGATACATTGAAAAAGGTAGTGCCACACTCTGTTGCAACTGCCTTTGCCAAAAGTGTCTTCCCTGTACCAGGTGGGCCAAACATCAACACTCCCTTCCATGGTCGCCTGATCCCCTGCACATTCCCACTTATGCATAATGTTCAAGGACTAGTACACAAGACCCTAAACCCACTGAAAGGAAAGATCTAGTTTGAGAGTTGATGCTGAAACAAATGAAGAAACAAAGTCTGGGTTACTGAGCATCTGTGCCTGAAGAAGCTGCATATTTGAAGAATAAAAAGACAGAGATGATGCAATGCAAGGAGTGTGTTTTTGGAGCAATCAGGACCTGGAAGTATTCGGGCATCCATAGAGGCAGAACAACAGCTTCTTCAAGGAGGCGCTTTGCTTCAGTAAGACCTGCAATATGCTCCCACCGAACCCCAGGACTTGCCTCCAGCACATCCCGCTCCAGCATTACAGCCAAGTCTGCATCAGGCCCATCATATTTCCCAATCCTGGATGGAATCCCTTTTGGTGCCTCAGGCTCCTCTGCCACACCATTCTGCATCGACTAGGAATTGTCAACCTACTTGACACACAGACTACTTTTCACAACTTCAAATGCTCACTATGGGGAGCTTCTAATAAAATTACCAATTTGCAAAAGAGCTCTTGGCAGCAGATGTTTGATGAGTGTTGCTGGAATTAGGTTTTTACCCAAGAGTCTCTTTTGCTTGAAATGGTGCGACCCATGATTTTGCGCACTGCTTGCCCTCCTCCTACATTAGTAGCTCCAGCCTTCATGCCTGCACTGAACCCAACTGCTGAACTGAGGGCAGCCCTCACAGTAACTACAGGTCTGTGGCCTCTTATTGCTCCAGATCCAAGCCCCCTCTCCACTTTATCCCCGATCACTCGTGGGCAAATTGCCATTTTCTTGGCTTGAGCTGCTGCTGCAATTTGGCCTGCCTTTGTTGGACGGCGGCTCCCATAATACTGTGGTGGCACTTCACGGGTGGCTGGTCTCCACAACTCAGGGTCATCACAGGAGTCAATTTTGATAGCATGGGAAGAATGGATGGACATGGGGAGCATGGGTGGTGGGGGTGGTAGTACACACACTTCTTCAGCAGCAGCAGGGAAGCAGCAGCCTGGGCCTCCTCCTCCTCCTCCTGAGTGTGGAGGAAGAATCTGATGAAGTTGCAAACAATTTTGGGGTGGAATTGCTGGGACATTCTTGAATGCCTGTTTCTCCACACCCAGTTTCTTCACAATGTCAAATTCCTCGAAAAGATCGCGTTTGCAATTGTTCCATTTTGTCCGCAGATATGGATCATCCACCCGACGTATGTGCCTGGTGAATGGCCCCCATCTCTCCTTTCAGAAAACCACAAAGACAAAAAATGGAGGGGCAAATGATTACAATGCTATCCATGATCACCACCAATATAAAAATCTCAGCAAAGTAATTTGCTGATGATTCTTAGGTCAGCAACATAAGAACTGGTGGGGAGGGGAAGAAAGACCTCACTAGCACATCCATGTTCTGGGCATCGCTTAATACTGTGTCCTCATCATCAGTGATGCTTGAGACACATACCTTAACAAAGTCAATGAATTGAAAGGAAAAAAAGTTTAGGAGAAGAAGCAACAAAAGAATATATGATCCATTGCATGCAAATGGGATGGATTATTATTCACAACAGTAGGTTTCTTTAGAGCATGTCTTTTGATTCCCAGAAGCATTTGGCAAAGTGGGACAACCGACAAATTATAGGGTGGAGGGTGGGGAGGGTGGGGACACAAAGATCCATGAAATCCTTCAGTACAAATTTCTAGTGACTTCATTAACAAGCAACAAAAAGTTTATTCCTAGATCATGAGTGTTTCTCCAGCACTTGGTAGACAATAAATTGCAACCAACAAAAGAGAGAGAGAGAGAGAGAGAGAGAGAGAGAGAGAGAGAGAGAGAGAGAGCTAATCAATGGCTTACTTGTTGATTTGAGCAAGGACACCATCGAAGAAAATGAGAGCTGTGTCATAGTTACCCAGCAGTGCATATTCCCTTGCCAATGTCAGATGCTCCCCAATCCCTGCCAACAATAAACCCACCATCCCCCCTCACCTACCCACTTTCCCTTCTTGTCTAGTGGTGTTGTGGGGTTGTGGGTGTGGGTGAGGGGTGTCTCTAATTCTCCCATACAGTGTCTCTCTCTCTCTCTGTGCCATACATGTACACAACATATGTCCCTTCACATATGGGAGAGACACAATGCAATCACACTTCCATAAATTTAAAACAAAAAACCTTAAAAAAAAACAGTTATGATGGTTCTTTTCAACCACCCATCATCCTACTTATCTGCTTCTCCTCCACAGTTTGTAATTTGTACCAGTGTTGGGTGGGTATCATATTTTACAGAGACCAACTCCAGGGGCTGTATATCTGAATTCTTGAACATCTGCTACCAGTTGCAATCAGTACCAATCACATAGGTGCCAGGATCAAGACAATCTATATACCATGGTTCCAATCATATATGTAAAGCACAAGGCAGAAATCAATTCCTAGTGTATTTGCAGGCCCCATTACAGAGTGTAAAAGACCATGCGGCATTTTGCAAACAAAACACTCACAGAAGGGGGCGTTTTGTTCTCCAAAATGCATGCCCTGCATTGTTTTTGCTTGTTTTCCTTTGATACCTGGCAGGTACCTGCTAGGTGTCATGGGGGAAAAGGAAGTTCAAAAATTTCTGCCTGGTGCTTTATGCTAGCTAATGAATGTCCTTGGAGCAGGGCATTCCCAAAATAAGTGCCCCTTGGCTCCACCTTGGGGCATGCTTATTCTTGGAATACCTTGCCTGCTCCTTGGGTGCTGCCCTGCACCTGCCCACCCAACACTGGTTTGTAGTTTGTACCAACCTTCTTGGGATTGCTTCTACCCTCACCGCCAATGCTTCCTCACCCAATTCATTACTTCCTTCTATATTCATGCACATAATTTATAAAAATGTTAATATCTTTCTTGGTATAATCTCCTCACAAATATACTCTGTGTGAACAGCTAGAGTAGCAAACCTGCACTTAATCCCAATCTATGAGGGAGTAAAATCAAACCAGCTGAACAATTATTGAGAGCTGTACAAGATATCTGTTCATGCTTGATTTTATTTCAACATTTTCACTACATACATGATACATGCTGATTTATGCATATGTGTTTCGCACACACATAACTCTAGTATGGATTCAATCCAAATTCTATAATGTTACTTCGTCTACAAACTAAGTTATATGCTTTCCAACATGAAGGACCATGCTGTAATCCCATATTATGGCCCACCTTGGGACATGACAACCAAATTTCCTACCTAATTGTTAGTTCTTAAATCACGTTCTACACCACTCTTAAAAGATTCAACAATCACATTGCATGACATTTTCCTAAACATTACAAATTACAAAAAAATGTTCAATGACAAAACATTTGCACCCCTGCAACAATAGTAGTTAACACAAGCTAAAACAATACCTCAATTCACAAATTTCACAATTCATATTATGGAAGCAAACTACATGATGATCTCATGGACATTCCACTCAAACTTCATCATATCAGTCCTCAAGTTAACACACATGTTCATTTCCATAGAATAAAAAGTACAAAGTTCCAAATGTAAGTCCAGAAGTGGCCTTAGTGCCAATGACCTCCAATGCAACACCACTTCAAGGGATAGAATCAAATTCATACTCACTGCAGATAAACACCTTTGTCAAAATGAAAGTGCATATTCAAGCTTACTACATTGGTTGACACACAAGTATGATGAATGCATAGGTAAATAGAAAGAAGAAACCAATAACCAAAAGAAATTTCATCTTCCATGCATCAAGCTGGAAAGCTGCAGTCGCTGCATTTTCCCAGGACACATGGAGGAAAACATCCTATCTTTGAATAATTTCACAACCCATGTGGATTCACTCCCGATGGAAACATCCACCATCAATCAACCATCACCACATCTCAAATCACAAACTTTCAATGAGACTCTCAGCCACCACGTTCATGATTATATTCACTCATATTTCTAAAGATCTTGAACATCAACAAAGCTCTTCCCCATACAAAACCCTAAACTCCATCAAGAATCTCAATACCTCTGGGGTGAAGCATTTAACTGAGAATGTCATCTTTCTGTTCCTTCAAAACCAGGTATAAAACTTTCCAGTTGCCACTACATAGCACAGCACTGCCAACCACAAGGATGAACACTACTCATAGGGCAAGCAGCCTCAGTATTAGGAGTCATGGTGCATGGAATTTCTACTGCTGAAAAGAACCGCCTAGAAGGGAACCTGACTCCCAAAAAGAAGCCCTGATTTCTGGAGGCCATTCTGGATTACAGATAATGAACATGTATTGCTAGAAGATACAAAAGCAAATTAAAGACATAAGTTACATCTAATTCTAGAATATGATAGAAAAAGTAAGCTTAGAAATAAGCTCAACAAAAGATTCCAAGAACAGAGACCCTTCCATCTTTGAAAACAATTCAGTCACTCATTCATTGCTTCAAACAATAGTGGGGGTACAGAGCCCCTCCATACAGGAGACTCACTGCCAAACAAATATGACTGTAAGTGGTAGGCATGCCACGGACTTCAAATGTGCAGTCTAATAAAAGAGTCGAAACAGTTCCCGCCTTGAAAGCTTTGTGGGTTAACATTGAGGATCCCTGGAGACTTTCAGTAATCCCAATCCTCAGCGCACCCTTCTTTTGATTTGTAGTTTACAACCTGCAAACTGCCTAGCCAGTGACACACACATAAAACATAGCTATGTACATAAAAATTTTAGTCTACAGAAAAAACCAGACCCCCAACCTCCTTTTTTGCTTTCCAGGATGAATTCACCCGCACTCAACTCAGAGTTCACTTTTTTGAGACTGGCTGTTTTGCCCGCCCTGAACAATATCTCAATCTTCCCGACTATCCTCACACAACGCTGATGGCATTGCTACTTGAACTAATGCTGCTAGAGCTGAAAGATGAGTTGACATGGAAAGCAGATGAGTGTCTTGAGGGTGGGTCTAAAAGCTTCAAAGTCAGCTGTGATGGCTCTGGAGGTGACAATCCCAAACTCAATTGAGACACCTCCTTTGCCTCATCAATCTTCACAGGTGCAGTGGGGATTGATGCTGTTGGCCTGACAACCTTGGAGTTCAAGGAAGGTGAATTTGCAGGTCTACTGTAAGCCTGGCTGCTTACACCTGACCACATGGGGATTGCATATGGGAGGTTTGAAATTCCTAGAGGACCATTTGGAGGCACCGCTCCAGAGGAAGGAAGAGCAACTGGTCGTTGAAGCACAGGTCGTGCAGTGTCAGAACTGAAGGCCAACCCCACTCCACTAGATGACTGTTCAGTTGATGCTCCTAGTAGCCCATTTCCCAAAGACATCATAGGAACAGCCACTGTCGCCTCCATGTGAGTTGGTACACCTTCCATGTGAGTTGGTAAACCAAAGGGTCTTACTGAGATTCCAAAGCCCTGTGTATCATAGTATAGCCCTGGGGCAAACATTGAGCTTGGCCCTAGGCTTAGTTGTGGAAGAGGAGCTGCCATATCAGAGGCTGAATTTGGAATTGGCTCTTCAACCATTGGGGATGGACCCTGTGAGAAAAGTACAATAAATGGTTCTCAGACATGCCCTAATCTGTTAATAAAGCCCTCATATCATTATCCAGACCATATATCATATGTACACAGAGATAAGGCACATTTTGACATTCATTTCACTCACTGAGCAACACTTTTCCTCGCCACAATGTCCAGATATGCTAGTAGGAACCAAGGGAAAACATGATAAATGTTAGAGGGAGGAGTTCCCCCAGTGAGTCTGAGAATTAGAACACCAAGCAAATTAGATCAAGAGAGCACATCAAAACAGATAGCATCACAAAACAAGGATCTGGGAGCAATTCCCTCACATACACACTCCCTTCCACATCCAGAAACAGAGTTCCAACTTGACAAAGCTGTCGAATCCTACCCTGCATTAGATGCCATCACAACTACGATAGGGACTAAAACTGACGGGAATACATAGAAACCATTTGGAAAGGACATACTGTTTCTGAGATGATGTCAAACAGACTTGATCGTCTTTTCCGCTTGTTCAGATTGGTTTGCCTGATGAAATACTTCTGGGCATGGCTTGCCACCTGTGTCGGAGTTCTTGTTTGCACAAAATTCCTAGAGATGCCCCTCCAATCTCCTTTCCCCAGCTTCTGAAGCCCCAGCAGGAACAGTCTATGCTCTTCCTCTGTCCATGGTACACCTGGTCCAACAAACAAATGGGATTTAGGTGACAGTGCTGACATGAAACTTTGTATAATTACACTCCCTGAGCTCAACATTAAGAACTGATCCAATCTAAGGTTTGCATCAAATCAACAGCAGCTGAGACTGGATGAGAAACAAAAAACCTAATAAACTACCTAAACTACAGAAATTGGCATGAGTTTTTTCAGAGTAGTAAAGCTTTTCTTGGCAAGGACAACTGAGGGGTCAAACACTACATGGCTGCAAAGCCATACAAGACTGATGTGACCTTTTGATCACAGACTTTTGACCTTTTGACATTTGTCACAATATGAAATGTCTAGTATCAAGACCACCAGCAGGGGGGAAGAGTAATCTCACTCAACCCAATACATAAAGGGCAATGTAAAGCATTTTCTCTGAAGCAGATGGCTACTTTCACGTGCTGCTAATAAAGATAAACACTTTTTAACAACCCTTTAACAAACTCCTAGAAACCCAGTCAATGGGCAAAGAGGAATGGAAATCTCAAATGAGAACCCTTTCCATTTATGGAGCCAAACCTACAATGCATGCTATAATTCCTTATTTCCTATCCCCCACATAACATTGTAGCAATTCATTCAGCTTTTGATTACCTATGGATCAGTGCTGTTGTATGCATTCTAAATGATCTTCACTGTTACTTAGGTAGCACAAGGGTGTGCTTCACACCTATGAAAAAGGAGTGATGCCTCCAGAACAACAATTTGAAGGTGAACCAACAACGAGCACAGTAACAACTTTGTGAGAGTAGTGTCAGACTGCCATCTTCATTTGCCAATAGCAGTGATGCACTGCCATGACTACCCACTGACTTCAGCAGCTCCTAAATAGGGTGTAGATAAGTATGTAAAACAATCTGCCCCAAATTTTGGGGCAACCATTACACAAAATCTGTGTTGTGAGTTTCAGTTACATCTCCAGAAGCAACAGGAAGAAAACTCAGTCATGATCTTGGCCTTTACACGGACAGCATCATGAGATGTGATGTTGGTTTTGCAGATCCTGCTGTTTCAAGCAAGCTAAAAGCCTTAGATTCTACTCTTGCCACAAAAGGTTCCTTCACTTCCATGTTCCGACCTTTGGAAGATGGATTTGAGAGATCTCAGAGAGATCCCCAGTCAATTGCTTTCAAGGTATAGAGCAGATGAGTGGTCACCATGGAAGGCAAGCCTCAAGATGTTCATGTCTGAATTCGCCTTCAATTCTTGATTTCTCTTGTCTGAAAGTTATTCATCTGTTTATTCATAGCACAAGGTCTAAAAGTACACATCCAAGAACCTGTTCATGAAGCAGAAAATGCTTCTGAAACTCCCACAATAAAAGTGCAAATAGAACATGCAGTGATTACTACTATCAAGACCTTCAATTCAACCTCTGGGTTCCAAGAATTTCAGCAACAGTGGTGGGTGGGTGGGTGGGTTGGTCAGTTGATCAGTTGGTTGCTCAGGAAATACAAGGGGAGAAGAAGAAGAAGAAGTCTGCATACATACCTTTTTTCCTCTCTCTTGCATTGTTGGATGTCTGCACAAGACCATCAGAGACGTAGCCATCCGGTGTGGCTCCAGATCCTGAATGCTCCGGAGGTGATGGAGGGTTGGCAATAACGCTGGCATAGTGGCTAAGGTTACTCATACTAACACTCTTCCTCATGACACCATCTGTGAGTCTGACGCCAAATAGCCTCACTCCTCGATCTGGGCATGTCCTAGAATTATGGCCATTATGACCACAGTGGGAGCACCCGCGAGCCATCTCCTCGCTCTCTAGGGCTGCCAGAGTGACCCAAGGAAGAACCTCTGCCTGCTTTTTGAGGGACCACTGCAAACACAGAACCAAAAAAAAAGATAGATGAAAGAAGCTGGGGTTATCAGAGTTGCATGATGTCCTAAGAAAGGGGAAGAGGAAGGAGAGAAACAGAGGGGGGGGAAAGCAAACAAGTAAGCAGATAGATACAAAGGGAGCGACCACTGCTGTCAAACCCCTCAAAAGCCTAGCAGGAGGCTGAGGTCCTTGTTGCAACAACAGGGTAATGAATGATGCCAAACAACGACTTACCAAGGAGGAGGAAAAATCCTTCGAGATTGATCCCCAAATCCACAAAGGCCTAGGAAAATCCTTCAAGCTTCTTCCTCAATCCAAATACTCCAACAATAACGACAACAGACTCTACTACTACAACTCCTATTACTCCAACACCACACACAAACCGTCCAGCAAAAAAACTCTAGAGACGAAAGAAGACCAATCCACAGATCTCCACTAGACTGGATTATCTCGGAGAAAGAACGAAAGAACCGCACACATAAGTAAAAACACAACAAAAGACAAACCTTCGAGGAGGGAGGGCCAATAAAAACAGCAACCTACTCTGGAGACACACAAAGGAAAGAAAGAGTCTTAACGGTATCTCCAAGACGCACGCATCTTATCACAACAGCAAGCGAAAAGAAGAGGAGGAGGAGGAAGAGGAGAAGAAGAAGAAGACCGAGAAGTGGATCCCTGAATGAATTGCCTCTTTTTCTGTTTCCGTCTCCGTCCGACTAAAGAAAGAAAAGAAAAGATATCGAGAAAAACAGTCCACCAGCAAACCAAAACCAAAAAAAAAAAAACAAAACAGAAAAGGAAAAGAAGATGAAACACAGATCGGCACCTTTGCTTCAGCTTTGCTCTCACCCTTTTCTCTTTTTTCTGCAACAACAGAGGTTAGAATTTCGTCCTGATCAAATATCTGTTCTGATCTTGGATTCTCGCGCTCTCTCTCTCTCTCTCTCTCTCTCTCTCTCGCTGGCTCGCAAAAGCTTCAGTGGGTCGGAGGAAGCCGGGCTGCGCAGCATTTCCTACATCCAAATGGCGCCCGGTTTCATCGACCCGGTCGCAATCGTAGGCTCGGCAAAACCGGCCGGTGCGAGCACGGGCATTGGACGCATGACCAGGCACGCTCCACCCGGGTGCGGGTCGCATGGCGCATGTAAAGAGGAACCCGGCCCGGTATAGCCATGTAAGTAGTAAGTCACTAAGTAACTTACTTACTTACTTACTTACTGACTTACTTTCCCCCGAGACAGACTTTGGATCTTTTGGACTTTTGTTGTTCCTAAAACTGTTCCCACCAAGCTCTCAGTTCCGTTCCCACCAAGTTTCCATTAAGTTCCCAATGCGTTCCTTAATATTTTCCCAATAGCACCTCACATTGTCTCACATGCTTTGCCCAAAGTTGTGCTCCTAGAACCTACATAGGTGGGCAAATATTGCGACCATTGTTGTACGATTTTATGTTTTGGAGTGAATATAATACTTGTATATTGGAGAGTCTCCAAAGTCTCGGAACTATTTTGTGATGGACCCAATCAAAGAAGCTCATTGCCAAAAAAACATTCTGAAATTGGAAGGCTCCCCGCAACTAATTAATATGGATCACACTAACATCTACTATGTTGTGGGTTCATGGTTTTGGTTTTTTTTCTTTTCTGTCTCTCTCTATTTCAAGCACGTTGATTACTCATTGCATTATATGGTATGGATGTTTCGGGCTGTGGATTTTTTTGAGTCAATTGATTTGATTTAATCACTTTGAGAGATTTATTAAAATTTTCAATAACTAAGTGATATCACCCAACATGTATGGTCCAAATTTTATTCAATTTTCAAAAAATTACTTCATTAAACAAGTCACCAAAGGTGTTTTCCCCAACACCCATCAAATTGTCAGCTCAATTCATACATACATACATATGACGACCATGTAGTCCATGGGCAAAACCTTCACAACATTGATTGTAAGGTCCATAGGTGTTGGCAAGTGGGGGAGTGTGTTGTGGCTAGGTTGTTTGCATCCGCACATCATTAGAATGGATATTGAAAGCAATTGCCCCCAAAAAAAGGAAGGAGGAGAACAAAAGTGGTTCCGATACATACTTATGGACCACTCAAGTAGGGGAAAGGACAATCCCTTTGAGATATTGTAGGCTACTAGGGCTACTAGGTCTAATTTTTGCCCAACATAATGGGTGGTATATATATATATATATATATCTCTCCTTCTCAAAATGCGGGAAAGGTATTATTGTATAAATAACTTTAAATTTCAAGAAATTTCTTTACTTCCCCTATTAAACCTAACTCATGGGCTTCCTTTTTCTTCCACATTGGTGTTGGAATGCCCATGTCAAATACCCAGAAAAAGGTATTTCCCAAATTGATTCCCAAGGCATTTCCCAAATTGAGTTCCCCCCCCCAAAAAAAAATTGAGAACTCAACCCCACCTTATAATCCCTTTGTGTTAGAAGGGAAGAAGTAGATGTGGGGATTAGCATATATATATATATATAAGACTAGCTCTTTTCTTTTCTTTTTAAAACAAAAGTTGTGGTACAAAATATTGTCACACCTACAATTCTTGTTAGGTACATACATACCTAGTTGGTTGTTGACTCTTACTCAAGTTACAAGCTAAGGATTGGGATATGATTTTATTCCAGGGGAACAGTTGTAGGACAAAGATTCGGAAGACTACTCCCTCTCTCTCTCTCTAGTAGTCGTTGTTGTTGTTGTTGTAGGGTAGGGGGGTAGGGTGGGCCATTCATTGATCACTAGCTTTTGAATCTTCTTGGGAGAAGGAGGAGGATCAGTCCCTCATACTTCTACTAGTGGGTACCTGTGACCTTCGGACACTGTGAAGTCCCCGTTTTCTTTAAACCCTGTTCATCTTTTAGTGTTTTTTTGGAAACTTTTATTTTATTTTATTTTATTTTATTTTAATGCGTTTTTGTTTTTATTATTATTTTGTTTCATATTTTTTTGTCATTTATTTTTAAATTTTCTTTTAAGATTATTTTATTGTATTTCCTTTTCTGTTTCATGTTTAAATATATTTATGTTATATTTATTTCATTTTATTTCATTTTTAAGTGTTTTAAAAAAGTTTCTAATTGTTAAAATGATGGCAGACGAAGAACATTTTTTTTGAAACTTTTATTTTTATTTTTTTTATTTTAATGCGTTTTCTATTTTATTATTATTTTGTTTCATATTTTTTGTCATTTATTTTTTAAATTTTCTTTTAAGATTATTTTATTGTATTTCCTTCTTTTGTTTCATGTTTAAAGAAGAAGAGTAGTCGGAGAGGAGAATCTGTCCGGGCCGAATCCCGTTTTCGGAATCCGGCTGTCCGGGCCGGTTCCACCGGCGGATTAAAACGTGGAACCGTCGGATCGGACGGACAGACAGACAAGTGAATTTATATATAAGATTATGAGAAAACTTAATAAGTATTTGCCTATGAGATATTTTGGGGGGGGGGGGGGGGTGCAGTCTTGTAGAGACTATTATAGGGTTGAAGGGTGTGTATATGTATGTATAACTATTGTTATCATTCGGTTTGTTAAAAGTGCAGATAAAAGTTAATTGATTGGCAAAAAAGGAGTAGTTTTCATTCATTTCTAGTTTCCTTTGCCTACTAGCTAGCTAGCTTGCTTGCTTTTGTGGGCTAGTCATTTATTCATTTAAAAATTCACCTTCATCATCAAAACATGAATGCCTTACTAAGGTGGCCAACATACCTACAAGGCAAATATCTCCAGGAACCAACAAAATAATAATATGAACTTGTTGTTGTCCAGAGTAGATGCCATTCTGTCAGTGTTAAAATGCTGAGGTCTACCAAGCCTTGTTTACGAATACACGGTGAGCCTAGTAGGGTGAGAAGCCACTCCATCAACTGGTAAAATGCTGAGGTCTATCAGGGCTTGTTCTAGAGCGTAACCCACCAACCAACCAATGCCATTTCCCTTAGTTCCCTTAGTTCCCTTATTAGTTCCCAATGTTCCCTTATTAGTTTCCTTTCCCACTGTTGATTCACATTAGAAAGAGAACTGGCAAAACCAAAAGTGGTACCAAAAGCAAATAATGATGGTCACCAGTCCCATGTAAGGGGGAAAAAGCCCCAAAAGAGTGAGTACTAGAATAGGACACCAAAACCAGTTCAAGGAAGTACTATGATGGGAACAAGGCCCCTCCCCCCCACCCTTCCAACTTAGTATTGCACATTGCACCAGTCAACTAAGGTGAGCTGCCTTTGTTAAAAAAAGTCTAGTATGCTAAATGGCATGGTTCCAGAGAGGGAACTGGTATCTTCACTTTCGATTCCCAATACTTATCCTTTTCACAGGACACACTACTACTACTACTACTAATACTACTGACTTCAAAACTTATCCAAAAGTGGATGGATATGGAAGGAAGGGGCCCTTGTACAACAACAATAATAATAACAAGGTACTTGAATTTCAATTCTCTTTGGTTGGTGGCTGAGGAGGTGAGGGTGGTTTTGAGGCAACACTAGGGCTGGATAAGAGGGAAGCTCACTCCTGGTGCTCATCCATTGGTGGGGAAAAGGCATGTGGGGGGGGAGGGTGGCATGATAACACTTTCATGATAGAGAGAGTGTGCCTTTTTGTTGCAATCAATCTCTTTTTTTTTAAGGGAAAAAAAAAACACATGGGAGAGGATGAAAATGGAAATGTTCTCTCCTAAAATGGTCCTCCAAACACACTGAATACAATTTAATTTGATTAACTTTTTTTAATGTACACATTTAGTATAGGAGAGGAGTGAGATGAAATGCCCCTTCAAGGTAAGGTAGCATGGAGAACTCCTTGGTGGTGTGCCAATGTGGAGGCTGAGCCTGTATTGAGTCTAAGGACGTCTCACCCTTGGTATCCATTAGTGTTTGTTGAAAGTGGACTTAAAGAAATGTGAGCCCCGTTAGCAAGGGGTCTAGGGCATTGTAAGTCCTAAGTGAATTGGCCAAGGTAAGGGTCAATGCAAAGGCATGGGAAAGTGCCTCGGAAAAGTATGTATTGTTGGCCCATGAAAAGCTCAAAGCATTGAGTTGATGTGAGATGTGCCACAAAATGTTTAAAGTTTGTGCTTTGGCCATGTGCTAGGATCAAGGGGATTTTGACCAATGTCGACTTCCCCTTAAGGACCATGGACATAAGGGGAAGTCCACGTTGATCTATTCATCTAGGTTAGTGGAATGTTATGTCCTTCATGTTGGTTGGGAATGTATTAAATTTTTTAAGGTTGTGTTGTGGGATGTGTAGTCTCGATATTCTAAGGAGTGTCATGCCTTGAATATTGAACAAACACATTAGGAGCTTGGAGGAAGAAAAATGTCAATTCATAATATAGATGGTCTCTTGAAACAATGGTACAAAATGTGAACCAAAATTAAAAGTAGTGTTGGAAATAAAGGTTAATTGTGTTTTTCAACATGATTCTTGGGTTGGCCAAAGGGGTGAAAAAAGGTAAATCTCCCAAGAAATGTGCCCCTTAGCTACCCAAGGGACCTAAATTACAATGCAGTAGAAAAACTAAGGAGGCTTGTGTCAAGGTGGAAACAAACACCAAGTTTAATGAAATAAAAAATGTGAAACCTTGTGTTGAATTATTATAGTGGTCCTTGTCAACACCTCACAACTAACTTGTGGTAGTGCTAAGGAGTTGGTTGGACTTTGAACAACAAGCTTAAGACAACACCTTCAATTTGATCGAATTAAATGTTATTTTATTCATGATGTCCCAACTATTGAAATCGCCAACACATGTGAGATAATGATGGATCAACTCTAACAAGTCATAGGAGGATCATGTGAATAAGGATCACCCCATTTATAAACATTTGGAAGAGGATGTCAAGAAGGCAAATGTGATGACAATGCTTCAAATGATATACAAAAATGTTTCAATGTAGACCAAATGTTTGAAGGTGTAACAAAACAATGGATCTTGTAATTAGATATGCATTTTGAATCTCGTGGTGTCTTCCAAGATGTGGATCGTCTTTAGGTGGCACTAACCTTTCTACGAGGCCATGTTTTATACTGGAAAACAATAAGGAAGGTTTATTATCTTACATTCAATAGCTAGAAGGACTTCAAGATGATGGTGAAAGAAAGATATATCTTGAGTAACTTAACCAAGGAAGGAATTTCCCTAATGGACTTGAAATAAGGGAAATGCCATAGATTGATGGTGTGGTATGTCAAACAATTTAATGTGAGGTTAAATTGCATGTTTGTTAAAGGAGGAGTATGCCAAGACGGTGGCATTTTTCCATGGGTTGCAATCTTGGGCATGGAACACAATCTTTCAACACAAGGAGGTGCCCATGACTTGCAACAAATTCATTGGGTTCACAAGTGTTAAGGATATATGAACTTGTGTGCAAGAACTTGGTGGGAACTAAAGGAGTTGACCATAAGAGGAAGGCCCAAAAAAACTATCACAAATGGAAGAAACATCTCATGAAAGTGAGGCACCCTGCCCTAATTCAAAAACAAATCCAAAGTCTTCACTAATACCAATTATTTTAAATGTGACAAGTTGGGTCACATGATTAAGGATTGTCTTCGGAAAGATGACCTATGTTGTTTAATGGGTGATTATTATGAACAATGGCAAATTCATTGGATTGCAATGAACAAGGTGAAATAAAACCCACATTAAGATTGGTGCAAGAGGAATGTTTCATGTGAAAAGGGAAAAGGTTGCGGAATCACCAAGGATTTTTCCAAGTGCAATTGGATAGGCAACAAGTTAACCTTAGACCTTCGAAAAACCTTTTACCTTGTGAAGTTTGCAAGTGGCTTTTAATATAATTGTAGTTAGACTTGGTAGTTTGTTGTTTAAGTAGATTTTGTGGGTTGTGCCATTTTATAAAAGGTAGATCCAAAATTAGTTTCTTTAGCAAAAGGAATTAAACCAAAAATTTTGGGATGAATTTTAGGGAGGGCAAAAAAAAACCCAATGAAAAAGTAAAAAAATTGAGCCAAAGTTCTATTGGAATTTTCAAATTCACTTTTTAAATAAAATTTGCAAAAAAAATCCATTTCATTTTACTTTCAACATGATTTTATTCCAACTTGATTTTTCAAAGGTTTCTTTTAGAACTCATTCTAACTTATTGTGAAACTTGAATAAAGAGTTACAAACATGTGGAAATATGAATTAAAAGGTTTAAAAGAATTTAGATTTGTATGTGAGTTGAAAAAATCCCTTCAAATATTCCAACTTAATTTAAGTGTTTCAAAAGTTGAAAGAGAGTAAGTTTTGCACCAGTTATGGCGAAAAAAATTGGCACAAAGGAAAATCATTTTCTAAAACGTACAATTGTTGGAATGAAATTGTAAATCACCCAAAAATAAGAAAGGAAAAATGAGCCAAATGGGGTTTGGCAATTCCAATAATGATTTAAGAGGAATCAATCATCCCCTTAAGTTGGTAAAATTCATGGAATTAGTTCATTTATGGTTTACAACATAACCAAAAGAACTTGGGAACCTCCCTGTAAAAAAAGGGATGAAAAAGTTATAAATGTAGAATGGACAATGTACAAGGCTTAAGAAGAATGGATGGCATGCACTTGCAAACCACACCTACGTGTGGAAGTTTCTAAACTTCACACCACATTGTGAAAACAACTTGAAACAAAATTGGATTGTGGTTGAGGATGCAAAGGTACTGTACATTTGTCTTGTTTTGGAAGTGAAGTTCTTAAGGCAAATAAATGGCTTAAGGTGTAATGCAAGGTCCATTCTATGATGAAAAAGGTGGGCAACCATAGTCATTGACCTTAAGGATAGGCAAGTCATATTGGGTCACTTGATTAGGAAATGAACTTGTAATCAAAAATTACTTAAAGGCAAGTGAAACCACAAGTTTGTTAAAAGTGTATCCAAGACACAAATTTTACATCAAATGATACTGGTGTAAATTGGGTATCCAAGTCTAAACTCATTGCACGAATTAAGGGGTATGCCAAAGCGCTAAGTTGCATTAAAGGAAACAAAAAAGGGGAGAACCTATATGTGGGACAATGTAAACCCATAATGGAAGTAACATTAGGCAAATAAATTGGAATGCAAGGCAAATGGCAATAAGAAATTACCAGCTTGTAAATGGGTTGCTTGAACATGAACAAATGCACATTTAAACACTCATTGGTGGTCACATGTGAAAGGATCATGCAAGTGAAACATGATGTCCTTGAATGAGGACATACATGATGGTGAATGAGCTATGATTTGGTCATAAGTTGACATTGGATGAACTATAATTAGAATGTTATGCACATGTTTGTGCGACGTATTACAACATTAGTAGTCTCATGAGTATGAAAGGTTGAAATAATTTATTTTGAACTAAATGCAAATGAATCATAAAAGAAGTAACCTTATGACTTTGATACTTGCTTCAAAAATGGGGAAGTGATGTCATCATGTTGATGTTGGTTCCTTTTAGGTTGGACAAAGGAAAACCAACCTTTAGGAAGTCACTACTAGGATATTTTAGGAAACACTTGAGATAATTTTTTTTTTTTTGGTTTGTTATGAAATAATGGCATATTTTGAATATTTTTGCTAAATTATATAATATATTATGTATCCAATTGAATTATAAACAACCTATTTACATTTAAATAATTATTAAAAAAATTTGCACCTTTTTTTTTGCACACCATTTGGATTATAATTGAAATGAATTCCCTATGGAACTGTCTTTAGAAGAAGGAACAACTTGTTTTTTCTTGAGGTGTAATGAAACACAGTGTTATTCCTTTAAAATGTAAAGAAAGGTATGTACATTTCTTAAACGAGATCTAAGTTGATTATAAACTTCCCTTCTTAGGCTTAAACAAACAACCATATGAATTGGGTCAAAAGAATATAACCTCAATAATCTAAATAGGCACTAATCTTGGGGATTAGTGTGACCACGAGACTTGATGGGATTCAATGGGGCCAATTCAAACCAAGTGTCTTAACAATGTTATGCATTGAAAGAACTTGGAAGTTGGAATATAATACCTCAAATGTAACAACATGATAATGGGATGGGTGAAGGTTGGTTCTATGGAAATGGAATCATGAACAAAGGTGAGAAAAACTTGCATGCTCAGACCAAAATGGTTTGGAATTAGATTATGTCATAAAACCACGTTGGAAATGAGTGTAAGTATAGTAAAATGACCCACTCTAAGCACAACTAGTGGTTTATCTTTCATGCTTTCAAGTGTCAAGACATATTAATACTAAAATTTTTGATGTATTTATACAACAATATTAATGGTTTTTCATACCCATACCCAAGTTTTAAGGGTTTAACCTTTAGGCATATGTCTTTGACTTCTTTTCTAGGCTTTTTAACTTAAAGAAAACATTGGGTAGGTGAAATTTTGAACAAGTTTAAACTATAAAAGAATAAACTTGGCATCAAGAAAACACATCCTATGGGAGAATATGTTAAAAAGGAGATATAATCCTTAATGTGTTGAAATGTTGACCTAATTAAAAACATGAACCTCTAAAAATGGAAGAGATGTGTTCAAACCAAAAAAAAAACAATTTTTTTAAAAACTTGTGTGAAATCAGAAAGATGAAGTGGAAAGTGAGATGGGATGGTGGCAACTGATGAACAAGAAATGAACTTGTAAACAAAAGCTTCCTAAGGGCTTACTAATTGGGTGGGAAATAAGGTAGTGGTGCACATCATTGTAACATCCATTCCTTTGAATGGGGATCCAACCCCATACATGCAATGATGAACCATGTATTGAAAGGTTGAAGGAGGTTTGAACTATAAAGCCTAGTTCAACATTATCTATTGGCACATTTGTAACCTTTACCAAAAGCAAGCCCATAATGGTTACTAGGGTTATCCTATGGAACTTGAAAATGGATTTGATGTGTATGAAAACATGAAAGGAAGTTTGGTAGTAAGTTGTCATGAAAGGAATTAAGAAAAGGGGTTACAAAAGGTCGGCATAGGAAGGGTATATAACATGCCTTTGATTTCTCTTGTGTTTAAAAACAATAAAAATCAATACAAATGGATGGACCAAAATGAAGGAATAATGAGTATCAAGCGCACTTGTGGTTGTGGTCAAGTTGAAATCATAGAGGTAAAGTCAATGAGGACATTGATCTTTTAAAATGGAGGAAGGTGACATGTGTCACAATGCTAACCTTGGGCTTGTGACCAAGGCAAAGGTTTGCAAAATTTGCAGGCCAAGAATGAAGCTCGGGAGTCACATTTCATGCTCCCGGGAATGCAAGAAAGTGTGAGGTAATGAACCCCCACACTTCCAAGTGAATTCCCATTTTGGGACTTGGAGTCCCAATGGACTTTCGAACCTTTAGAAGGCGATTGTAGGAGTCAAAATTCATTGAATTCAAAAATTCCTTATATCATTAAAAATATCTTAGAATGTAAATGTTTAAAATGGGCTTGCATGACCCATTTGGGTATTTAAAACATAATTTATGGCCAAATGAAAAGTCATGAATCAAATTGGCAATTTGAATCTCAACCACTAAAAATCGGGAATCCTGATTTCCTTGTGTGTTGGTGGTGTGCCACATACCATTGGTAAGCTTTTGACAAGGGCTATAACTTTGCTTTAAACCTCACCTCAATAAAAGGCCTGCACACAAAGTTATGGGCTCCCAAAGTTGCATGAGTTCCAATTCAAAGAATTTTGGGACTCCAACTTGGGAGTCTCGGGACAAAATGACATTTGGATGTTGGCTTTGTGGCTAGGCACGATGAATACTATAAGGGGGAAGGTGGTCGTTTCCCTCAAGTCTGAGCCATGGGGAGTGTTGTAAGTTCGTGTTTGTTCATGGTTTGTCCATGCGCCAAAAGTGCTCCAACTATGCATTAATTAATTTGTTGTTTGGTTTGTGCAGATATGTGTGATTAGTTGACTTACTTGTCATTCGTCCTAATCTCATCTCAAAGCTCCATCACGCCCCTCTACCCCCAAAGTGTGTGAACTAGGGAACACATTGCAACTTTTTCTCCTTCCGTTGTTTTCACCTTTGGATTCATAGTTAAGTGCATCAAAGAGTTTAGGGGTGCGTCAACATGCCTTCAGGGCAAAACAATGTCGAAGACTTTTTAATGGGGCACACTGAGGCCATGCAAAGCCCAAACTTAAAATGAAGCCAGTGAGTTTTTGTCTTTTGTGTCATTAGTGTTAATTAAAAGTGGACTTCAACAATGTGGTCTTGTGTTGAAAAGGGCCCAAGCAT
Organism: Sphagnum tenellum; assembly: GCA_963921925.1. Classification (NCBI taxonomy): domain Eukaryota; kingdom Viridiplantae; phylum Streptophyta; class Sphagnopsida; order Sphagnales; family Sphagnaceae; genus Sphagnum; species Sphagnum tenellum. The sequence goes on along the minus strand of OY998147.1, from coordinate 11,204,494 downwards.
TGTAACTCTTAAGTATTGTGGGACATGCAATCTAGGTAGTTTAAGGAACATCGCACCTTGAATATCAAACAAGTAAGTTAGAAGCTTGGAGAAAAATGGCACATCAAGGAATGCCATTTGAAATTAAAGCTTAAAGAACTTTGGACCACATATGTTCCCAAATGCGACATGAAAATTAGGCAAATGGGCATTTTAAAGTATTAGGTGAAATAAATAAATAAATAAATATATATATATAAATGTCCGATTTTGAAGTAGAGATAGGAGGATGAATCGACTATAACCCTAAAAGAACTAAATTTCGTGAACAACATAGAGGGCGAATGAGGGGGATAGCTACTCGAGGTAATTCCATTTGTTTTGGTAGATTTGGCCTCCAAGCACTCGAACCGGCTTGGATTACTAATGGTAAACAAGGAGCCTTACGTGTAGGAGCGGTTCTTATTTTACCCGAGGGATTTCAATTAGCCCGTCCTGATCGTATTCCTCCCGAAATAAAAGAAAGAATAGGTAATCTTTATTTTCAATCCTATAGTCCTGATAAAAAAAATAATATTGTGGTAGGTCCAGTTCATGGTAAAAAGTATAGTGAAATTGTCTTTCCTCTCCTTTCGCCAGATCCTTCGGCTAATAAAGAAGCTCATTTCTTGAAATATCCAAATCAAATATTATAACCAAGGTGTAGAGGCACACCTTTCAAGCTTTGTGATGGTAGTTTGGATTTCTTTAGAATGAGATAGGCTAGCTAGATCACAAGTGCAAAATAAGTTTGGTCCCACAATTTGTGTGGTTTTGGATGGACTTGCTTTGATTTGGGTTTCAAAAATTTGAACTATGCGAGATGTTAATGTTATGAGGTTGAACACCCATGTTTTAAGTTGCCAAAAATGTTGAGTGTGAAAAATACCAATTATTTGACCATTTCCAATTCAAAACACCCAGTAATATGAATAAAAGGTGTTTTAAAATTCGGATTGTTTATTTGCAAGGTACCAAAATATGGACCCATGCAAGGCAAATTTGAGTGTAGGCCCAAATTTGGTAAAGCCTATTGCTAAGGGATTTATTAGAATGTTTCAAATTTATTTATTTCCCATGCATAGGAAAAGGAAGGTGAACATTTAAAAAAACAAAACACCCACTCCTTGTAATTCGAAATGCCTATTAAAAAGTTATGATAAATAAAGTGCCCACCAACCACGGAAAACATTTTGGATTAAGTCTTTATGAATCCAAGTAACCAAGGTATGAACCCAATACTTTGCAAGTTGTTGTGATGGAGTAATGGTGTTTAACATGTTTTTCCAGTCAAATTGAAAACTTATCACAACATGAGGTAATTTATAGTGTTGGCCAATTATAATGTATTAGATTAGTCAAGAGGGTATGAAATATGTGAATAGGGCATTTAGAAATAAAACAAACAAAATGGATATAGATATTTCAAAAATTTCCTTGTAAAAATAATTATGCATCAATGGAAAAAATTCATTCATTTCCATTTATGTATTTTTAGGTTTCCAAATTCAAATTAAATTTTAAATATGCATATAAGTTGCGTATAACAAATTTCACATGCTAGTTGTGTAAAAACAAAGACATTCAAAATGCAAATATTGAAAATTAAGTAGCTTGCGAGGGAATTGAACCTTAGTTCTATAAAGAATTCTACCCATTGATACATAAATTATTTGTAAATTAAATATCCATATAAATACCCCACACACCTAAAAGCTTGTTGTAGCTTGATCATCCATGAAAACATTCAGAAGCACAAACAAAAAAAAGCTTGCTACATCTTGATCAACAATTTGCATTGTTAGAACTCCATATAATAACAATAAACTATAATCAACCTTGTAACATCAACATGGATAAAAATAATAATTATAATCATTTTAAAGGAGGGCTATTTGGAAAGGAAATTTTTTTTTTGGGTGAAGGTGACTTATTTAATCTTTATTAAGTTTCAATTTTTCAAAATATTCATATTCTTCAAACAACTCATAATTTTTTTTGATTAAAAAAAACTTTAATACAATCCTTGAAGTTTGTTATTTTTGTGCAATTTTAAAAGCATATCATTTGATCAAATTTTTATCATCGTGATAATTTAATTAAGAATCTCCACTCACAAGATTTGCAACATGGATCCAACATCAATGCCAAAATATTCATTTGAGGCTTGATGAGGTCAGAATGTAAATTGTCATTTAAATCAAAGAAAGGTCTTGTTGTGTGGGTTCTCCATTGTACAACTTGAAAAATTATAACTTGAAGATGCACATCATCAATTTGTGATAAGTCATTTTGCACATTGTTGGTCTACACTATCAACATTTGACAAGTTACAAAAAAGGGTTGTCTTCACATTAGGGGTCTCTTCATTAATTCCATCCATGCTTTTAATAAACACAAATATTGTCTTTAGCCATTGTAAAGCTCCAAATAAACCTTATGCACAAGAACAACATGCTACACCCACAGCATGCACACACTTTTAAACAATTCCAACTAACCAAACTAAAAGCTAAGGAGTGTTCTCAAGCGAGTTTTGGGGTTTGGTTCTTAAATTTTTTTTCAAAATTTAAAATTGACCATCGTAAATTTCCTTAGAAAGAGCCTTTTTGATTGGTCGATCACAAATACTTTTGGAAGATAGGCCACTCCCCAATGTAGAAACCTAAATTGCTTCCATCCCCAAAATAAAAGCACGTTTTGTCATGTTTCCATTTGCCTCCCCCCCCCCCCTCCCCTCAGTTACAACTTATATAAATGAAGTTGAACCATGGCCAAACAAAGGGGATTAAAAACAAGGTGCTATTGGGAATATCTTGGGGAACACATTGAGAACTTGGGGAACAGTGTGAAAATCTGATGAGAACAGATTGGGAATTTGATAGGAACACACTGGGAACTAATTTTAAAAAACAAATCTGAACACAAGCTTTAGCCTAATCAAGCATGGGGGCGGGTGGAAAGGGTGGGGTGGGTGTGGGGTTGGGGGGTGTTATGGGGGTTTTTCTAGTAAAGTTTCTCCTTTACTTAGGTGCTGGGGACCTACCGCGATAAATAATTACCTTGACATGCAGACATGGTATCACAATGATCTAGCTAGATTAGACTCCAAAATCCATGGCCATCCTTGGACCCTCATTACCTATTTGGTTTTTCACAATTATTTTGTGTTTGGAAAAAGCCATCAAAGCAAGGTGGGTCGTTTGGCTTGGGGTTTTAAGGAATGGAAATTTAAATTTAAAAAAAAAATCCCAAAAAATGTCAAGATAAAAAAGGTTTGTGGTGGTGTGGTTGTTGTTCTAGTAAGTTTCCCACTTTTATTGGCATTTTCCACTTTGGATCTTCTTCCCCCCTTACCCCCCAAGAGCCCCTAGGGAGGAATCATTGAAAGGAGAAGTGATCATGAATGAACCAGTTGTGACATGCACAACCACTATAGTTAGTTTGGTTTGGCTTGACCTAGGTATTTTGGGTGGGCCTTTGTACAAAAAAATTCACCATTTTGGAAGAAAAATTGCCATTTGAAAAAACCAATATTCTCTCTCCCTCTCTCTTTTTTTCCCCTTCTTAATCTTGAATTTCATATAAGGCATATATTGGAAGCAGGGTTTCCTAAAAAATATTTTTTCAAAAAATAGAAAAATTAGTTGAAAAAGAAATCAATTGTTTGGAAGTTGTGCAATTCACCTAGTCCTAAAATAATGAACTCACATGATGCAAAATGATTCTTAGAACCAAAGCATGTCTTCAGGATCTCACACAGTTCAAAACAATGTGTTGAATTGATCATGTTTGGCCTGGCTACACATCATCATGTGTTGGAGAAAGTTGATATAATTCAATACTTGATACTCACTCGAATAATTTTTAGAAAAGAAAAACTTTGCAAAATAGTTTTGCATCAACTATCATGGAGTTGTAGTTCCCACATGATTCGAGATGCCATGACATTATATTCCAAAGTAGTAGCCATATTTTGAACCCATTTTTATGAACTCCAAAGATTGATAAAATCCATTGTGATTTAGAACAATGTGAGGTCTACTCTAACCAAACTTTAGTTGTAAAACTTGGGAATGAGGGAGCTTCAAACATTTATAATTTCCACGAACTCTTCATGCCATTCCCATGATTCCATTGTTCAAATTGGTGCAATTCCATTCATCCACCATTCATCCATCAATGTAAACTCCCTATCTCCATTACTTTGGAGAGCCTTTCTTTCTTTTTTTTCGGCAAGTTTTTATTTGTTTTTTATTCCCAAGCTTCAAAAATTCTGCAACTCAACATTTTGATATTGAAGTAGTGGACTCCTTGATGGATCAAGGCTGGTTACTTATGCCAAAATTTCAAACCCTATTCTCTCCTCCCTTAAAGTTACTTGCATACTCTCTTATGTTTGCAATATTCACAAGGCACTTGCGAGGGTTTAAAGGGTTTAGGGTTGATATATCCTAAAAGGGATGAAGCAAAGTGGTGGGTGGGTGGGTAAAGTTCCAACTACTACCTATTGGACAAATCCATCGACCCTGGGTCACAAACCCAATCTCCAGAGGACAACCAGATTGGGGATCTGGTCAAGATCCGGATTCTGGGTTATCCATTCCATGGAACCCCTACCCCTATTTGTGCAATTAATAAATTACAACAAGGCCTAAATTCTAATCTCTTTCACTTACAACACACAATATGGATACTTATGGAACCAAATTCTTTTATGAGCCCAGGATTTAAATAATTGATCTCCTCAAGATCTTTTGAGATTTTAATGCAAATTTAGTGGATTTAACGTACACACTAAGCTTCTTAATTAATAACAATGTCCTAATGTTTGACTTATGAGAGAGAGCATCACCTTAGACACCATATTTATGAGCCCAATTGCTTAGGTAGGTTACATACAAAAAAGCTCTAAGCATAACCATCCTGATGGGTATCTACCAGTGTTGGCCGGTTATTTCTTTTTAAATATATCTGTCAATTTGGCTATTTTTTGATTTTTTTGAAAGATCACATAGGTTGTTGTCAATATCAAATATATACAAAAATTGGTTTGTGGGTAGGTTATCAAAAATTTGGGTAACAATCATTGATTATGCTGAAGGGTAGGTTATCAAATAGCCGCCAATTGATACCTACATATTGTTCTATCGATTATTAATGGGTTGAATTTTTTTATAAAATTTTAAAATTTTAAAATAAAAATATATTAGTGTTGAAAGATTGATAACTTACATGGATGACAATCAGGTCATCCAGATAGGTTTTTAGATTTTTGAAAATTCGATACCAGGTAATTATCAATTTTCACCGGTTAATCCAAAAGATCAAGAACCGTTTGGTAGGTTACAAACCGACTTAATAACCAGCCAAACACTGGTGTCTACCATAGTGAGTGGAATAATCTCATTGGGGATTAGGAGGCAATGAGAGGACGGGTTAGTTGTTTTTGGGTTATTTGAGACGATGGGTTGGTTGTTTTTAGCTTATTTGAGACAATGGGTTAGTTGTTTTTGGGTTATTTGAGATGATGGGTTGGTTGTTTTTAGCTTATTTGAGACAATGGGTTAGTTGTTTTTGGGTTATTTAGACTAAGGGTTAGTTGTTTTTGGGTTATTTGAGACTATGGGTTAGTTGTTTTTGGGTTATTTGAGACGATGGGTTAGTTGTTTTTGGGTTATTTGTCGGGTTTGCATTTGTGTAATGTAACAAGCCCTAATTAGGGCACAGCACGCATGCGTGTAATAGGTCCATTGACATGGGATGTTGGACTAGAGTCCAAGAATATCACATGATTTCCAGCCCAAATATTTGGGCTTCTTTGCTCCCCTACATACAACATAGCTCTATGAGCAGAGTGGCCAGAGAGAGACTCTTATCTCTTGTCAAAGGTGCGTGCAGTGTGCACCACCATGCATTTACTAATAATATCACTATACATCATGTACAGCACGTGAACACTCCTTGTCCGTCGGATGCATGCTCATCTCTTGTTCTCAAAGTTGTTAGAGTGTGGTCTCTCTATATCCGAAGAAAGAATCTTGTGTTAAGCATGAAGTATCCAGGGAATTTTTTTCCTACAATTTTTTTTTTTTTTTTGCACCAAAAATTTGGGAAAAGAATTAGAAAGTTTGGAATTTTTTTACAAAAAAAGACTAAAATTCTAGTGAAAATTTGACTATTTCTGCTGTTTTTTGGTGGAAAGAAAAATTTGCCAAAAAATTGAAAAACAAGAAGAAAGAAAAACACCCTGGAAGTAAGAGATGAGTGATCAAATTTCAAATCCTTGCAACAATGGATGAGGACAATCATGGATGAAAACAAGGAAATTATGAGAGATCAAAACCACTATTATGAAGGAAAGTGGTGAACTTGGATGAAGTCATGGTGGGTGGTGGGTTAAGGTAAGTTCTATTGTATACAAGACAAGAAAGCTTTCAATAATCTGGTAATGAAGAATAGGAAAAAGATATCATGGAATCGAAATTTCATCTTTGTTGGTAACTAGGCTAATCTTGGCACGTTAGTGTATGAGAAGTGGTGATTTTTTTGGCTTTGCCTACCAAGGCAAGGATATTGTGTTTAGATTGATTATAGTAGCTCAAGGGATTTTGGCTCCTAGGTAATAGGGCTATTTTTATATGAGGATTTTTGAAAGATTATATTTTGGCTTGTGTTGAAACTTGAGATTAGTTATTATAGAGTTATAATAATATCTTGAAGGATTTTGGTTTCTTTTAGAGGAGTTTTTGAAGATTATATTTTTGCATGGTAAAATATTTGAGTTTCCATAATTCTTCTTTTGCATTAAGATACTTTTTAATGTAAATGACAAGACCATTGTGCCACAAACCCCTTGTTCACCAGTTTGTGAAAAGTATTTTTGGGAAAAAAAAATATGTCACAAAATTCCCTGTTTTTATGAGAAAAATTCACCAGAAAAAGAGAAAAAAATATTTTAAAATCACCAAGAATTGAACAAAATTACTCCAATATGAAAAGGTGTTTAAGATTCTCTACTTTCATTCATATTTTGAATATCAATTTTGCTAAATATACTTATGGGTGATGGCCACTTGAGCAACGCCGCAACACTTGAGTGAGGCATCTAAGAGACTACATTTAACCTTGCAAATGTTAAATTGGAACTTGTGGACTCTTGATTTAGTCCTTGGATTTGATATTATTTTCTTTAAAATCAACTACCATGGTACCACCAGTAGAACAAAATCCTTGTGGCAATGGGCGTTTGATGACTGGTGTTTCTTTTCTCAATTTTGTGATGTAGCCAAAGTGGCAATCAATGGGGGAATAATAAAAAATAAAAAATAAAAATTTGGCCATCACTATTCGAGGTTATCATAATTTTTTTTGCACTTTAGGAAAAAAATTCTCAAAATCTGACAAAATTGGGCCGATTTTTCCATTGAAAAAATCCTTTGTACAAATTGAAATCATATTTTTCAGGTCAAAATTTGGCAAATATCTGCCAATAACAAAATCACTGCTCATGACACATTTCTAAGATGATATATGTGATTTCATCCATTTCAATGTAAAATTTATATGTAAAAAAATCAAAATTTGACACTAATGTAATGTGTGCCTGATAGTGTCAAACCACAATAGAATTATTTAAAAAGTGATCCCTCAATCTAGACCTTAGTTCCAACCTCAATCCTGTGTTTCATACTCAATTGCTAGTATCTTTTAAAATGATTAAATTTTAGTAAAAGTCATTACCAAATAATGAAAAGGTCGTTCAAAGACGATTTATTGCACATGATTTGAAAACTTCTACGAGTAGCTAGGTGTCTTTCCATTGCAACATGATGATCACAAACAACTACACACAATAATTGGTGATCACAAACAGCTTAAAGAAAAGCCATTGACATGGGGCCTTGTTGCAAGGAGATGCTTTCCATTGCGTAGCTACAAAGGGCTAAGAAATTGTAATTGTTAAATGTTAATAGCTTGATAGTCTAGCTAATTTTAACTATTTTCTAACGACCTTTTAGTTACACATCGGTTCCAATTGAAACACGTGACAAATGTCACATGACACGGTGATTCGCATGTTGACTACTCACTTGCATTGCTTTTGCGTTGGGTCGTCAATGCAAGCAAGAGTTCGTGACACAAATGTGAGCCTTACCAGTAAGGTAAAAACAATGTAATGAAAAGGTGCCATTGTCACAAATTGCCCCCTAATGAAAAGATGTCCTTAGGGTGTGAAAATTGCCTTTAACAAAACCCTAAAACCGCAATCTGGAACTCAGAATACCACCAATGTAATGTTGTTTGGTGGTAAAAGGAATTTGACTTGCAATCTACTTTTCTTTGTTTTCCAAAACAAATTCTTGTCCTCACATCCTCAGTTTTTTTTGGGACCAAATTGAGGGTTCTAATCTTCTCCACTTCAATGGCGGGTTCTGGTCCTCTGGCTGGCTGGCTGACTCCGTGGATAACTCTAATATACCACATGTGTTTTTACATAGAAATGCACGGAACCTCATCTTGAAGTTTAGTTTACCTCACACGTTTGTCATGAGCCAAAAGCCTACTAAAGTAAGCAAAACCATTTTTTCTGTTATGGAGTAAACAACCCATGGCTCTTGTGAACACTGGGCCCACTTATCCATCCATCCCATCCCATCATCCATCCATCCATCCATCCATGCATTCGTGTTTTTGTCTTTTTGCAATCAATGTTCTTTTCCGAAAGCCAATCCATTTTCATCCGATGCATGGAATGATTGTATTAACCCATTGGCAGGCAGCTTACAACCAAACCAAACCAAACCAAACCCGTCTTTCTTACTTCACTTCAGTACACCACTCGGCCTTTTTCTTTTTGTCTTGTGCAACAGATGATGACCTCAAACAAACAAAATTTTTGGTACATGATGCGGATTTTGGGTGGGATATTTTTTTTCATCATCGGAGTAATCTTATTGGATGCTTGTGACATTATCAGTTGGCAAGTTCTGGGTTGGCTTCTCCTCTTTGGTATCCAATTGGATGGAAGGAAGGAAGGTGATGGATGATGTTCTGTTCAGAATTTTTTTCAATGTTGCCATAGTGGTAATCGATCGTTAATATTTAGCCATATTTGGCTACTGAGCAGATCTCTCTCTCTCTCTCTCTCTCTCTCTATATATATATATGCTTCTATATTGTGTCCACTTAATTGAGAGTGGTTTTTTTTTTTTCTTTTTTCCTTTTTTTTTTTTGGACGATTTGTCGCAACCTGGCGATTGAAAAAAAAGGGCTGGCGAATCCAACAAAGGGATTTTTGAGATTAAAAAAAAAAATCGCCGTATTTTGACCCAAAAAACTTAGAAGTCGCCAGATTTAGACAGTGTGTTCCTGTATGTCGCCAGAACTATGCAGTATTCCAAAAAGATCTATTAGTTCACCAGGACAGTCGCCATTTACTGCTAATATTAATGCTGAGGATCCTAGCCAGTGCACCTACTTGAGGAATTTGAAAAAACAAAAACAGTGATACTCAAGTGTAAGGTAGAAATTTGGCGATTTTTAAATAAAATTTGTTTTTGGGATTTTTTTTGAAATCTGGCAAATTTAGGTCATTTAAAAATAGTGATAAAAGCCCTTTGTCGATGTTGCGTGGTTTTTCAATTTAATTATATTTTTTTTGGGAGAAAAATGGAAATAAATATTGGACACAATAAAAAAAAACACTGCTCCTTTCGGCATATATTCATTTTATGGCATGAGAAACCCAAACCAAAAGAACTTCGTATTTGGTTTAAAAAAATTGTATTGTGTGTGATGCAGTTGTCGGAGGTCAAAGGCAAAGAAGCTACAGAAAGTGCTTCAATTACAGAACAAATCCTACTTACCAGGACGGAGTTCTTTGAAAATTGGAGCTTGTAGAATTGACTCTAGGTTGTCACAATACAGAATTGTCACTCTGCAGAGAGATTGCCACCCTTCACCACAGAGCTTCTTCATAGGGGTTACAACTTACATGCTCTTTCAAATGCATGCACAACCCAGCACATAAGAGCATGGTGTGGGTCTAGCTAATGGTTTTCTTATTTCTTAATCACGTAGCAGAATCTGACCCTAAGTGTGCATGGGGTCTACCAAATAGTCTACAATGTTCTTAATCACATGGCAGAATCTCTCTACAAGTGCTGATTATGTCATGTAATGACATTTTATGGTCAGACCGGGCTTGTCGGAGTGGATGGATCCTGCCCAATGGTAACATAAGAGTTTGTAATCTCGATGATCAAAACAATGCCAAAATAAGGCCAAGCCAAACTAATCACAAGATCAAAACTTGTATGTGAAAAAAGAAAAAGAAAAAATTCCAATAATAATGAATACTAATTAATAATTAATTCATTCATTCTTGCATGATCCTGGTGCCTGCCTGCCTATGAGCAAAATCTTCATCAGTCTGGATTGCTGAGGGTGTACTAAACTCCTACTTGGAGAGCTCATTTCATTCATATCTTTCTTGCACTCATCATGCCATCTGTGTTTGTGCCTTGGAGATTGGACATTTGATCAGTGGTCTGGACTCTGGATTGCCAAGAAAGAAGCTACACGAGAATTTGTGAAGTCAGTCCATTTTCCTCACTATATTTTGAGAGTTTGTGGTGCCACCCACCCACCCAAATCCAACTGTAGAATGAACAAGTTATCCATTGTCTATATCATTTTGTCTGTTGAATCTGGTTAGCAGAGAGATTTTGTGAAACGTGTTCATCAAATGTACATATTTTCAAGGCCAGCTGCTTCTTTGTGCCCCTTTGAAATGTTGACAATGAAGCACATTTTAGCGGCATCTCAGTAACACCAATTACATTTGATGCTCATAGTGGAATGAATGCTGTTGTTCCCAGTTGGTTGTTTCTTTTTGGGATTTTATTTTCAGTGTAGTGATGAGGAGGAAAAGGAACTGAGAAGTACTTGAACTTCAAAGCCTTGGTGGGTGGAACCAACACATACCCACCTCCATAGTTCCAACACATCACGATATCAAATCCATAGCCATTACTTATGCTCTTTCCTGTTGCTCCCAAATCTGTTTTCCAAAATTGAAAGCATCACATTTTCCAGTGAATGCAATACTGGTAGAAATCTTCTGCTCAAATCACAAAATACTTGTGAATGGCAGGCAGGTTCTACAACCCTCACAACTTGTCCTCCAGCAATTCATCATCATGGTACAACTGGGCATAAACAAGGGAAGTAGATATGGAGACCCAGAAGTGATGATCCAATAACCACAAAATCTATCACACCGACCCAAAATGGTTACAAAACTGCAAATCACAAAGGAATTTGCCACATTACAACATTGGAATCCAGATGATTTCTCCCTTGTGAAAATATTAAGAGTTTTTAATGCACAAAGTGTTTTGTGAAGAAAGATGAATATTGAGAAGATAAAACTTCTGCAGAAAACATGATTACAATCTCACAGGACTATATAGTAATCTCCCCAAAATTTCCAGCCCAACCCATTCTACAAAATCTGCATTTTGAGTACAGAATAATCTGCCCAAAACTTCACGCCAACCCATTCTACAAAATCTGCATCTTGGAGTCTCTCTTGCATTTCTGGAACCAAGGGAGAGACTCAGCCGTGGTATTGGTTAGCACTCAGAGACAGACATAGCTTTTTCTATTGGAAAAAAAAGTCACTAGAATTGTATCCTCATTTCAAGCAGTGACAAGACAAGTTTTGCGATGGTAAGCTTGTCCTCAGATCTACAAATTTTGGATCAAAGGTTTTGTGGCTGCCAAAAGATCAGGTTTAGGCTCAGAGCTGAGAGTTTTGCAAAACTATGACTTTGAGCGTCTTTTACACTTGGAAGAAAGGATCTGGTTTTGATCTCAAGGAACTCCTCAAATCCACAACCCATGATGCGAGATGTGGGAAAAATCATGCCCTAAGTTTCTCATGCTGCTGATGTACATTGTTTTTCTTTCTCTGATGCTTAAAAAATCCACAACTTTGTTTGTCTCCTCCTATGCCTTGTGTGTGTTTGCTGCTTCTCAGACTTCTGATTCCAACCCTTATTTTGCAATGTCCTTACTTCAATTCATGGCTACATATTCTCAGTGGATACATTATTCTCCATACAATCACTGGTATTTTATTTTTAAAAAAAACAAGTCTCAATTGTAGGTACCTATGTGGTTCCTGCTCAGCAAAAAGAAAGTGTTTGAGCATTGGCAAATGGGTGTGGCTTCTTCATATGCCAAGTTATGCTTTGCATTGCATTGGATTATCGAGTGTCAGAAACACTTTGTACATTGGCAGACCTGGAGTTAGCTTTGGACCAGTGATGCAGAAATGGAAATACAAACAGGACTCTTTAAACTGATGGTGGAATCAATCCTCAAATTGGCATTGTTGACCCATGGCATCATGGAGCTAGCTCGAAGACAATCTGACAAGTATGTCAAAGGCCAGACAAAAAATCCATAGCATACATGGAATGTTGCCCACCTGTGCATAAAGCATGAGGTGAACATTATCACCAACTTAAAACAGACATTAAGGTCTGGAGTGGTGGATTGTGCCATTTTCTTGACCACATTGTGTGGCATAATCTTCCGGTGATGATCATACTTTCATAGTAGTGACCAAAATGTGTGTATTGAACATTGTAATGGTTGAAGCTGCAACCCCAGACCTTTTAATGCCATGGTTGGGCATTACCCTAAACTTTGTAAACTGCCAGGTATGAACAATCACACAATCGTCAATAATGTTCACATTCAATCTTCAGACCTCTATGATATGTTTGACAATTGTTTGATGCAAGTTTCACTTGTGTTTTCTTGATTTGCATTTTGGTGTCTGATAAAATTGCAGCTTTTGTTAAGTAGTTTATTACTTAGCAAGTAAGTATGGCCAGCTGAATGATCCTTGCTTTCTCTTCAACTTGTTGTCTATTGCTTCCTCGAAGTAATGCCTAAGCATCCCAGCTGTTTAGACCGTTACCTTCTTCTTAAGCCCACTCCCAAATACATTTGCTCCCCTGTAAAAAAAACACTGCCAGAAGTTTCTGCGTGTATTTGGAAGAACCCTTAACAAGCTAAGGTTCACTCTGCAGCGTAGAATGGGAGGTGTCTTTAAGGATTTGAAATCTTCATCTGTAGAAAACTCATATTTCTGGTAGTGCTTTAAGTTGGGTATGGTCCCCTTTATTCTGGTAACACCCTGCCCCTCAAGCCTTCACCTACGCTTTGCATTCTAGCAAAGAGCAAGGAGCAAAGCAACATCCTAACATGAATATAAGGTTAGCCAAGTGAAAGAGATAAAAATGCCTTTGCTTACTGACATTTTACATGGCCACACCATTTTCCATTTTTTGAAACCTTAATAGCTGAGCCACAAAGCAAGTTTTTAGTGCAATTATCCTCACCCAACACCTTAGTTGTAAAGGCACAAAAGTATGGCAAAACTCCATGTACAGAAAGGAGCAAGAAAACTTCATCAATTCTCTCATCAAGTTCAACAAAATTGAAAGACACATGAGTTGAAGATAACACAAGCAAACAACTTTAATTTGAGGGCACCCTATTTGCACCTGATGCCCAACACCTTCCTCTCTGGCCTCCCTCCCTCCCCCATCATCTTTGCATTGAATTAACAAAGATGATGAATATAAGAGTTTTCTTCTACCTACCCTCTCAATCTTCAAAATCTTCCAATCCATCATCCCAAAACTTGGATTTGTCTCCTATCCCTCACCATGCACTTCTTTCCTCCTCCCTCTAGCTCCTAATCTTAGAATTTGACAAGTAGCATCCTACTTACAACATGATCCCAATTGTTTAACAAAATTACATGACTAGACTCCCCTTACAACTTGAGATTTCTTCTTGTACTCCTACTCAAGGATGGATGCACAAGCAATTCATGCCTCAAATGCTGTTCATATGCTTTCATCAATTGAAGGGAACATCTGCCATTTGCATGCCAACCTTCTGCCATTCACCTAGTTTAGGCTAGGGAAGGCTTGCTTCCCCACACCTCCCCTAATTTTCAAGCCTACACTCCTTCAAGGCTTGGACCCTCGAATTATGGAAGGCCCTTGGAATCCATCCACCTAAACCTAGAAAACTGAGGGGGATGTAAATTCTTTGAGAAAGTCTTAACTAGTGTTGGGTGGTTCTTGACCCTTCCGAAGAGCATTTGGTTTTGGTTTTTAAAAAATAATTAGAAAGGTTCCAATTTCAGTTCTTTAAAAACAAGAGAAGGGCTCTAGTTTTTTTTATTAAAAAAATTTTCTGATTCTGGTTTTGGTTTTAATTATTAAAATAAGACCCAATTTCATTCTGGTTCTGAGTAACCCAGACTAGAAATGATGATTAAACCTTGGTTTAAATCCTCCTTTTTTTTCTTTTTTTCTATTATTTTGTTTCAAAAATATCATTTTTGGTTCTAGAACCAGTTCCAAAAATCAAATCCAATTCTTAGTTAGTTTACTAACCAGAATCACAACCTCCAGTTCTATCTCCTGAAGAATCAAATGGGGGTTTTTTTTTTCCCTTCTGGTCTCTCTTATTTTGTCTTTTTCCATGAAAGTTGAGTTGAGTTCAATTAGCCCAAAAATAGAACATAATGAGCCCTCAAACATGATGGCTCAATGACATAGGAACCCTATGTGGTACCACAAGGGTTTTTGGGTTCAAACCCACTGATGAGCAGGAGGTGAAAATTTTGCCCTTTCCTGCTCACTTGGGAACTGGGATAAGCTTGGTTGGTGTTGGGTCTGCTCTTGTGTATGTCGGGAACTTGATGTTCCCCTTGTGGTTTGCCCTCTTACATGGTTCTTTTTTGTCTTCTTGGATGTGTGGGTCCTTCCACTTTGTTCCTTGTATTCCCCCTTTTTTTGGGTCCTTTGGTTTATTTATGATTGGCAGGGTTTCATTAGAATGAAAGAAAGAGAAGAATAGTAAGCCAAAACAATGTTAGCTATCAAACATGGCTGTTATGATACACTAGAAATCCATGCAAATAGGCTTGTTATGTTTGCAATCATAGCAATCATAGTAAGACAGTGATCATACTTGATGAAATGAAAGCAAGAAGAAACAACAAGAGCAACTGAACATGGACACACACACACCCCCCCCCCCCCCCCCCCCCAAAGGAGAAAGGAGGTCAAGACTCAAGACTCAAGAGAGAATGATTGAGACAAAAAGAGAGAAATGATTTTTGACTACATGACAACAAGGAAGAATGACATCAGACTCCAGAGGAAAACTTCTCCAAGAAAACAACAAAAACAAAATTTAATTGCACTAAAAAGAGCTATCATGAGTGTGGCCTCTCATGAATTAATGAGCCATTAAAACCACATTGGAACAAAGCTGCACACCTTGTTGTTCTCCTTTATGCTAACTTAGGTGGAAAGTAATATGAAAATGAACCCCCAATTTGTTGTTGTTGTTGTTGTTGTTCTTTTATGATGGGCCTTCAAATCACAAATGTGACCCACAACTTTTTAGGGGAAGGGAAGGGAGGGATCTATTTGAAGAGGGTCAAAATGTGACAAGTGCATCTCACTGAATAGTGTTGAAAGTTGTAATTTTAAAACAAAATTGAAGTTCTCTTATGTATGGTTACCATTTTGTGAAATTGATTTTAAAAAGAAGAAATTTTTTTTGGGCTATTTCACCACATTATCATTTGCTGTTTTGCCAAGCCTACTTTACCATTTTCCTAAGTTGCCAAAGTAAGTACACATTGTGGAATCACCAACTCCACATTGCCATGGTTAATAGTTTCCATTGGCTAAATTAAAATTTTTCACATAGCCTATGCCTAAAATGTGTTCCTTTGCTGCCCAAACTTGTGCCCCAAAAAAGAAAAAGAAAAAGAAAATCCAATTTTTAGGCTCAAACATCTGTTTGGGGGAGTAGGGGGGTTTGGGGTGTCCTTCATTAGACATAGACATGAGAATTGGGTGAAACTAGATGTTTATTGTAAACATAGCCAAATTCATCCATGGATACCAAGTTGACCCAATTTTCATAAGCTAGCTATTGAAGGGCTCAAACATCTTTGTTTTTTGGTTTTTTGGGGAGGTTGCCGGGGAGCAAGGATGTGGTGTGTTTGATTTTATGGCTCATTGAAGCATAAAAATAACCCTTTCTTTTGCCTTTAGAGTTTTTTTCAACTGCAGTTTGAGAGCAAGTTAAACTGGTTCAGAGCTTGAGTTATGTGTGTTTTTGTTCATGTTCAATCTTTTCAACATTGTGACACTTAAAAACTATTGAATGAGATGTAAACTCAAGGATGAAATTTGGATGATGGATGAAGTTGACTAATCTCCTCCCCTATGCCTAGCACTAGTAATGTGCAGTTAGCTATTTGACGTTACGAGAACAGAAATCATCAGGCTAATCGAATCATCATCCTGATAACCGCCAACTTTTGGTGCGGTTTCTGATACCCACCCAACAAATGGTATTTCCAGGAGGTAAAGTCCCTAGATTGGGACATTGCTAAGATATGGGGCCCAAGCACACTTGCATTGTCACTTGTGTGCCCCCTTAATCTTTATTTAGGGACCTTTCCATCCCAAGGTTTTACTCTTACATTAGCACCAATGATTAGTTAGTTACCAACCAAATTAGACATCACAAGTTGGGATCTCCCATCTTTCCTTGGTCTTCACATCCCACCAAATAATGTTGTTGCCATTTGATTAGTAGAAACTAATTTAAAAAACAATCTTGTTATTATCCTTTTGTTATATAGATGGATTGTTTCAAATGGGGAGGTAGTTATGTGAAAAGTGAGTAACCTTACCATATGATAATTGAACTCCTCATGGTTATCCACACGTCTAGGTTTGTGCATACAGTTGACAATCCACACACTTCCTTCCTAAACCCTAGGCAAAAACAAAATAAACAATTGTTTAAATGCAATTAGGCCAGCCCACAACACTAGAGGGCTTCCTACTTGAGACCTCAACCAAGTCAAAGCACAAATGAGTTGCACCTGGGACAAGCAAAAGGACAAGAGAATGCCAACATCACACGGAAATAAGTTAAACAAAAGACACACATGAGCAGCATACAATTGGCAGGCCACAAATAAAATCTCCTTGGCTTGAGGGTCCATGTGCAAGGCACTTCCCCCAACTCCCTGCCCACCCCATCATATAGGTATGAACATCATGGTAATGGGTACTTTTTTGTTTTCTTGGATGACATTTAGGTGGGATCCAACTTCCAAAAGCAAAACTAATTGATGCCCAAGGCACCATTTCTTGACATGTTGCAAAAAAGGAAAGTTGCCTAAAAACTATGATTTTGTTGGTGTGAATATATTATATGTGGAGGAGCCAAGTGAGTTCCCAAAGAAGCTCTTTGGGCAACAATCTAAACATGCTTTGCTTGTAGGTCTAGATTTCCAAAGGATTTAGCTTAAGTTCTCACTTGTTGGATGCGGAAGCATGATGCAACGGCAATTGCAATTATTGATCTTGATAGATAATGGAGGTTGCTACAAACATGACACTAGTCATGAGCAATCAAATAGTTGTTGGCAACAAGCAACAAAGGACCTTGGGCCGTGCATTGTGCTCAAATTAGGGTGTGTGTAAGTGTACCCTATCCAAATTTTTAAAAGCAAAGGAGATTTAATCTTGCTTGTGCATTGTGCTTAAATCAAGATGTATGTTAGATGCTCACTATCCAAATTTTTGAAGTTTGAAAGGAGCATGATGGAGTTGGCCCAACTTCAAGGTCAAGCAACCAGAGAACTTTAGGGGGTGAAAGGTTAAATGATATTGTGGATGGAGGTGTTGTGAAGGTGTTGCATTTCTTAAGCAAACAAAGTAATGCCTAATATCAGTTTTATTAATGTACAAATATATTTGACACTAACTGTAAACCTGTGAAGTCATGTCATTAGAGTGAAATTGGTTGATTTTGTAACAACTAATGATTTCAAACATATGACCCATCATATTTTAATCCATGTATTAATTATCAAGGAACTTGGCATAGGAAGCCCCATGCATTATATATATATATATATAATGTTTTGCCAATGCTTAGTAGCTTGCACTGAAGAAAAACCATTGAAAAACATCAAAGCTTGTGGGGCCCTTAAGGCCATCACTGAGCTTCTGAACAACAATTTTTGCAAACAATCCCCATTGGGAACCCACCCACACATGCCAATCCACCGAAATCAGCTCTTGCTTACAAACGGCCGTTGCCTTCACTCACATATACTAACGGTTGTTGCCTTCACTCACATATACTAACGGTTGTTGCCTTCACTAACGGTTGTTGCCTTCACTCACATAATACTATTCTTGGTTCATGATCAAACTAGATAAGTCTGAAATAAGAGTTATTAATGGTTTTGTAGCAAGCTAATAAATTGTGTGCACCCTACTAAACTTGACTCCTCCTCTCCCCCCCCCCCCTACCCCCACTTCAACGATATTTACGTGACCAATTTGGGGTTGCCTTGGCATTGACAATGATTTGGAAATAATCTTGGGTCCTATTTTAGGTGGGTGCAATCAAATTCATTCTCTTCAAGAAATTTTGATAAATGGGTCTTTAATAATAATTTAAAAAATTTATTCACCTGGGTAAAATTAATGCATGCAAATAGGGTTTAGCCAGGGTGAACATGAGGCCTTGAACTAGCTATATTCGACCTCAGAAATGTTAAATGTGAACTGGGAGACTCTGTTTTCGGTCATGTTAAGCATGAAACCCAAAAAAATTAATTTGCAAGGATTTTTCCATTGTATGTACGAACGTGGGTGCTTTAATCAAACTATGAAAAGGCCAAAAGGGTAAATCCAGTGGACAAGGCCCCCACAATGAAAAGAATGCACATGATCACTAGGTGCATAAGGTATATATATATAGAGAGAAAGAGAGAGAGAGAGAGAGAGAGAGATGGCAACTACAGTTTGCTCTATAGGTGAACTACTGGTAAACTTGCTTTGAAGGAAGGGGTTGCTCTTTTGCCCTAAATGTTCAAGTGTTGTGGGGGAAGAGGGGGAGTGGTGTTCACTTGAGATGAAGGAATATTTTGTGAAGTCAGAAATCTGTGATTTGGACCAATATGTTGACTATAACATTTTCTTTGTGTTCCCAACTGCCACCCACATAATCTAACATCTTCCTAGTATTCGCTGATGATATCGGTGTTTGGATGCAGCTTTCTGAACGTCCATGTCCTGACTTTATGCACTTCCTTATTGTACTACTTCCTTCTCTCTACAAATGAACAATCATGATGAAACCCTAACAATCGTAAATAAATCAAAGCATGAAAAAAAAAAGAGGGGGAAAACAAGAAGGAACAAATTGGAAGGACCTACGTTCAAGAAGACAAAAGAACCACCTAAGAGGGCCAACCACAAGGGCAACATCAAGTTTTTGAACGCCTTTTTTGTCACGAGAAGTACATCAAATAACGAAAGGGGAGAACCTCTTGAAAGGATGCCTAGCTTAGAAGAATCTTCACCTACTGTAATATCACATCTCAAAATAGAGATTGCATGCATTTGTTGTAATGCCACTGACACTCTTTGTTTGTAAAATGTGTGTAAAATTGAGAGAGAAGAGCCCCTAGTGCCCTTTGTTCCCCAAGCCATGTTGGCACATCAATGAAAAAACTCATTCATTTATTAGTGTAAACATTCGAAAACCTCTATAGTTAGAAGGATAAACATGTACATCAATAGTCGATTACAATAAAAACCATCCTTCGCTTAAGCTATGACTATTGTAGCAACCCCACGAGAAAAAACAACATGCGAAACCAAATCAACTTGAATGGGGTCGACCATGACAACATTTACCAATGTGCGGACATTATTGATTAATAGCACAATGTCAATTTGACAACATGAAGATTACAATGTAAGGGAAAAAAAGACATTAGTCTACTCTTGTGACATATCAAATCTTGCGTTTTTCACAATGGCCATAAAAGCATCTCACATAACATCAATAATCTTGCATTCCTCTCCCCACCATGTGCGCACTTAAAAAGTTGAATCCCCATAGGATCCAAAGGCTAGTTATAAATGCAGTTTGAGACCCCAAGGACTAAAGGATGGAAAAGACCCAACTAGTGTGCAATGTGGTGGAAAAAACATTTGATGGTAGTCGGAGTAAAGGAATGACTAGAAGGGCTAACAACCAAACATTTGCACCTAGCCTCACACACAACTTCAAATGCATTCGATGTGAATTAGAAAGTAAATAAGAAAGGATGTTAATACAAGAATGATTGTGTAATCTTTTAAAAATATTCTCTTGAAGGTGATCTAAGCCTTTTTTGGCCAACTAATCAAAAGGGGGGAACACATGTTGTAACCTTTGAAGGAAAAAACTTTCAAGCCAATTTCAAATGTGCCTAAAAAATGAATGGCCTTGAGTTATTCACACCTATTGCCTCCAACAAGAATAGGTGAAAATCCAAAAAAACCTAAAAACTATGACAAGTGCTACTAAAGACCAACTCCCCAAATAGGTAGCTAGAATAATGAGTTCAAAAAAAAACCTTATGTCCCCATTAAAACTAAGGAAAACCACTTGTTGATGATTTATGTGGGTTTCAGAGTATTCCAATAAGCTCAGATCCAAAAGTCTTTTAAAAACTCCCATAAGGGTGGAGTAAAAAATGACAAACTATTTCCCAAAGCTTGGAGAGGGGAGGGAAGCAACAAAACAAAAAAAAGTGAAACATCAAAAGAGGATATTAAAATCTACCTAGACGTATTTAATCTTGAGAGCACATCTACTTGCCAAACATCTTTGCTTAAAATGTTTTACAAAAAAAAACGCAAAGGAAACAAAGCCAAAGGGGATGCCAAGGATCCCGATGCCATAAGGAAGTGACAAAATTCAATAAAGGGGATGAACCCAAGAGGTAAGCTAGATGGAACCCATGCCAAACATTTGCAGAATTGAACAAATAACTCCACAAAAACCAACAGGGAAATAAAATGATAAAAAACAAGGGAAATGACATGGGTATGGTTGAGGATATGGGTGTCATTGGCCAAGGAAAGGAAGAGACACGAAGGGAACACCTCCAAAGAACAATGTAAAGCGCAAAAAATGAGCTAGTGCAAAAAGAGGCTTCATAAGCAAGTCGCCATGTCGTGTGTCCATAAAAGAAAAAATGATAGACAAAGCCCCTAAGGAATAATGATGATTGAAATACAAAGGAATCTAAAGGCCATAAAGAGAACGAACACAAGGGAAAAATTGGGATGACTCGCCTCTTGTTGCCCAAAGTTCCTAAAAAATGGCCTCACAAAAAACAATGTTGAAAATGTTTGCAATGTTTACTTAAGGCACCACTTAATTAGGATGGGACTCCAAAGTGGCATGAATACCATGGATCGTGGATTCACAACCTCCTATAACCACCACCCCAAACTGATATGGTGACAATTGAGAAGTAAACACAACATGAAATTATAAGCATAAAGCCTTGCTCACTAACCAATAAAATGCATCTTTGACTACAATCGAATGGATGCCACTAAGGGACTTGACAATAGTAAAAATTGGCCAAAATGCAACGACTTTATTTGTGACTACATGTGATTATTAGTTATTTGCAATTACATTTGAACATTTTTGCAACTATTTGTTGTGTTGGTCATATTTGCGAATACAATGTAACTAGTTTGTAACTATTTTGATGTTCATCCTTCCATGTGAACAACATTAAGTTTAGTTTTCATGGAAGAAAAATAATTTATGTCCCATTAATTGTAAATGTGACCAATTTAGTTGCAACCCTATGAGTGTACAAAGATGTATTTTGTGAATTTTAAGGAATATAGTTGGGTGTATTAAGATTTACAAATATACATTTTGAATTTATATGAACAACCATATTAGATATGTGTTCACATATTATTATTAGCTTAAATGGCCTTGATATTATGGTTACATTAAATAATGTATTGTTTGAATATATTAAAATTTTATGTAAGATATTTGTTAATTATATTGTGCCTACATTACAAATTTATCTAAACCATTTTATTATATTCTTTAAAATTATTGCAAATTACATATTATTATTATTATTATTATTATATATTTATATTAATTACATGTGATAGAAAATTAAATTTCAATATTATTTTGAATAAAATTTTAAAATAATAATATCTTATTACATAATGATGATGACGACGACAACGACATTAAAATTATATGAAAAATAAATATATAAGTAATGAATTAATTATTAAAAAAAGTATATTATTATTAAATTATTAAATTATTTTCTAATCACTAATGTATTTATTAATTTATATTTATTAAAAACTGAAAAAATAATTATAATAAATCATAATAGTTCTAACAAGTGACATAATATATATATAACAGCTAACTTAAGGTAGCTACAAATTACATTGTTATTATTATTATAAGTAATCAATTATGAAATATTATTATATTAATATAATAATTATTATGATATATTAATATATAATTTTAAGTTTTTATATTTCAAATTTATAATTGATATTTAGTAATTATTAATAATTCAATGACTATAACCAATTATTGATATATAATTTTTATTTTCTATTTTATGATAATTATTCTATTAATTAGAATGGAAATCTAATAAATTATAACACAAATGAAGAAATTTTTTTTGAGGGAAAAAATACTTATTAAAAATATAAAATATTTATTGTAATAGTTCATAGATTCCTTTAATGAGTGAAGTAATAATCTGAATAATAAAAAGAAAATAGTCAACCTTGGCTCCCAATGAGCTACATTAATAATTGAATTAATTTCATTGTCATTAGTAAATATTTACATCTATAATTATAATTAGCTATATAAATAAAAATAATAATGGGAATAACTATAATAAAATAGTTAGTTTAGGGTAGGTTTTAATTGTATTATTAGATATTAAAAAAACTAGTACTCAATATTTATCATCAATAGTTAATAATTACTGAATACTGAATATTTCAGTTATTATATTTATTTATTTGGTTACGAAATAATAATTTATTAGTTATTAATAATTAGCTAATTATTTCAATGTTAGCTAGTTAATTAAATTAGTTTGATAGATTATTATAGTTAATACATATTTTTAATTAAATAATATTACTTTCTATCTAACTAATAGAGTAAGTAATATTTAATAATTATTAACAATATAGTTAATTTAGTAATTATAAGGTTATGATGATTGTTACTATAATGAATTATCTATTTGGATAATATATAAAGTGAATTAGTTAGTTTTTAATTATTTTTCATGCAAGTTTATTTATTTATTTTTCTACATTATACTCATTAAATAATTAATAGTTTTTCTAGTTAATTTTTATCTAATTAATTAGTTAATTAGTTATCACGTACCTATTTAAGTATATATATTTCAAGATGATAATGAAAGTCAAAACATATGGGATAAATTGTTTTAGTGGCAAGTAATTTGCAATTAAACTACTTGCCACTAAAAAAATTTATCCGATGTGTTTGGCTTTCATTCTCATCTTGAAAAAGTATAAACATGGTGTTTTGTTTTACAATTTCGTATTTAAAAAGATGAGCATATGGGTTGAGTTAATAAAAACAACTTAACCCAAAAAAAAATTAAAATATTCATGTACGAACACTTGACCACCTATTTCCTTAACTTACCTACCTACCTACCTACTTAAGTAGGTATTTGGCCTAAGTGGGTAAATACGTAGGTAGGTATTTAGTTCAACCTACATATCTAAATATTGATTTAAATTCAATTTGGAAAAAAATCAATTAATGTGCCACGTGGCAAATTTCTATTTCACCACGGATCACAATTTAAACAATCCAAACATCAAATTAAATGTTTTAGATTATTCCAAATAATAATAAATATTTTTAATTATTAAGAGTTGGGACATGTGGCAACACATAATTTGTTCCCACTGTTCACCAAAAAGTCACATTTTAGTTGCAAGGGACTATATGTATATGACCAATCAAGGATGAAAGCATATTTTGTTAACTTTTTCTTTCATTCAAAATTTGTTGTTGTTTGCAATTAGTGCCAATGTGACTTGTTCAACGTGATTATTAAGATTTTAGTTGCAAATGTTGCTTACAACAAAAAAATAGTCACATGGACCAGTTGCAAAATGACTATTTTCTATTAATGTGACCAAAGTCAAAACCAATTAGCCCCAAGAAATGGTCATAAATTATTCTTATTTTTATTGGTCTATGCCTTTAGGTCAATGACTATGCATTCATTTGGGTCTACAACACAATAATTTGCTAAAACTCATTTCTACCAAATATGATTAGAAATAGGTCATTTTTTATCAACCCATTATTTGTCTTGTATATATTGTCCAACCATGGGTATGCACCAATTCTATCGCCACAAATCATTTTTATTATTTTGATTAGGCCTTGCTTTTATTTTGGTTTGAAACCAAAGTGACAATCATCCATAGGAAGTTGTAGAAAATTTGACGATTGTCCCTAGGAAGATTTAACCAAATCTAGTTATAAACCATATTTAAAATACAAAAATTTAATCATCTTTTTAAATTTTTGATTACACATTGAAAATGAAATATAAAATTGTGTTTGTTACATATAAAATTATAGTTGTTTATTTTCAAATTTCTTTTACTTTTACACTTCATTTACATATTCATTTTTCACATGAATAGGGGAGGGTGAAGTGAATTACTTTGACCTTATAAAGGTTGGTAAATGTTTTGAGTTGTATTATGTATTTTAGATAGTTAAATCAAATTGCAAGTAAAAATTAAAACCACATTATGGTAAAACAATATCTTGTTTCAATTTCTTTGCTTTTATTGAATAAGATTCTTGAAAACTTGTTGAAAAATGAATTAGTCAACTGAAAATGAAACATGTGAAAAAAATTTCCTATAAAAAAATGTTTGTAAATTATCCTAGTTTGGGAAAAAAATTTATCAAAGTTCTTAAAAATGAAGAAGAATGAATGTAAATGAACCTTCAAAAGTTGCATGCTCAAAAAATTTAATGGAGACCCCATGGCAAAAATGCATTTTGTTGGGTTGTTTTCTATGTTAATGACAACAAAAAAATTGATGGTAACAACCTCAAATGATGTGTTGTGTTCTTTGTTATGACAATCATGTCAATCCATTCAACCCCAAAACTCAAGCAAGAAAATGCTTAATTTCATATTACAAAACAAATGGCATAATAGTTTTGAACAAACATGCCATTATTGCAATTTAAAAATAAATAAATAAAATAATCCATTAAGAAACTATTCAGAAGCAACTAAACTATTTGCACATGGCAAACCGTGCACTAACGAAATTTATCATTCAAACTCATCTTGTAACTTAAGGCTAACTCCAACCTCTAGATGCGTGGGACTAGACTTGTTGCGAACTTCCCAAGTGGTCAAGGCCTTGTTGCCCAAAATTATCATCTTTAAGCCTAACCACAAATTTCTATTTAATTCAAAGACTTAGTGTGTGCTGATGACATCTCTTTGGCCCCCCAGGTCTTTATGCTTGATAAATACCATAACATACACATATCCTAAGTTGTGACTAAAGGCCAAATAAAAGCTTAATATTACACCACTTTAGGACATTTTGCTCTTTTGTGGGTGCACAAATTGCAACGGGTTTAATAACTATAAAGCCTACTTCACTCATTACACTAGGTAATGGCCTCTCAGCGGGGTATTACACACAAGACCTAATAGAATGTAATTGACATGCCTTCCTAGGTGGACCCTCAAGTGAGAGGATTTGTTTAGTTGTGGCTCAAGTCCGGATCATTGCAAGACAACCTCTGGCAACTTGGGTTGCAAGTCTAAGTGTTGGGTCGGGTTTGACTCCTAGTATAAATGCTCTTTTGTCGTAACTTAGGATATGTGATATGTTATGGTCTTTATCAAGCACAAACACTTGCTCCAAAGAAAAACAAAAATCCTCAATAGGTATCAAAGGAAAAAAATAAAAATTGGAGGGCATTTCCAAAAATGGAACGCATGCTATAACAGCCTTTAGTGAGCATTCCATTTTTCAATATGCACCCTCCACCCCTGAAACAACTGAAGAAAAATATGTGCTCTTTTTGAGGGTAATATAGCCTCCAATTACACTAAAGATTTAGAGTAGGTCTTTCCTTTTTTTTAGTTGTCCCAATGGAACTTTTGTACTACAACAACAAAATGTGTCCCTCTTTGTTAAGTGCTTTCACTAGATTTTGAAAACAAACTTTTGTTTTCATGTGGGTTGCAAATGCACTTTGAGAGCAAAGTGAGATCTCATGATAGCATAAGCCTAACTGAGACAGACTGAACTACATGACGGTGAATTACCATGAATTCAAGAAGACACGGTAGCGAATTTGAATGTTTTCAAATTAGCTGATTGTTGTGTTTTACTAGCCTAGTAGAGAGCAACACCCCCAACACTAATAAAATTAACAAAGTCACACATAGGTATATAATATAAAAAAACATGCACACAAAAACTTTTGAAGGCCTCGTCTTGTTTGATTAAAAAATTTATACACATATTTCACCTACCCTAATCCCAAGTAGTGAATTGAATTGAATACCTTATTTGCACAATGAAACAAAAGCTTGAGTGAAGGAGCACCTCATTGGATTTTGGGTAACATGGTTATAAAATTATATAAATCCCAAATTCCCAAAAACCCAATTGGTACCTATCATCAATATTTTGGGGGGTGGGATTGTCATCATGGTGAGATACTTCAAGTACCTCTAGATTCAGCATCATGCACAAAGCCACCACCTGAGTTTATTGGGTACTTGGAAGTTGTTGATGTACACACACAGATAGCTCTCATCTGATTTCATGACTAGGTTTAGGGTTTAGGGTTTGGACACTTGACAATGGAAGGGGAGAAATAAGTTGGGTGTGTGTGGTGGGTTTTGGCTCCAGACTCTCCCTCATCATCAGTATTGAGCTTTGGAGGGTGTGCCCAATACCTATACTAGAGTTTGTTTTTTGGGGGGTCAATTTTGTTATGTAACCAAAGTGGTGATGATTCACAAGAAGATTTAGCCAGATTTGGCTACAAGTTAAATCTGAAAGTTATAAAAAGTTATATATTTTTTATTTTATTTTTGGCTTGGCTAAATAATTGAATCATTTTATGGAAATCAGGTCTAATTCTAGCTTATTAAAGAGTTGGGGGTATATGCATCCCAAAATTGTTTTCTTTTTCCTTTTTTTTCCCCCACAATAGAGAAATTTGTAAAGTGAGCATGCTTGAAACTTTAAACAATCTTCAAAATATAAAATTTTATTTTTGAGATAGAGATCGTCTCTTCTTGATGGGCATAGCCAAAAAGTTGAAAAATCTAAACTTTATGCAAGTAAGCAAGTGAGCAAGAAAACAAAAGGCCCAATTTTTATGCCATAATAATTGCCTTCGGTTCCATTGTTGAAATCACTAGAAGAAGGCAAAGGGAAAATATCAAAACCGTTTCCTTTGGATTTCATTGGTATATTTGTAACCATGATACAAAGGCAAAAGGAAAGAATTAGAAGCAATCTTCTTTGAGACTACTCAAGTTCCAACCAAAAAGGGGAAAAAATGGAATTTGGGTGAATTTAAAATCACTCTTAAAAAGATTTGAAGAACGGGATCTTGCCAAAAAAAAGGGCAGTATTAGAAAATATGAGTCGTCTATAATGCCAAGTCTAGTTTTGTGTAGACCCATTTTGGTTTTTTGCAAGTCTAGCTCCATGTATACTTGTTGGGACTATGTTAAGGTGGGTAATGCTTCATGTAGACTCATCAAGTCTGAATCTTAGATGTAGTAAAAAACCTAGACCTAACCAACATAGTGACAACCCCCTAGTCACTTACTTGTTGGTGGGAAATTGGGATATGTTTGGGTGGTCAATGAACTCTTGGTGTTCAACACATCAAAGAACCTTGTGCATGAAATAACAGTTCACATTAAAATGTTTGCTTGACCACTATTTATGGTTGTTGATAATTGTGTTTGATTCTTTGTTTTCTTATATTTGTCAATGGTAGTTGCAACATTGTGATGTCATAGAGTGCAGTTTTGCAAAAAAGTGTCAAAGTAGTTCTAGTCATTGCTTGATTTTGTAGAACTAATATTTTAAGGAAAATAAATAAACTACAAATGGAGTTATTTGTAATGCAATGTTATTTTCAACACATTTGATATAAATATTTTTAAAAATGATTAAAATTAGGTTTTTTTATTAAAAAAATTCTTGAGAAGATTTGAAAAAGACATATTTTTAATAAATTTTTAACAAAAGTCTTAACATAGTAATAGAGTGAGGTAATTTTTTTTTAATTAAAAAAGACACAAATTAAAGAATCACTTAAGGGGGATATGTGTGTTTCATTATAATGTGGTTGGACCTCTCACTTTTTTTAATGTCCAAGATTGAACTTGCAAATGCGCACTCGTACACATCGCATCCTAATGTCTTTTACTTGAACTATTTTTCATATCAAAAAAAATTCAAAACAAACCCATCAATGAATAGGGAAACACACCAACAACATGGTATTAAGGATACGAATCCAAATGTAGATGGGAAGCTTGAGAGTGAAAAAAGGGTGGAGGCAATTAACAAGTTTGAAGGATTTGGGATGCTGGTTGAAAAGAAATATACAAAGGTAAATAACTTTGGTGTGGAAGCTTTGCAATCAATAGCATGAGTTATAAGAGCTCTATGTTTGTACAAAATATCAAACTTAAATGAAAATGGAGTTGAAGATCGTCCTAATAGTTTTTTTAAAATTGTTTATGAAGCAAAAGAAACATTAGAAGAAATTGTATATTCTTGAATGGACTATCCCACTAACTCTTAGACATAATTGACACATGTGACTAAAAATCTTTTCAATAGTTTTGGACAAGTGACAAAAAATTAGTAGTAAAACAGGTGATGGGCACTAAAGTCGAAATGACAATCACATCTTGTTATGAGTGACAAAGAATTTTTCATCCATTGATGTGTTGCCATCTAACCTACATGAATTGGGATATCACTTCAATTTACAATTGATTATGTAACTATTTTCACAATTAATTGTGTGCTTATTTTTGTGACAAAGGTGGAAGCATGCAAATATAACAATTATGATCCATGGATTTCCAATCAAAAAATCATAACTAAGTAGAGTGATGCATTAATGTGTTATGCTTTGCTTTGGATTTTCAAAACTTAGCAAATTGAAACTTTAGGTGACATGATTTGAATCTATGGCTCTCTATACCCAAAACAAGTGCAATACACCTATTGAAATCTACAACCTTCCCACCTTTTATTTACTTACCAACTAACCAACCTATGAATGATTGAACCCCAACCTATTACAACTTACTTAATTATAATCTACCTACCTACTTACCTATTTTTACGTACCTACCTATTAATTACCAATCCTAAATATCACCAACCTACCCACCTATCTACATATTTAATTAGATATTTACCTACATAGGTCCCTTTCACCAACCGTTACTTAAGTATCTACCAATATACTTCCTACATACAAACCAACCTATTTTTATCTATCTATTAACAACTTATATGATATAAAAGTCTTCAAATTTTCAAGCCATCTCGAAATGTTTGGATACCCCTATTTTGAATTATTTGTGCAATTGATCAATTTTGGAGATTGATAAATGGACTCATCATTATAAAGTATGATTACCATGAATTCATTTACAAGTTAATGTTGACTATTGCATAGAATGTGAAAATATTAAATAGTCCTCAATTTGGTGTAAAAGATTAACTTTTGAATAACAAACATGTTGCACCTAGGTGCAAACAAAAAATCATGACCCATTTAAAGTGTAACAATGGTTAATTTTACATGTTTTCAAGAGGTACATAAAATTAATGTTGAAAATGTTTGATGTACTTAAGCCAACAATGTTTCTAATATATTGCATGGGGATAATTAGATAAGTTTCAAATGAATCAAATGAATACAAATATCCAAAAACATTTATAAAACACTATAACTTTTACCATTAAAATGACTTGAAATGCTTTGAAAGTGACATAATGATGACTAATCATAATTTATTATTTTAAAAAATAGTGTATGTAACAACTTTATGGGTCATTAAATTTTATGGTGATTTGTAGATTGTAATTTTAAAAATATTTTTTAAAAATCTAAAAAAATTCAAATATTTTGTTCATAACCTTAGGACAAAGGATGTGAATGTGGGTCATGTTTACATGTTTGCACCTATCTAACAAAATTACTAGAATTATATATTTGATTTTTCTTTTCATAAAATTAAAAAAATATTGACATGAGACACATTATCATTCACAAGTGTGCAAAAAAACTACCATGATGCTATGTCCATATTAGTCCAATAGCTTGCAGTTACCCTGCCAATCTATTACCAAACCTACTACCTACTTAAATTGTCAACCATTGTTAATCATAAAGATCATAAGACCTTGGGCACATCAAATTAACATAGCCATGTGTAGATTTTTATTGCTTAACCCTTGGTTGATAAGCCTGAGGGGTTGTTGCAAACAATATATACGTATCTTTTGTCTTCACCAAAAAGGTAACTTGAGCATGACATTCTTGATCCACCACTTAAAAGGAAAGGTCTAAAGTCACTCCATAATGTAAAAATTAATTGAATCTTCATGTTTTCCCATATGAAACAAATTCCTATAAACTATAGAACTTTGGTGGTGAAAATGAATTTATAACGAATATCAATCTCCAATATCTTTGTGACATTGAGGTGGTGATGAGGTTGACTTGCATCATACATGAATTTAAGGTAGTCCATGTGTTTATAAAGTTAGCACAAGATTTTGACATATTTGCATATGATTTTGCAACTATTGTTAATATGTGTTGTGTCAAATTGTACAACATGTATCTAGCTATAGAAAAGAAATATAATATAAGAAAATTCAAAGCATTTTTGTACTTGCACAAAAACAACAATGATTAGTTGCTAATTGCTTGGTGGAATAATTGTGCAACAAATTATTATTTTTGTGACTTTTTATTTAATGGGGAAGCAATATCAAGTACATAAGAAGTGTGCTTTTACTGGGGTGTTCACCTAAGTTATTTGTGATGATTGAACTTTTGAAGCTATGAAGGTTCATTGTTCACATGTTGTTATTTGTTTGATCTTTGAATTGGAGTCATGGTTCCCCAATTAGGAATTGATGAATGCAATGAATATCATTTATTCTCAACACTATTTTAATCCTCTTGTCGAGGAAACATTTTGGGAACACTTAACCTTAATGAAGGTTCAATTTTGTTTAGAAAAGTTCATTGGCCTGATGGCTGATTGGGTGAAGACCCCATCCCTTCTCGATGAAAGCAAATTTGATTTTGGAGTTTGCTTATTTAATACCATTACGCATAATAACCATTATATTACTTTAAAACTACCATTGATGTGCAACCCCATCACCTAGATATAGTCTACATTAATATTTAATGTTGTTCTTGTATGTTCTTCTACTCTAATTGTCTAAGTATTTTGCATTGGTAAATCTATTTTTAACTATGATTTTAGGCAATGTAAAAGATGAATATTTTTTGTCTACCTTATTTTTCCTAAACTTCAAAATTTGCAACCAACTAATTAAACACTTAAATTTGGTTGCTCAAATCATTACACTTTGGACATTTTTCCTTTTGGGGATCTATGAAATATTGGAATGCCAATAAGGTGAGGTATGTGGTGCACAATTTCATTTTTAATATGTTAAATTAGTAGTTCATGGTACAAGTTCTTTTTTTCCTATTGCACTTGTAGCTAGTATTATAACAACCATACTCCAAGATTATAGTTGATGATCACCATTATAATTTAATACTTGATATATGTGACTCCTAAACATAATATAAATGAGTGAAGGTTTGGATCTCCACCTCAATTCCTTTTTTTTCATTGAATTTATTTTTTATTTATGTTTAAATCTTTGTACATTGCATGAATGATATTTTGGATTTATGCAATTGTTGCATATTGGGTGGGTGCTTTGCAAGTCGTTCTACTATGATGGTATTGGCAATAAATTTTAATGTGGGCATTTGAGTATGGTTCTAACTATGTGACTTGTGCAAATTTGGGTTGGGTTGTAAAGGATACAATCACTAGTTACTCAGTAGTTTCAGATTTTTTGAAGAAAATCTGGTTCCAGTTCCAAGTGGGTTAAGGTCTAGGGCAGGGAGTGAGGAATATGGCAAAATTTGAGGATGAATTTAAGGGGGGTTGTGTTTTTGGGGGCAGTTTGAGGAGGTATTTGAGGGTGGAATTAGGAGATGCATTTGAGAAAAATTAGGGTTGAATTAGGGGATGTGTTTGGGACAACTTAGGGTTGGATATTTTAGGGCTGGATTCAAAAGTGATAAGAGATCATATTTCAAAGTTGTAAAGAGTAGATACAATTGCATGAAACCCCTTAAACATGAAACCACATGTCAAGAATTCTAATCTTTAGGAAAACTATAAATAAATGTAGTTTACAGATTAAAAGTAAGTTATATTGTATCGATTTGACATTGTCAAACATTTTTAATAATATATATATATATATATATATATATATATATATATATATATATATATATATATATAATTTTAAAATTTTAAAAATAAAAGTTCAGATATTTTGCATTGTGAATTTTGGTGTTTTGAATGAATCTAGGAACTGGAATGAAAGGTTATGAAACCGAGAATTGGAATTGGTCTCATTTGAAAAGAGAAAAGAGAATCAAAACTAGAACCGCCCCCCTAAATTAAATAAATGAAAAAAAATGTGGGTCCCAAATTTGGAATTAAAAAACCAAAGAAAAATGGAAGAAGAAGCATAATCAAATTCAACCCAAATCTTTGAAAATTTGAGGAACCAAAACTGGAGGTTCTTTAGGAATCACCCAACTCTAATTTCTAAGATAGGTTGCCAAGGGGGAATCAAGTGTGGAGAGTAAGTACATAACAATTAGACCCACTTCTCCCAATTCAAGCCAAGAAGGCATATGATCCTTGGTATATATAGTCTCATAAGCTACTAGTGAATGGAAATCTTTTTCCTCAATGATGATGGAGTGCTATATAAAAATGGGAAAATGAGACCAAAGTAGCATCTAAAAATTGTCTTTTGTGTTGATCTATTGGTGGGAAAATACTTAATTTCCATTTTTTTAAATTTTGATTACAGATGTAATTAATCAATGATTATGAGTAGGGTCCAACGTATGACTCAAAAGTTTTATAACAATTTGTTATGGTACCTTAAAGGGTTTATTGAAGGATGGAAAACTATTGCTTAGTTGATAGAGAATTGTGTTTGAAAACTTGGACTCACACGTACAACAAGGAATATATATTCCATGGTTTATAATTACAAGTTTATCTTTTTAAAAATATGCTCATACTAGAAGATGTGGGTAATGGGTTTTATTGATAAATGAAATGATTTTACATTCCATTTTTGAAAAATAAGAATCAAAGTTTACTATCTTGCCAAACAAATTTTTTTAAAAAAAAACAAAGGCCAAAACCAAATATAGTTTGATAACTAATACACCCATATTATTATACATATCTTTTTTCCAATTTAATTTTTTTGGCTGATTCTCATTTCAAATGCTCTAAAATAAATTGTATTGCATTAACCAAATTGCTTAAAAATTTCCAACATTATAGAATCAAAAGCCCCCTAAGGCTCCACTAGGGGGTCATAAATGGTGCAAGGTTGGCACAATACTTCACAATTAGGCCCATCAATATAATATTTGGAACAACATAAACATATCGTATTCCACTTTGTTCAATGTGGGTCTAGCTTCTTTTTGCATTCAGTGTATAACCAAACAGCTTGAAAGACTGAAAGAGCTTAATAAGTTTCCTAGTCATGAATTGGGATACCGTAGTACCTTGGCCATTTCAACACTTATTCGTGGAATAATTAATTAATTTTGAAAAATTCATTTCAACAAATGGAATATTCCTAAATATTCACTATTATCCTTCACAATATTTTTTGATTTGGAAGAAATAATTTTTGAAAATTTCAACATTTCTGAAAATAATATAGTTAGTATCAAATTGGCCAAGGTACTACGGTATTAGTCTACGTCAACAAATGGTAACCAACACAATTAGACTTAAAAAGCCTTCCCAACCAATGAGGTGAGGCAACATGCACTCAAGAGGCTCTAAATTTTTAGTATTGCTTTATTTCGGGAGGGGGGTTTGCAAAAAAGATTTCAATTTTTTTGTTATTAGCTAACTTCAGTTTGGTTAAGTAAACACATGCCTTGTTTAATTTTGACAAGGATACTTGTCTTTTGCCAAAAAAAAAGAAAAAAAAAGGTGCAAATTTGACAAGTATATTTGTCTTGTGCAAAAAAGTTGTGCAATTTTGGCATATACACTTGTGTATAATTTAATTCAATTTTGGCAAGCTTTATTGAGTGAATTAATATATAAAGACTTGAGCTTTAGTCTTAGAATTGTGAAATCCATTCTCTTCTTAAGAGGCAAAGAAGGGGAACGAGCATTTATTTGATGATTTTTTATGTGTATTTTATGTTTAGGATGTCTCAAAGTTTTGAGACTTTTGGTTTGTTTTGGGTGATTGACCAATAAATGAGGCCTAACCTTAAAGAAAAAAACTTTGAACTTTTGATGCACACCTAATTAATTAATACTAATCACTATAGGACAACATGGATTGAAAAAAAAATAAAAAAATAAAAATCTAGCAAGAAGAGTATACCTTGAACATGGTCACTAAAGGATGGAACATTGAAGATTGAATTTCATGATTTGTGAAATGGTATGATTGATGAGTTCTTGAGAACTTACTTGTCTTCGTGCAGGCTACACCCAAAGGGTAGTTAAATATCAATTTTATCACATCATAGTTCATCAAGTTCACAAAAAGTCTCATTTTAAACTTATTAGCTTTTGAACATTCAATTTGAGGCATTTTATTGCATTAAAAACATTATTGCACAAAAAACCAATCAGAAAATTAAGGTTAAGAAATTAAAATTCCTTCCAAATTAAGAAGGAAAGAAATTTGGAATATGATTTATCACTCAAACACCAATATATTATGTCAATTCATCATTTTAAAAAAGAAGAAGAAGAGTTCTAGTTATAGCTGATGCATCTCATGGATGATATATTCTATATTATTTGGCATATCCACCACATAGTCTAACTAACATGTTTGGAAATTATTAAATAATCCTAATTGACTCCCGTCTATGGTTTGAATGCTCAACATAGATTAAACAATTTCAAATGAAATCAAACAATATTATGGATCAGTGCTAGGATGCTGAATAATTATTTAATTTTTCAAAATCCACTTTGGTAATTTAAAAAAATTAATGAAAATTTGACATACTTTTTGTATGTCATAATTTTGGCCGACTTCTTGCATTTCTAAACTTTGCTATAATGTTTTGAATTCTCTTCCCAAGCTCTTTCTCAAATAGGATCCATCATGTTATGTGTATAGATCACTCTTGTGGCATATAATTCATGCCGAATTATTAGCATGAATTAAGTAAGGCAGCATTATTTTTTCTGAAAATTGCAAAATAATGTTAGAATAGGCCAAGAAAATATGAAATACAAGGAGGGGAAGTTTTATGAGAAATGGCTTATGCATGGACATGGGGAAAGATTTTGGGTGCAACCTTATTGACATGGCTAGAATACACCCACCCATGGTTAGAGCATTTCCACCATCGGCAATATAATAGCTTGTATCCAACACTTTGGTTGAAGTATAGGCTTTAAATAACATGAAACTAGTGTTTTCTTTTGTTGGTGAAATTACATTAAAAAATGAAATTGAAAATGAAGTGATTTGGGCGGGGAGTTGACTTCTAGAAAATAGAATAAATATTACCAATTTTTTATATTTGGTTCCAACTTGAATATAGAAGGATGATTTTAAAATTTGTGTTTTCATCCAAATTTGGTTAAATCATCTCGCGGATGGTCACCACTTTCATCAAATATTGCTATGGATGATTTCCACTTTGGTTACATCATAACCTGTCATCTAGAGGCTCTCAAGCTTCACTCAACATTCACTAAACATATTCTTTCACCCTTCCCTTCCTATGCATCATGCAGCTAGGACGACGACATAAGTTTTCATCCATTGAAAACAAGGTCACACGGCTTTTCATCCATCAACATGAGGGTTACATGGTGGCTCTTCAATGATAGGTTATGTCTAGTGATTGACTCAAGATCATCGTTTTATTGGAACTACTTTTGATGTTCCCCTCACCAAAGGTGTTTTTTGGTAACCAATGAATGACCTCCTCTCACAAGTTACATAATCCATAAAATTCATTAAAACATTTTGTGTGGAATGGAGTTTCAACCTATAAATTATGCATGAGATAAATTGATCTTCAAAAGCAAGAGAAATAAAAAATGATTTTTCTTGTATTGACCGGCCACAATATTGTCCATTTGATGGGATTTAAATCGACTCTCAATGTCCAATTTTTCATGTAGAGGTCCCGGGTGGAATAGGCAAGGTCCTTGTTTGTACATCTTTTGGACAAGCCAACTCCTGGAGGTGGGAAGGGGTGGGGTCCAAGACCGGTGGTGTTCATGGGGCCAAGATCTTGTCCAGATTTTTTTCGTTTGCATTGTTCAAGAATGGTCCTGCGGCCATTGCCCCTTGGTGAGGACATGAATGTTTCTTCGTTTTGTTTGTTCATTCCCTTTGTTGCCACCACCTTGTCCCATGTTGATGTCTTGCCAGAAATCTTGACGTTGTAACTCTTGTGGCTAAGGCTACAACAAGGAGGTAAAGTTCGTCTTTTCTTTCTTTGTTCTTGTGTTCATTAAAATTTTGTGTATGTGGGAGGCTTTCTCCCTTGGCCCTTGCTATGTTCTCACAACCAAGGAAATTGGACGTTAGGCAAATTGTTAGGCAAATTATTAGTGACCGAAGAATGCCTTATAGTTCCTAAGCCCAAGAACATCGAGAGGGCTGAGGAACTGTGTTTAATTCTGTACTCTTAATTTTGTATCTGACTAGTTTGGGGTCGCAATGGCAACAAGCCTCACATAAACACCATTGCCCAAACGGATAAGGAGTAGGTGCAAGAACCCTCATCCTCCTACACCTCACCATCTTCGTATGTTTAGGTTTATGATGACATTCCCTTCCCCTCGTGATTTACAATGGGTAAAGCCCCGGGTGTGACAGACGGACATTCCCAAAAATAAAAGGGCCTAACCCTAGTAGGCCCTTTTGTTTTTGGGAATTGCAGCCCCTCCCCACACGCACCTTAGGGCTTTATCCTACCTATTACCTCCCCTCTTCACACCCTTTTTCCTTTGGCTATGGCCCCAGAAATTTGGCAAAACTTTTGTCAAAGAAGAATCTAGAAGATAAGGGTGACTACCTATTAAGTAGGTGCATTTGTAGATGGTCATAACCAAGGTAAAAAAAGGCTAGTCTAATGGGTTGTTAATAAGGAGATAGCAAAAACGGAAACTGAGCTTTAACCACCATGGACACCTAGAGAACTAGAAGCCAAAAAAACATTCTGTTGAAAAACCATTTTCCATCCATCCACCATCCAGCTTTCATGTTGCCCAATCCTAGTGATGGACCAATATGATCGATAGGAGGAGTGTAAATAGAAAGGATGAAGAACCCTCCCCTTCCTTCCTCCCTCGCTCGGGCCCTTGGGTGAACCCGCACCTACACTGGTACCATGGTTAAAATTAAAAACCCCAAAAACAAATTGGGTTACTTTGATATGGATGGTATAATAATAATTTATACCATCCGTAATAATAATACCGTCCGGAAAACTCAACTAAATTAGGGTCTGTGAATCCAAATTTAACATTTGCTCTGTTAATTATTATTAGCTCTCATTGGAGAATCATCATCCTAATTAAAAAGGGGGTTTAACGTCCCTCCATAATTGGCAAGACCCTTAGAGAAAGACTCACGTGACGGCGCTTGCTCAAGACAAAAAAGGGGATTCATGTTGAGGACTCGAATAAAGGGGCCGTTGTCAGAAAACCCCCCACTACCATTTCCCCCCCACCCACGTGACACCGCCCCAAATCCTCCCCCCCTCCGCCCCCTCCCCACCAATTTTCTGCTTTTGGGTTCCAGTTTCCCCCCTCCCCGCCCCCCAACCCCAAATTGGAACCCTGGGTTGGATGGATTCAGGTCCAGTTCTTGAAAAAATAATAAGTTCAGTTTCCAGTTCCGGAATTCAGACTCAGTTCTGGTTCTGGTTCCAGGTAACCTGGTTTGAAACTGATGGTTAGTTAACTATCGGTTAACCCCTGGTTCCTTCCAGACCTTTTTTTTTCTCCCCAAAAAAAAAAAAAAAAGGAAAATTTTCAAAAAATTCCAGTTCCAGGTCCAGGCTTTGTTCCAATTTCCGAACAAAATCTGGTATTAAACCGAGTTTCGAAAAAATCGGCCCCAGTTCCGGTTTGGTTTTTACTAATAATCAGAACCCAACCGAAATCGATGAATGAATAGTTGTAACCGGACCTTGCAAACCGGGTAAACCAGCCAACACTGACCAGAACTAGCTAGCTATGTAGCCCACCAAAGCCCACAGACTAGGTACGTTCTCATAGGGGGGGGCTGAGAACGTAATTTGTGGGCTTTCGCTGAGAGAGTGAGTCGGACTCTCGGGTGTCGCGAGCAGGCTTGGAAGGGAAGAACACTCGTTCGTTCCATGAGGCCTCTACAGAGCAGAGCTTGGACTCGTCGCGGTGAAGAAGAAGAAGACGAAGACGAAGACGGTGTTGTTGATTTTCCACTCTGCAAGCTCCCTCCGAGAGCAGAAATTTACCGAAGAAGAAGAAGAAGAAGAAGCAGAAGAATCCCATCTTTTTTTCACTTAGAGAGGTTTAGAATTGGAGCTAGCGAGCACTTGGAAAGAGAGAGAGAGAGAGAGAGAGAGAGAGAGAGAGAGAGAGAGTTTTTAGGGAGGAACGGAGGGAGCGTAGGTGAGTGTGTGGAGTTGGAAACAGAAGTTTGTTTGTTGTGTAAGAAAGATTGATTTAGGTCTGCTGCTGGCGTGAAGCTCTCACGGCAATGGCGATCATGACAAGGGTGCACATAGACGAAGGTTATACGGTGGTAGAGGCGGGGGCGCAGTTGGTCATGGGCGGTGGAAGATGTGGAGCGCTCATGAAACCCGCTAAGTTACAACAGTCTCATCATGCAGAGGTAGCTATTGTGAGTCCCAGAGGAGCTGGAGTGCGAAGATTGCCCAACAATAGTAACAATGCTTCTCCTCCTCCTCCTTCTGCTGCTGCTGCTGCGCACAAAACACTCAGCTGCAGCTCCACTTGCAAATTCGCGCAACCTGCAGGCTTGTTGAAGGGCGATCATGATTCCTTGCAAAAGAAAGGCCAGACATGGTATTGTACACACATGCATGCGCTGCACTGATGAACTCCTAAATCGATTCTCCATTGCACTGCCGCTGTTGGTGCACCCAATGTCTTAGCTTCTTCTTCTTCGTACAGTTAGACTTGTTGGGTATCGTCGAAAGTAGTTGCAGTGCTTCTTCTGAACTAAGCATGTTCATCGTGCAAGAACTGATGTCTATCTGTCTGTCTGTCTGTCTTTCTTTCTTTCTTTCTTACTGCAGGGTAGCGGCAACAGAGCTCGACAGCGACTTGTTGGTGAAAGTTGCGGACATGAGCTTTCATCTCCACAAGGTACAGTAAAAGAACCCATCACCTGCTTGTTTCCGAAGAAGAAGAAATGAAGAAGAATGTTGAGCTGCATTGGCTGATCTGAATTATAGAGATGGGTTATTGGTGCTTGGTGAGCTGCAGTTTCCTTTGCTGTCAAGAAGCGGGCGGCTGAACCGACTGGTGTTCGAGTCGCGTGATACGGAGAAGGATTGTATCAACATGGACGACATGCCTGGCGGTGGTGACGCTTTTGAGCTGGCTGTGAAATTCTGCTACGGGATCACAGTCAAGATCACACCCCGCAACGTTGCCGCCTTGCGTTGTGCAGCGGAGTATTTGGAGATGACGGAGGAGTTCGAGCAGCACAACCTGGTAACGAGAGCAGAAGCTTTTCTTACCTCCGAGGTAGTGACGTCGTGGAAGAAATCCATCACTGTACTGCAGACTTGCGAGAATCTGCTTCCATGGGCCAAGGAGCTTCACATCGTGAAGAGATGCATTGAGTCCGTGGCATGGAAAGCTTGTACAGATCCCAGAGGCATCCGCTGGTCATACTCCTCCTCATCATCATCATCACCATCTTCGTCTTGTTCTTCTGCTTCTTCTGCTTGCGTCCTGTCGTCACCGAGCACCACCAGCTCCAGCACCCACTCAGCTAGCTCGACAGCAGCAGCCGCCGCCACCACCAGCTCCATGCAGCAGATTCCTCATGATTGGTGGTTCGAGGATGCCTCCAGCCTCAGTCTGGAGTCTTTCGGATACGTAATGAGCGCCATCCGCGTGAAAGGAATGCGTCCGGAGCTCATGGGCGCCGCCGTCGTCTACTACGCACACAAATGGGTACCTGAGCTGCACAGAAATTATATTTCTTCATCGCCATCATCCGCCAGCTCCAAGCATGGCTCACCCAATTCCAAACTTGAGGACTCGTCGTTGCCGCCGCCGCCTCCTTCTCCTCCTCCTTCTTGCAGTGCTGCTCTAGACTCACCACCCAAGTCACGACTGGGAGGAAACAACAAGGAGAGAACTAGATCAGAGTCGACGACGACACAAAACAGCAGCAGCAGCAGCAGCAGCAGGGCGATGATTCTGGAGAGACTAGTGGGCATGCTTCCGAGTCAAGCGGACGCCATCTCTTGCAGCACGTCGCTGCGTCTACTGCGCGCTGCAAGCCTGTTGAACGCCAGCCAAGTGTGCATGAAGGAGCTGGAGAGAAGAGCAGGAATGCAACTGGAAAGTGCCACGCTCAGCGACTTGCTCATCCCCTCCTTCCTGCATACCAGCGACACTCTCTACGACATCGACATTGTCCATAGGGTTCTGGAGCAATTCCTTGTGCAGGTAGGAATTCTACTACTAAGTCAGAATCTAGCTCCCCTCCTCTCCCTCCTGCTGCTATGCTTGCTCAACAATACGATCAGATTGCTGCTGAGCTTGTCTTGAATTGTGTAAACTCAGCAGATTTGCTGCTGCCAGAAGATTCATGTCACCTGCACATTGCTGCTGCTGCTGAGCTCAGCATGTCTTGAATTGTGTGAACTCAGCAGATTTGCTGCTGCCAGAACATTCATGTCATCACCTGCACATTGCTGCTGCTGCTGAGCTTGTCTTGAATTGTGTGAAATCAGCGGATTTGCTGCTGCCAGAACATTCATGTCACCGTGCATTGCTGCTGCTGAGCTTGTCTTGAATTGTGTTCAATAGATTGCAATACTGCTGCTTCTGCTGCAAGATCAATGTCACGAGATTACTGATTCGATTGTCAATTGTGTC
The DNA here is from genome assembly GCA_963921925.1 of Sphagnum tenellum. Lineage (NCBI taxonomy): Eukaryota > Viridiplantae > Streptophyta > Sphagnopsida > Sphagnales > Sphagnaceae > Sphagnum > Sphagnum tenellum. Next base: position 11,162,907 of record OY998147.1, on the reverse strand, counting down.
AACTGCAGATTGCTTCTGCTGCTAAGATTGTCAGCAGATTGACTGCTGGAGCTGAGAATTGTCAGTCACCACATAATTTGCTGAGATATTGTGATGAATTCATGAGTCCAGCAAGCAGATTGTGGAGGATTTTAATTTCCTTCAAGAATTGTTTATTGTAGCTCAGTCACACAACAACAAGAATTTGAATCTCATAATTATCAACAGACATTTGAATTCTTCTTGTTTTTTTGTCTAATACTACAGAAGTTTGGCAATCCCTGCCTGACTTGTTTTGTGTAATCCTGCAATCTGAATGTGGTCTGTGATGGAGCTGAATGGGAATTTTCTTCTTCTTCTTCTTTTCTTCTTTTTCTTATGCTTGGGGTTGTCGGTGTCATGACAAAAGGATCATCATTGTCCATGGGTGTCAATTTTGTAGTGAAAAAATTTGACTGGAAGAATAATTAACAATTATGCTTCCAATAGCTGAGGGGTAATAAATTGAACTAGATTTTCCTTTTGCAATTTGGAAGTTTGTAATTCACACTGTAGTAGATCTCACTCAGTTGAAACTTGGGTGGTGGTGGTGGGTTGGATACAGGACCATATTGGAGTGAATAAGGTGTGGGAAGGTGCTAGCAAAGACAAATTCACTGGAGATGCAATCGTCCACAACAATGCACCAATCGGGAAGCCACCTGTTGCACCTCACACTGCCAAGATGAAAGTTGCAAAACTAATAGATAGCTATCTTGCTGAGGTTGCTAGGGATGGTCAATTGCCATGTGTGAAATTTCAGGCGCTTGCAGAAGCCCTCCCTGAGTTTTCTCGGGTCACAGATGATGGACTTTACCGTGCAATTGACACCTACCTTAAGGTAAACTCACATTCGTACATAAAAGCACAAGTAGGCAAGTGAGTTCTTGTGACCTTGACAGATACCTACATACATGCCCTGCTTCATTAATTTGGGTGGCATCTATCTGGTTGAGGGAAAAACAAACAATAGGGTTCTTGAAAATTCCCCCAAAAGTATGCTCTTCTCATCAGTTGACGCTCTAGAAAACTAATAGGTAGTAGTAGTCCATAGAGAAAGATTGCACCCTCCATCCACAACCATAACTTTCATATTTTGCTTTGCTAGATCTTTTTTGAAACTCTGGTTTGCTATGAAATCGCAGGCTCATCCAGGTATATCTGAGCATGAGCGGAAGAAGCTATGTCGGATGATGGACTGTCAAAGGTTGTCTCTTGAAGCTTGTATGCATGCAGCAGAGAATGAGCGACTCCCTCTACGAATTGTTATCCAAGTAAGAGTTGTCATGGGGTTTATTTTTCCCACTTCAGAACCTCTTTCTGGAAATTTTGTTTGCAATTTTGCTGGATTATGTTTTCTGGATGTTCTGTGATCCGATCAAATTTTTTTGGGGTTTTATGAATTATTTCTAAGCCTTTTGAAACACACGATGCAGAGCAGCTAGCTCATGCATGGTTTTGACTCAACCTCATTGTGCTCTTTCAGGTCCTTTTTAGTGAGCAATTAAAGCTGAGGAATGCAATTACAGGCAGCAGTTTTGTGAGAAACTACCAACCGTCTGATTCACCTCTTAAGCAAGAAGCAATGGGTGGCAGCCAACAGGTGACTCTGGTAAGCCAATCAGGGCATGAGAATTCCAGTACCCAAATGGACATCAAAGCACTTCAACAGGATGTCATGTTCATGAAAGCCAAGTTTATGGAGCTCCACCAGGATTACTCAGCTGTTACACAACAGGTATATAAGTATAGCAGACTTGCTGCATCTGATCATCAAAATGAGAAATTCACATGAGTAGAAATTATCACTTATGAGACATTGTCAGGGACAGAATTGGTTGGCAAATTCAATCAACTGCAGACCACATGAAGCTTGGTTGTTCAGAGCTCTTTGCATCTGTTGTTGCCCCCTTTTGACGCTTTTGTGGTGGAAATGTTGTGCGTTTTGGCAGTTAGAGAAGCTCACAAAACAAAAAGCACATCAGCCATCTTGGGTCTCTGGATTGAAGCGACTAAGTCATGTATTTCACCACAAGGACTCATCAGTGGGCGTGTCACCTTCACAGTCTACACGTTCCAGTCGTCCCTGGCGGAGTACCATCTCATAGGAGGCCCCATCTTTTAGTTCCTGCTCAAATTTTGACTCTTTGTAATACAACAACCCCAACACACTCATCATTGTCGTCAATTCATGACACAGTCCAAAATCAAGGGAGATTGCATTCAGAGTTTTTTGAACCTTGGGTTGATAATGCCAGTCTTTACCACCCTCAACAAGATGGCAAGTGATACATGAAACTGGTGCAAAAGCCTTGGCCAGCACCACCATACTGACTGAAAAGCATGACATGTATTTCCTCTTGAATGCATTGGAGTGTGAACAAATCCCCAAGTACTTAATTGTAATTTTTAGGAAAAGTTGAACAAAAAGGTTTTAGTGTTGTTGAAATTAGGGTTAGCCAGTAGTGGGATTGTGATGTTCAAATTTAAATTTTAGGTTGTTGATGTTATCAACTTCAAGTGAAGGCTGTTAATGGTGTCATGGTTGTGAGGACTAAGGGTTTTAAGGTTTTAGGAACTGCTTTAAAGATTTGCTAATGTAGTGCAAACTCACTAACCATAGTAGGACTCGGTGACTCAAAATTTACTCCTTTGTGGACAACTGCTGTTTTGTATATAAAAATAATATAAAATTCAGTCTTTCTGTCTCCAACACTTTGTTAAGCAGGAATAAGTGAAGCTTCTCATGAGCCTAAACCCAGGTTAGATTTTATGTTAAGAATGTATTAAAGTTGTTAGAGCATAATTAAGATTTATTAAATGTGATTAAGGTTGTTTGAAGGTTGATTAAATGTCGTTACACAATATTAAATATAGATAAAGATATATTATGTTTGATAATGGTCAATTAAATGAATTTGAGTAGTTCAACATTTTTACTAAGGCTTTTAAATTAAGACCATCAATTTGTTACAAATTCCCTCATTTTTTAAACACCTAATAAAAAAGGATAACATACACATATTCTCCAACATAAGTGTTCACAATATCAATTAAAGCATTAACCCTTTAGTGACAAACATTTTTTGAAATTGAAATGAGTACATAAATCTCATTAAACTAAAGACTCAAAAACAACCAACATCATCCATCTATGAAGGAAGGGTAGTTTGTCTATTTTGTTTGTTTGTCCTGTTGTGATCTCCCAAACCACAGTGCCTCTTGCTGCGCTCTTGGTACCATTGGAAAGCCTTCCATGAGTAAGGGTGCACTGAGTTGATTTCATAATGTTTCAACCTACAAATTGAAAAATTATTGGATATTGAATATTCTTTCACTAAAATTTTATTCAACTCAAAAATAAAATTTACAAGGGAATTTGGGTGCACTTTTGTAGTGTTCGAAAGTCCTTAGTCGGTAGGAATTAATGAAGGTTATTTTTTAAACATTAAACCTAATGTGTGAGAGATATTGAATATTTTGAATAGTTTTTGTCATTGAAAATTCAATTAAATTACAAAAAATTGTTGCGGAAGGAAAATTTAGTTCAGTTCATGCTTGGGCTAATTGCACAGGCTACACTAGTTGAAATTAAAATGACTATATGATACCATGACAACACAATTTGTTTTGTCAAAAGGGAGAACCAAAAAGGGAAGGAAAGAAAGGGGGACAAGTAGAAAAAATGGCCCCTCTAGGGCCCTCCCCCAGACTCTGGGTTTAGGGTACTTTAAAGCCTCTTTGGACCTTGGTGGCTTTTTAACATGGTCCCTTATCCCTATTCCATCCTATCTCAATTTCCAGATCTGCCCACTTGCAAGTTGCACCCACTTAACTACCCAAGAATAGAGAGATTATCAATTAATTAATTGACAAGTGACAACATGATTGAAATTTACATGCCTATGTAAATTCCATCAAACTTATAAATGAAAAACAAACATGTTCAATGTCATGTCCATAATTTCAAAGGGAAAAAAAAACCTTATGGTCAAATACCTATATGATGATGCTCCTCTTGCATCATCTATTGCACCTTGAGTGTCACCATGGTTGCACCAACACTCTCTCCATTATTCTTTGTAGCAACTTCATGGATTAGGACATTGGCAACTTGGATCTAACACACCTTCTGCATAAATAATTATTTGAGTTGCCTTGACGAGAGCTTTTGGAAATCAAGTTCTTCTTACATGTGATAAAGTAATAATTATTTTATTATATTGGCCCCTCTCTAGCATGGCATATTAACATCATATCATTTAGTATTGTGGTTTTGGTCGCTCAATGTTTGTAACTTTGCAAAACTATATTTATCTCTATGCATATTGCAAGTTCGTTTGGATTTGGCCATTGTTAAAATCAAACAACTTCCAAACTTGAAGGACCAACCCCTTGAATCAAATAGCCACTAAACTCAAAGGACCAACTCCATGAATCAACAACTCTAAACAATTTTCATAAATGACCAAAGATTTAGCAACAAATTACATAAAGTTCATGAATCTTGCACAATTTTCTCTAGCTTTAGGTTGTCATATCTTATTGGCATTGAGCTTGAAAACTAAATTGTAAGATATTTGCATTTGGGCATTGTCAAAAACTTCATAGTACACATATTGGAAACAAACAACCTCCACATTCAAAAGACCAACTTCTTGAATCAATAACTTTAAACAATTCCCATGATTGATTAAAGATGCAAAAACAAATTACATAAAGTTCATGAATCCAAGACACAATTTCTTTTAGCTTTAAATCATCATATCTTAGTGATGTTGAACTCAAAGACTAAATTACAAGAGAGTGATTAGTGGAACAATTGTGCACTCTTTGACGTAGTAAGGTTTGTTCATGAAATTTCATTGAGCCCCATCCAAATTGCTCCCTCCAAAATTATTTTAAAACTTATGTTCATGATGATCTACAAGCTCAAAGATTTATTTTGAAAACAAAAAAGATTGTAAAGATTTTTACAAATGCATCTATTTTCTCACAATGGCCCACATGTAAACCAATCTAGAAACAAACACAATAACAAAATATGAATTTGCAACCAACTTTGCACTATGTACACCTCTTAAAGTGCAAAGTTGGTTGCATGTAACATAATCCAATCCAATATTAATGCTCAAAACTTTAGGTACTCATTCTTGACTAAAATTGGACCTAGAACCAAACCCACATTCTTTCATGATAATCCTAGTTCTAAAGCAATAGGAAACAAGTATTTTCATTCCAATTTTAAAACATTACCAAATATGAATTATGGTTCAATGATAACATGGGTGCAAATGCACTATGAGCAGCCAAGGACTATGTTGACCTCATTAAAATCTAACACCTTCGTGACTTTGAAAATGAACTAAATAGGTTTTAAAGATTCAATTGAAGTTTGGTTTGGTGGACTATGTTTCTATATTGATGAATTTAGTTCTTAATGATTTTTGTGAAATTCTCAAATGTTTCACTTACTCATTTGTTGATATAAAAACTTGGGTAAACAATTGTTGATTGGGTCCTTTCTATTTCAAATGTCTTTTATTGTATGTGAAACTAATCCATTCATTCTCAAAATCCATGGAAAGTCCATATATTGATGATTGTGAGGCCCTAGACTTGAAAAAAAACTTAAAATTATATTTTAGCTTGAATATACATTGATGCATTTTGAATATGTTTTTGACTCTTAAAAATACATAACTAAAAAAACTTCCGTAAAAAAAAGATGTTTTTTACTATGTAAAAAAATGTAAGGTTACATTTTCATGAAAATTGGATATCGTATTATGCTTTTTTGTATGCTTGATTGATACCCTATTTGAAATTTGCATAGATAATTGCCAAATTATGACTTTTAATGCAAAATTTTGTATCATAAACACATAATTTATTAATGAATACTTTTTATTTGTTGTTCCAACTTGAATTTTGTCAAACATTAAAAGACAATATGCCAAATTAATGTTGTAAAAAAGATTAACATTGAACAATCTTTTAAAATTAATAATTTTTTCATCAAACAAATGATAAATACAATATGTAATATGTTTCCATTCAATTTGAGAAAATTTGTTTGGCATGTGGAAGCTACATAAGTGCTTTGCAAAAACAAAAGGACTTTAGCTTTGGATTGGGTGGCTCCTCTTAGCATGTTTGGACCCATATTTGTTCCTCGACATCATGAACCCATGAGTGCTAGTTGGAACAATTTTTCATTCCAATGTTTGTTTAAGTTCATAGTCAAAGAATCAAAACTCAAAACCTTTAGTTATAACTAGCCAAATCAAGTAACCCACTCAATGACAAGTAAGCCCATTGGATGAAATAGAAGTTGATGGATGAATGTCATCAAAACAAAAGGATAAATTTTTAAAAATTTAAAATTCACCCAATGGATAATGATGTGAATTTTGAATCAGACTTCAATAAATGATTTTCCATGGATTAAATCCAATCTAATGGATGAACATTATTACATGAGATGAGAAAAAAAAGGCGATGGATGGATGTTTTGGTGAGATCCAATGGAATAAAATTTACCAATTGAAAAAAATTGAAATACAATTGTTGAATGTAATACCATGGGATGAATTATCAACATCATGTAGATTATTATGATTAAAAGGAATTGAACCTTTCATCTTTTGAGTCATATATCAACTCCTCAACCATTCAACCACCCCTTCAAACTTTTAACAAATTATAGCATAAATAAAAACATGTATATTTTCATTTGCCACATTATTAAAACATTATGTAATTTTATTATGTCAATATATGTTAACAAAATGAAATGTCATTACATTAATCAATGTAATTAATCTAACAATGACATAATGACATTATAATAACATTAGTGACATTACGTTATGATATTTTGTTAATATAATTTCATTATGAAATTATATTTATTTCAAATATTTGGGCCATAAATTTGGGCTTTTCCTTCATGTCCAAGGTGTAAATGTCTTCTTTTCGAAGCATTACCCCACACATAAAGATTTCAAAAAAACAAATCCTTGTTATTTGCCACCCATTGTCGCTTAAAATATTTTCAAAAGATTATTCATCATATAAAATTTAAAACTTATGCTTCAAAAGATTGGCATCTCCTCTTCTATTACGATATGAAAATAAATAAAAATGAAAATAAATTGCAAAAAGGGGGGGAAATCCCTAGTCTTTACTTGTGATCGCTACCATTAAAAAATGGATTTAACATTAAATGGCAATAGGTTTTTAAAACCTATCTAAACAATATTAAAAATCAATACAAAAATGCTAAAAAACTAAAATCAAAACTCAATTGTGGTGATTTTTTTTAATTCCAAAAAAAGCAATGTCGTAATATTCCTTCTTTTTTTTCACATTTTGGTTCACACACAAAAAATGATGGTCTTTACCAATGTTGGCCAATTATGGAATTTTGATTCAATTATCAATCTAGTTATGAATAACCTACTAAAAATTTGATTTTTATGATAATTAACTAAATCAATAACCACTTGATATTGAATTTTAACTTACCTTGATGACCTGATTATCATCCAAGTAAGTTATCAATCTTGAAACATTACTACCATATATATATATATATATATATATATATATATATATATATATATATATATATAACTTGCTAATAATTGATAAGATAATAGGTGGTTATTAATCATTTATTTGATAACCTACCTTTATGCTCAACAAATAGCTATATCCAATTTCTTTGAAAACCTAAAAATATTTGAAACCAAAGTTTATTTCATTTTAGTACATCTAATCACATCAAGACTTGAATACAAATTATCAAGTTGATTAATGTGCAAACACTTTGGATATGGCAAGAAATATAAATTAAGGATTTCAAAAACTTTTTAGTACATGGGAGGGACTTAATGAACTATCTAAAATAATTGGTATTGGATCCAAAATTAGAAAAATTAGAGTATCAACAAGCACAACTTTGTTACATCAATAAATAGAAAATTGATTGAGGTTTTTTTCTTATCTATTTTTTTGTTGCATCAATAAGTAGAACATTGATTGGGATTTTTTTTTTGATCAATGTTTTGTTGCATCAATAAATCAAACATTGATTGGGGTTGTCTTTTTTTTTATCATATTCTCATTTGCAACAATAAGCAAAACATTGATTATGCTTTTTGATTTAATCAATTTCTTCTTTGCAACAATAAATAACATCAATTAACACTTTAAACATGGAAGGTTTTAATCCAATGATGGCAACAAATTTGCAAGGCATGATTTTAAGTTTCAAAAAATGTGGCCAAAATAATGATTTTAACTATGTGGCCACTTATTAGATAAATTATGGGCCACGATTATCTCTAGATTGCTTATCAATTTATGGAAACAGAAAGTTTATACAAAATGACTCTTGGCACAATGTTAAGTGTTGTTAATTTGGATTGAATGTATAAGTTTTTTGGGTCCTGTTAGGTTCACCGTTAAGCACATGGCATTGTGATGTCCTAAGTTCCAAGACATGAACATAAAAGTTGAAGGAGGAAGTTTAACATGAGCTCACCTAACACTTGAAAGCTTATGAACATAAAAAATTTCAAGGATTGTGATGAAAACAATGATGGAAAAGCTAGCATCATTGGATAACCATGTTACAATTGGAAATTTGTATATTAATAAATAGGCCATAGTGCAACAACTTGGATGCTACATTTTTCATTCACAACATAACTATGGAATGAACACACATTGAAAAAAGTTGTGTGGAAGGTGGTCATTAGTTTAAAAACTCTTACTTGACAACATTAACACCTTGATATAATGAATGGAAGTTGTTGATGAGGATGGCTATTGCAATGTCACTAGGATATATTAGTTTATAATTTATAATCACCATCTATGAACATCCCCATGATCACAAAGACCAATGTGAAAATTAAATTAACAATTTAAGTAAAGAAAAATCTTATATAGTATATTGACTACATTCACAACAATTGAGTTTCCATAATTTAATACCACCTCTAGCCGATATGTTCCTTTCTTGTTAATAGGTTTTTTGAATTTCTTCAACACAATTGTAAAATTTGCTCCATCAAGAATTGTCATTATGTCTTGTGTTGCATCAATAATCATAGACACAACTCTTACACAACAAGCAAGGGTGTGTGTGTGTGTGTGTGTGAAAGCTCTAAGACTTTGTAGATCAAATTTGAAACCACAAAAGCTCACGAAAATGTCCAAGCCCCCAAAAAAGTGATCAATCTTCAATAGAAACTTCAATTTCTTCTTCTCTATTTGGTTGAAATCCCCTTGACCTGAACAAAGAAATTTGGAGACATGATGTTATGCGATATTAATCTCTATGAAACATTGGCCAAAGTATTCATCAAGCAACTTCACCAACTTCTCCCTTGGCTTTTTCTTGAAATTACTCATAGCACATATGCACTTTGAAGTTCAATTGCTGCAAAGAGAAAAACACATTGCAAAAAAAGATTTAGAAATAGTTGTTGTTAATACTAGTGAAAGCTTTGTTGAGGATGTGGATGTAAAGCACATAACAATCAAGAAAGTCTAGGTTGAAACCATATGTTCTACATAGGTAGTGAATTTACACTTCAACAACAATCTCAAGGGACAATCCAAAACCTTATGGGGGACAACCAAAGCCTTGGTCATGAATGGGTTTAAGATATGCATGTTCTCTCATTACTTCCTATCCATCATCCAAGTGTGTTTTTTCTTCCTTGCTTTCCTGAAGCAAGAAAGCAAAACTTGGATTTGAAAAGAACACTAGAGTTGAAGAGAAGAAGATGGGTGTGTTTAGCATCTCACCCTTGGCATTAAGTCACACTCGGACGTCGAGCCATGCCAAACAAACCACAAAACCAATCCTTTCCCCCAAGTGTATGGTTGACAAGGGGATGAAATTTGCAGTGTTGGGCGGTTATTTGAATTTCTAAAGAACCTTCAACTCTAGTTCTTTGAAAATTTTCAGAATCAAAGAACCACCAGCTTCAGTTTTGTTTTTTTTAAAGTAAAGAATCGACGGTTCTCTGACCAATTCTTTGGATTTTTCATCCACTTTTGACAACCGAGGGAGGTTACACACCAAAAGTCGATTCTTCAGATTTTTGAGCTTTGACATATACTCAAATAGGTTGATAACCACTGGGTATCTGTTCTATCTGCCATGGCTTGAATTTGGGTAGGACTTAGTGCACAATGAGTGATCTCTCCTGTGAGTGAGTTAGCAGATGAATCTAGATGACGTTTAGTCACCCATGTTAGACAGACCAGAATCAATCCAAATTTATTGCCTATACCGCAAATCATCCATCCTTCCACTCATCCATCTATCCATCCATCCAACCCCCGTTTTGTGATCGGAAACAGATGCCTCTAGTTTTCCCTCCTTCCTGTTTCGTTCAAATTTCGAATTTCCGACCGTTGCCGCTGCGTCCGTGTGCTTCAAAGAGAAGCAGAAAGACGACAGCCGCCAGACTTCCTTCTTGTCGCATTGGATCGCTCGCTTAAACCTCGTTCTCCTGCTCTCTTTTTCGGATCTGCATTCGCTCAACTCTAAGTTCTCTTGCCACCTGCAGGTGCGGATCATTTTTTTTTATTGTTAAGTGATTTTTTTTCGTCATTGGCTTGTTCTCTGAAAAAAAATGGAACCTAGGTGCTTTTTCTGAACTTACTCCCAGTAGCAGCTGTAGTTTTGGTGGAGGAGGAGGACAAACAGCACGTTGTTTTTTAATAGCTTACCTTAGCATAGTAGAAGTCTGTTTTCCTGTAGTCACGGTCTGAGGTATTCAGTTTATTTGTGTTGGTTTTTTTCTTTTTGTGCACAGCGGCGGTGACCATGGCTACCAAACGAGGGAAGCGTGCTGCAAAAAACGTTGATCCTGAGAAGGAGAATGCGACTGATGGTGCAGGCATCATTCCAATGCCCCTTAAGAAGGCGGCAGTGAAGCCAAAAGCCCTGACGGTGAATAATATGTCTCTGGAAGAGGAGCTCGAGACCATGACCAAGACTTTGAAGCAAATGAGCATCGAGAAAGAGGAATCGGAGGCTCGTCTCAAACTGAAGGAAGATGAGCTTCAAGCTAAGGCAGCTGAGGCCGAGCGAATCAATGAGCAACTCAAGCTGAGCGACGAAGGGAAAAAGAAACTCGAAGAGAAACTCCGGAAGCTTCAAAAGCTGAAGGAGTTTCAGCCAACACTGGTAAGTAAACAATACCGTGAAACTCTATTGGGGAATGTCTTGATACCAGTGAAGCATTTGTCTTCTCACTCTCTCCTCTTGCGTTCCTGCTGAGCTTCAAGTCTGTGGCGCAGAGCCTTGGAGTGCCATTACCAAGTGACGACATGGCCAAGAAGAAGAAAAAGAACTCCAATCGCCTTAAGAAGCCGAAAAGCGCCTTCCTTCTCTGGTCTAAGGAGCAACGTCAGGCGGTAAGATCGAAAGCCCTCTCTTGGCGAATAGGTGACTTCATTCTAACGAGTTCAGGGGTGGTCAGGAAGTCCGAGCATAGACGCTTTGTGATCGGGGTCTGAGCGGTCGACTTGGAACCGCTCCAGCCAGTTGATTTTTTCGCTTGTTTTCTACTGTAGGTCTCCGAAGAGCATCCTAACGCATCGTTCGCTGAGATGAGTGCCATCATGGGGGAGAAATGGAAATCTGTTTCGGAAGAAGAACGAAAGCCGTACCTGGAAAGATACCAGATTGAGAAGGACATCTATCTGAAGGTCAATCATCCAATCCTTGATGTCTGACCTGGTATATCTAGCCTTTTGCGTAAGCCTGTCATAAACGTGTTCTTCATAAACACTGGTGCTGATGCAGTTGGTAGGCCAAGAGAAGCGGGAGGCCGAGGCTTTGAAACTGCTGCATGAAGAACAGAGTAAGAAGCAAGGACAGGAACTTTTAGAGCAGTATCTCGCGTATAAGAAGGTAACTCTTTATATTGCCGAAAACCGCTGTTGCTTATTTCATGAGCTTCAAGTTTTCTGTGAGTGGCTAGTGTGAGTGCTAAACACTTATCTCGTTTTGATTTTTCCAGGAAGCAGAAGATGCAGAGGGAAATGGAAAGAAAAAGAGGCAAGGATCCCTGATTGCTTTCGTAATTAAACTGTTTTGATAATAGGAGAAATTTATCATGTTATCTGGTTACACCCTTGCTGAGGAGTTCATCATTGCCAAATGCGTTATATATTTTTTCCAGGAGAGGGTTTCTTGGGGCCTTTGTTAAGCAAGGGCAACCATGGCTGTGCAGGAAGGAGAAGGATCCATTGAAGCCAAAGCATCCTACTACTGCATTCTTTGCCTTCTGCAACAGCCGCCGCCCTGCCCTACTGGAGGCGAAGACAAGAATCCCTGAGGTTTGTCTGCATCCTGCTTTGCTTACTCCATAGAGGATGGAAAGTTGTTGGATGCATGAGAATAACACCAATGCCTATGACAGAACATTATTGTTCACTTAAAGCAATGTTTTTTTGCAGATCGGGAAGATTTTGGGAGAAGAATGGAAAGCATTGAGTGATGCCAAGCGTGTGCCATTTGAGAAGGTATGGAGAATGCAATTGAAATTCTAATTTCTGAGTTCATAATAGTGGCAATTGCAATCGTTTTTTTTTCATCCATGATTTTAACTTCACTTTGTACCTCCTAAACAGATTGCAGCGACAGAGAAGACTCGATATGCTGCGGAGCTTGAAGCTTACAAGGTCAGCAAAGCTGAGGTAAAACGGAGATACATCATGTGGTCAGGATATAATTCTAGCAGCTTCCCCAACAGGTTTCTCAAGAAATGTGAATGTTTTTTTATGAAGTTGGTTTAATTCCTTCTCCCATGGTTCATTTGTATACAGGAATCAACTGCAGCTGAGAAAGAGATGGAAGAGAAGGTGAAGCTCGAGAAAGTTCACGCCTTACAGTTGTTCAAACAAAAGGAGAAGACTGACCAAGCTAAGAAGGTGCAATACATAACAACTATTTCAATTTCTGCATGCTTTTTCCTGTAGCTTTGTCAGAGATTCATAGAGACTTCTCAGGCCTGATTTGTTGCTTACATGCATTTTTATACAGTTGATGAAGGACCTTACCAAAGAGAAGAAAAAGGCAAAGGAACAGGCAAAGGATCCAAATAGGCCAAAGAAGCCTCTGTCGTCATACCTAATTTTCAGGTTTGGCTTCAACCAATTCTAGCATAATTCTTTTCGAACTGAAGGTTTTGGGTGATGGAACTCTGATTCTTGAGGCAATTTGCTGGGTTAGATCTCCTCCAGAGTATGAAAACCTGGATCTGTTTTTGTTCTTATTTTGTCTAATTGCTAAATACAGTGAATTGTTATTTGTTTCACAGTATGGAGATGAGGAAAATTCTTGATGAGGAGAAGCCAGGGATGACCTTTGCAGAGATGAATGCTCTCATAGCACTGAAGTGGAAGGTGGGTGCTGGTTTCTTCTTAAATGAGTTGATTTCTTTGTTTTACAAAAGAATCATGGACAAGAATGTCAACTTCTCTTTCTGTTGGATTACTGCAGGAAACCTCTGACAAGCAAATATGGAATGACAAGGCAGCTGCAGCTAAAGAGAGGTATACTGCAGAGATGGACGAGTACAACAAAGATGCGGTTATGACCTGAAAATAGAGCCTTGTTGTGCAGACTTCTGCTGCTGGCTGCGCTTGAATGCATCATCAGAAATTCAGTCGTTGTTCAACTATACCTGTTGAATGACCAAGGCTTCAAAGCTCAAACAAAGTCTTGTGGCCTCTGTGCTTCTTGATCCACTCTCTCTGTATTTTAGTCTGGCATTAGTCAAAAACTGGGTTCTTTCCAAGCACATGCAGAGTGCTAGGATTGTTGTGCAGGTTTTGCGAGACTGGAATTGTATGTTTTTCTGAGTCAATTTCATTAATTGCAGTATAATTCATTTCTGAAATTCGAATGTTTTATTTACCTTTCACCTTTTCTTAAGGAATATTGTTTTATTTGTTTGCAGGTGTGAAATATACATTTCTGTTTAGTGGCAATAGTGGTTTTTATTGGCAAATTCTTGCTAAATTTCAATCTGAAAAATCCCTAACTTGAGCTGTGAATGAAAATTTTGCGAATTATCTGCTGACGCGTGAATCTTGATGCATCAACGGCGTGCTTTTTCCTTCAATACATTAACTTCGTCGACACTTCTCTTCGCTACATGTGCTATCATCGCTAATTGTATGGCAGCGAAGAAAGACACTAATTAATATGCATCTCTACACGAATATTTTTTTTCTAAAATTCTTGCAAAAGCCCTTCTGAAAATACAATTTAGAAATTAGAAGGTAAAGAAAAAGCAAAAATAGAAATTGGAAATAGAAGGGTAGAATACACTGTAAATCCAATCCAAAAACACATCACTTTTCAAACCCTAAATTGCTATACTGAAGTTGATAGTAGAAGGGAGAAAAATACCCTAATAGTCAAATTCAAAATTATTAAAAGAAAAAAAGAAGAAAAAATGCGAACCCTATTACAGAGGAGAAAGAATTGGAAACTCCGATATGTGAAAACAAATTTAAAATTTTAAATATTTGCATTGTCTAGATCCCTTGCCCAATCCCTTGCCAATCAAATTGTAAAACTTGGGAACAAATGTTGCACTACTAAAACAGCAACCTGAAATAAAACCCAATAAAGAAAATGCTGGGGATTTCTGGCCACCTTAGAAGTCGTTGTAGTTCAAATTGTCATACTACATCTTACCTAGTAGAAACCCAATTTTATTGGATGGCTCACGTTACTTGATCATCTAACACTAATGGATGGTCAATAACCACATTTGCTGTTCATTTAACAGTTAGACATATGTCCGCATTTGACATGGATGTACTATTTCCATAGGTTGAAGAATCATTAAGTCACATGTGATTGGTACATTAATTGTTTTGTTTGGACACTCATGTTAATGTATCAACTTTCAATACATGAATTATACACTTCAGCTTTCTGTTGTTGAGCGTTGCAAATGACAATGAAATGATGAAAAAAGAAGGTTGATTGTGTGAAAATTAAGTTTCATTTGGATGAAAATTTTGAATAACATTGCATGCAACTTGAATTGAAAGTCAAATTCCCAAATTGAATTCAAATACATTGAATGGAATTCACTTCTCTAAATTGAATTGAAGTGAGTTCAAATTCAATTAAGATGGATTAATTCTAATTCCATTGAATGAAAATGGGATAGAAAATGATGCACAAGATATTGAAAATATGCTCGTCATTTTTATCATCCATGAATATGTTGTTGAAAAAGAACAATTATGGAAAGACACAAATTAAAAAAGGCACCATTTCCATTCCATTTACAGCAAATTCCAAATCAAAATCTAGTTTGGTAAAGCAAGATTATCAGTGGATCCTAAACCCATGTACCTTATATGAGCTCCAATGTTACCATCATCTTCTTTGCCCATTTGTTGTTGGTAAACATTGGAGCTCATATGCAAGTATGAATTCATGGGCCACAGTGAACCAGCACCATCTACTGGATGCGTGTTATGAGTCAGTTATAGATGAACCTCAACTGAGTTAGTATATGGTTTCACCTTGGTAACCAATTCTGTAAGAAATAGGTCTCATATATAGGTAGGAAAATACATCTATTAGGGGAGTAAATGGTTTATACATAGGTAAGAAAGGCTGTTTTTACTACCTACCTACTAACAACCTGCTTGTGGGTTGTTAGTAGGTAAGTAGTTAAAGAGCAACTGAGTTAACCACCATGGTTAGCTAGGGGGCTGGAACCCAACAGAAAACTGTTTCCTGGTCACTTACCATCCATCCTTCATGGTGCGCTGGTGCAGGTTGGGTCCTGTTGGTATAGTTGGGGGAACAAGCTGATCACTGCAAAATGGGTGAACCCCTTAAGGCTTAGTAGGGATATTTTTATTCTATTGAATCCTCTCTTGGTTTGGGGGTTAAAATAACTAAAATATGAGTAAACTCCAGAGGGGAGAGATAAAATAGTATGATGGGACTAATTTAACCCTACTTTCAACTGTTCCCGTGGGACGGATTTTCCATATTATGACAAAATTTTGGGCAGCTTGGGGAAACTTCAGATTTTTTCGAGAAAGGGCATTCTGGAGAATCCCAAAGAAATGTTTTCCAGAATACTTGAAAATAATCTCGCAGTTTGGGAAATTTCATTCTGCCCAAAAACTTCAGGCATATTAAATAGGTTGTAAAAATTGCATTAGAGCTCAGAAAATTGGGAACTAGAAAATCGTGATGCTTGAAAGGATTCAGAGAAAAAACTTCCAGCTTGCTGCAAACATTACAGGCAGTTGTGGAACTTTTAGTCTGCCTGCGAAGATTACAAATGTTGAATTCTTTTTTGTGCCCAGAAATTTTTTGCATTCTGGAAAAATCCTGATGCTCAAAACATTTGGGCATTTTGGAAATTTTTATTTGTTTCGGGCAGATTGTGAAAAGCTGAAAAGAAAGAGTTGCTGCCCACCATTCCAGATGCTCTCTCACATGAAAGAACAACATTAGAAGCTCTCTTGAAGGGGAGGGGTTATTTTAACCCTTTGAAATCCAGGGGTCAAACTAACTTCCTTATTCCACGCTCTTAACATATATGACATATCCCAACAGATTTATGCACCTCTTAACCCCAATGCTATGTCTTTTGCCAAGTCAGTTTTGATCCTTTCTGGATGAATGGGATGGCATTAAGCTTAGTGTATCCTTTGAGTGTTTTACCACTTCTGTTTGAATCCAGCATTGTGATAAGTTCAAACCAACAACAGTTAAAATAAAAAATGTTCCATGAAATTCCTCAAAAATGAACTCAAAATTCACAGCCCTGTGAATCTGAGCCAACCACAGTTGAAGTAAAAAATGTTCCATGAAATTCCCCAAAAATGAACTCATGATTCACACCAATAACCATGTGAATCCAGCATTATGACAAATTCAAACCGAGAACACATAAAATTAAAAAATGTTCCATGAAATTCTCAAAAAATGAACTCATAGC
Organism: Sphagnum tenellum; assembly: GCA_963921925.1. Taxonomy (NCBI): domain Eukaryota; kingdom Viridiplantae; phylum Streptophyta; class Sphagnopsida; order Sphagnales; family Sphagnaceae; genus Sphagnum; species Sphagnum tenellum. Next base: position 11,145,859 of record OY998147.1, on the reverse strand, counting down.
AATAACAGTGTTAATCAGCAGTATGACAAGTTCAAACCGACAACAGTTACGTAAAAAATGTTCCCTGAAATTCCCAGAAAATGAACTCACAAATTCACAGCAAAAACTAGTGAACAGTCCTCAAAATGGGACCAAATGCAAACTTGCTTGGTAGCCTAGTCACTTGCCTTACGCGCAGAGCCAGTAAAAACCAGACCAAACTTACCAACAAATGGAGAAGGAAATAAGGAAGGAAGAGCCAGTAAAAACCAGACCGAACTTACCAACAATGGGAGAAGGGAAGAAGGAAGGAAGAGCCAGTAAAAACCAGACCGAACTTACCAACAATGGGAGAAGGAAATAAGGAAGGAACTAGTTTGAGAGGGAGAAAAACCGGCAGAAGCATCCCTGAGTTGATTTTTGGTTTAACTTTGAAACTTCTAGGTAGTTCAATTATCCACTGGATACAGCACACAAGCATTGGAAAAACCATAAAGTCCTGGCCCAGTTTTACTACACTAAACTGGACGGCCATTCTAAACCCCCATTTCCTTCGCCTACACAGCAGGAGTGAATTTCACGCCACCAGCAGGATATTCTTTTCCTTCATCCCCCAAGTAGGAGATTTCGTTTGTCCATCCCCTCCTCCTGCATTGTATTCTACTTTTTCATTCATTCAGCAGAACTTTCCGCACACCCACTGCCCTCCTCTAACCTCATGTGCCCGGCCAGGTGTTTACCCTAGGTAAAGACCAGTGTTGTGCATGTATATAGTTTAGGACTTACCCTCTGTGTAAGTGTAAATATTGTCAAAAAAAACTATTACATGTCAGGCAAGTGTAAGTCCACAAAACATGCAAGTGTAAGTGTAATTAACCAAGTTGAAGCATGTAAGTGTAAGGTTGTGTAAATCATTTTTGGCTATGTAAAAACAATGCAAGTTTAAGTGTAAATCACTTACACTGCTTTCACACACCATGTAAAGATGTGCAAGTGCAAAACTTTTTACACTTACATGCCATGCAAATCAAGAAAAAATAGAAAATGAAAGAAAGAAGTTGCCAAAACATGCAAATATTGATTACATTGATCACTTGAAAAATTACATCAATTCTGGTTTCTAATGTGATCATAGAATTGGCACATTCATAAACGTGACAATAAAGGATAAGAAATTAATCAAAACTAAAAAAGTTCCATGTGTAGAATGAACAAAACATTACCAAAATCATGGATACATGTCCCAATTATGCACACAATCCTCTACATGATCCTCAACCTCATTAGGAAACTTAGCATTCAATAAATCTAATATCTCTTCCTTGGCCTCTCCAAACTCATCCACATCTTGAGGTCATGTCTGAGCTTGAAATCCAATAGAGGGATCATTAGGCCAATTCTTGATTAGAAGAACTAGAAAATCGACGTTTTTTGGACCAAGTTGACAATGATGAAGACATCTGAAAGTGCCCACAATAAAGAATATTTTCTGTGTTTCGATCTGACTACCAAGAATGCCTAGAATTGCCTTAACTAAAAAAAACTTTTGAAAATTACCCTCCATGTTTTGACCACCAAAAAAAAGGGTTTTTGGGCACATCAAATGTGTGAAAGCATGACAATTCCCATCAAACCTATGTTTACACACAATGTTCAAATAAATTAGTTAAAAGATTACACACAATAAAACAAGTCAATTCGTAATGTTTTGCAAAGAAGTAAAAGAAACAACACTTACTTGTTCAAAACAAGTTTCATCTTCAAAAACTCCTACTCTATAAACAACATTAGTATTACGCATAGTTTTTTGCACAATAGTTGAAGAAGCATTGGAACGTCCATGGTGTTTCTAGTACAAAATCTTGAAGGTAGGGAGGAAAAACTTTCTATCCTATGCAATAATAATTTCAATTACAAATGAATGACCAACATAATCTCCCATTAGACTCAAGTCTTTAAACTAAAGGTCCAACATAAAAGCAACCATATTGTGAGTTTTACAAAATTTGACTCAATCCATGAAATCAAAGAAGAGCCTCAAAACATGAGGTACTTGTTGTTGCATGTTGGCACCAAGTTTTTTCACCTTGGTGCGCATGTCCATTTCCTCAATGGCATCAACTTCAGCTTGCAACTCCAATCTTTCCTTAGTAAGTTTCAAATACAACTTGATTGCAAAAGCAATAACATCTGATAATAGCCAATACCCACGTCATTGATTAACTACACATGTAGTCACAACAAGGCAAAGTGCATCACAAATTGCCTCAACCATTGCCCAAGTCTGTGCTAAAGGAATCATGTTTGTTAAAGCCTCTATTTGACAAGCATATCACATGATAATGGCAAACCTATAGGCCAAGCATTGTTGAAACGTAATAACCTTGGATGCAAAGTGCATCTTCACTAGAGTTGTTAATTTGCATTCTTGCAAACCAAATTCTAGGCATGCCCGTTTCCATTCTTTTGCACCTTTGCCTATAATGCACAATGAAAAAAGGAGATCAATTTTATTACACACTTATTGCACATTTCACAACTCACAACTCATAATTTACAAATGCTTACATTGTTAAATTCCATATTGTAATATACATCAAATTTTTGGCCATGTGATGCAAGATTGAAGAAACATTTGTGTAGATTTCACACTAATTGGTGCCAAGTTTTTGAAAATCTTGTCATCAATTGTTGCATGTTGACTTGCCTTGCTCATAACATGTCCAAAACATGCACCCTCAAAAGGGACAAGCAAACTTAATGCCTCACATGAAATTACAAACTCTAGGGTTGTGGTCATGCTCATTAAGTTGGTGCCTTCATCTCTCACATAACACAAAACCTTGGAAGTGAGACCAAACTCCTCAAACATGACCTTTAATTACTTTGTTAACCCTTGCCCAATAGTGTGATTACCCTCAAAAAGGCCTATTATAACATGATGTGGCTTCCAATCTAATGATATAAAATTCACAACAAAGGCGAAAGTATCATGTTGCCCCCTACTCATCCAGAGATCAAATGTTGTTGTAATTGTACGTGTGACATTAAACAAAGGCTGAACATGCAACTTTAAATAGTGTGTAACCATGGCTGGAAGGATTTCTTCAAACAATGTCTTCCAACAAAATGAAAACCATTTTGGGACTTCAAAGCTAACCTTTACATCCAAACATTTTCACATGTGTTTAAGGGGAAGAACCTTTTTGTTATATATAACACCAAGTCCGCTAGAAATAACTTTTGAACTTCATCTTCTTTCTTAAAGGAGTTTTGTTCCCCAAAAGTGTAAAAATTACACCTGGTGTTATTTTGGAAATTTTTGGTTGGTTAGATAATGTTATAGCCCTCGTCACCCATTACTTGTGACCTTGAAATGTGGTCCGAAGTAGCAAGTTGTTCAACATATGAAGTTACAAGTTTAAGATGCTTAGATTAAGCATGCCTTTTCATGGAGCGTGTCCCAAAAATGGTGTTTTATTCAATGATTCCCTTATTCCTTTTTGTTTTAGACTTATCAATCAAAACAAGAAGGACAATGTGGGGAAAACAAATGGTACATTTTAATTGTTGCACTTGATCACAATTGGAAAAATCCCCATTATTTACAACAAAAAAGCCCAGGGAACAAACTTGTGACAATAACTGGCCCAAAATGTGGCTTGTTGGAATAAAAACACTAAAAACTTTGCTTAATCTTTGTCCCAATTAGTTGGACCATAGATGTTCATTCTAACACCAGTAGATGAAGAAATTGCTCCTCTAAATAGAATCCTAAGAGGACTATCTATAGCTAAGGACTTTACTTACACATTATCTCCTTGAAAAGGTACTAAACTTGAAGTTTGCAAGCCCACGTAATTCTTATGTTGTCCTACCATACTTAAAACATTGCAAAAAGAAAGCTATCACATTTTTTATCCCAATCTTGTATGACTACTTTCAATCAAACTCAAACATGCTTGATAAGAATACAAAATAGACCACACTTGAAAAAAAATTTGCTTCTGGAACTCTGATTTGTTGCTATAGATTTTCATCACTATTACTGCCTATTAAAAAAAAAAACTATTGTTGCATGTTCATAGAAATCATTGTTGTTGTTGTTGTTGTTGCATATACAAAATACATTAAATCATTTTAAAACAAAAGATGGTTTGCGCATGAGAGTAAAACCTAACCTTGGAGCTTTGAGTTTGTAACTTAAAACTTGATGTGATTTTAATCCACCTACATGGATGAATGTGTCCATAGATGAATGATTTCATATGGATGAATGTCATCTATGAGTTGGGTTTAGGGTTTAGGGTTTAGGCTCCAGGCTTAGACTTTAATCTCATGCAACAACTTGCTTCTTGAAAACATTAGTTTGGAAAACATTTATCATTGTTACATTGCATATTGGATCTTGAATAATACTTCATGTAAGTTCTTTAAAATCCAATCTTACATGTTGTGAATAACATCATAACATTAATTACTTATTACAAAATGAATCATAAAATCAACACCAATAGTGTTGTACACATTGAACATCAAAATTAAAATCGTCACCATCCATTAACATTATACTTACCTTTGCAATTGAGAAGAAGTGTTGCAACCTTCACCTTGGGCTCACGACCAAGGCAAAGGGCTTGCAAGGTTGCAAGCCAAGAAGGAAGCCCGGGAGTCATGTCGCATGCTCCCAAGAATACAAAAGAGTGTGAGGGAATAGACCCTCACACTCCCAAGGGGACTCCCAAAGACTCACCACAACTCGTACTTGGGGGAAGCCACCACCTTCTCCCTTATAGTATATTTTGTGGTTGCCCACGGGGCCCACATCCAAATGGCTTTTTGTCTTGGGACTCCCGAATGTTCAGAAAGCAATTGCTCAATGGCTTAAAAAGTTTTTTATATCATTGGAAAGCTCTTGGAATTTAAATGTCTAAAATGGGCTTATATTGCCCATTTGAACATATGAAACACAAGTTATGGCCAAAAGAAAGGTTAGGAATCAAATTGACAATTTGACTTCTAACCACTAAAAGTCGAGAATCAACCCGATTTTTGTTATGTACAGGTGTGTGCGACACATCGTTGGAAAGCTCTCAACGAGGGATACAACTTTTCTTCAGAGCTCATCTTAATCGGAGGTTTACACACAAAGTTAAGGGGCCCCAAAGTTGCGAAAGTCCTAACTTTGGCAATTTTGGGACTCCCATTTGGGAGTCCCAAGACCAAAAGCCATTTGGATGTGGGCCCCATGGGCAGCCACAAAGTATATTATAAAGGAGAAGGTGGTGGCTTCCCCCAAGTACGAGTTGTGATGAGTCTTGTGAGTTCGAATTGCCCATGGCCCGTCTTAGCACCAAAGGTGCTCTAACTATGCACTAACCACCTTATGTTGGTTTTGTGCAGGTCCGTGTGAGTAGTTGAAGCTTGTCGTTTCTTCGTAGTCCCATCCTGGAGCTCCAACACGCCCCTCTACCCCTCCAAAGTGCTGCGAGCTAGGGAATGTGCCCTGACTCCTTACTCTTTTGTTGTTTTCGGTTTGGGATTCACATTTGAGTCCCTCAAGGAGTTGGGAGGCCTCCATGTTTTGGATAGGGCCCATTATAAGATGATAATGCCAACTTAAAAATATAATTCACATGTGTTTCCATGAATTTTCAAACAATGTGTAATTAAATCTATTTTTATAATGAAAAAATTTGAAGTAAATCAAATGTGTAGATGTCGCAACCCTACTTTGGTCAAGTGTGGGGGTGAAGCCCAACACTTGGAAAAAGTGGGATTTAGAGTCCTCCGGGACTCCCGAATGTTCAGAGCTCGACAGCAAGGGGCAAAACATCTTGCATTGAGGTGTTCTTGGTGTCATTGAAAAGGTCTTGAAACGTAGATGTCGAAAATGCCCTCGCATTCTCGATTTGGACATCTGTAGCCCAAGTTATGGGCAAAAGAAGGGCTGGGAGTCAAAATGGCAGTTTGACTCCCGACCACTAAAAGTCGGAAATCGACTAGCTCCCGATGTCCGATTTGGGAGTGCAATACGCCGTTGGAAAGATCTTGACGAGGGCTACAACTTTGGTGTAGACCTTGTCGCGATCCGAGGTCAGGGCGAGGAGCTACGCCCTCTCAAAGTCCCGGGAGTCCGAAACCGGGACACTTGGTGGAATTTCGGGACTCCAATTTGGGAGTCCCGGGAATTTGTGCCATTTGGATGTGGGTGCGGCGGAGCGGCGCAGAGTATACTATATGGGGGATGGTGGTGGCATCCCCCGAGTCCGGGCCGTGGTGAGTCTTGTGGTCCGAAGTGCCCGTGGCTTGTCCCAACACCAAAGGGTGTCCCGGAATGTGAACTAACCATTCGGGTGGTTTGTTTTGTGCAGAATCTAGCTTGATCAACTAAGTCACTCTTCCTAGTCTAATCCATGGGCTCCCAACTCGACCCTCTACCCCTTTCTAGAGTTGGAAGCCGGGAGCGCCTTCCGAGTCCCAACTTTCCGCAACTATACCTTGGTGAACCCTCAAGTGGGTTCACCCCGGGACTTGGGAGTGCGTGAGTAGATTTCAACAAAAGTAAACATGTCAACATTTTTAAAATAAATATATGTTTCAAACCTTCAATGATACATTATACATTGAATTGATCACGCATTCTTTTAACATCATTCCAAATGGAACATAACATATTCACACAGAACATAATAATCCTATATAGCACATTCAATATTCATGAAAATACAACCTTGCCTTTGTTTATATTAATATATATATTTAAAATTATTTATTTATTTTTTGAAGAGGTTTTTCAAATTATGTAGTTTTAATGATCAAAACCACATTTAAACACTAAAAAAAGACTATCATGCATAATTTAAATAAAACATACATTTAAATTTTTAATGATACCATGTTTTCATAATCATCAATATATGGTCATCCACATTTTTTTAAAATTAGTGGTTTGGTTTTACATAAGATAAAGGATGTTCAAAATTTGAACACCTTATACACATCAAACTATCCACTCCTTACTATACACTATGTGAAACATATTGAAATTGCACAAAATTATAAGTATACAAACATTTTGCAAGTGATTTCATTAAATTATAATCCTTACAACTAATGTAATCATTTTTCAAAGTCATGGGGGTGTAGGATTTTATGTGTGTACACACAATCCTTGGCTCCTTTTACTATGAATGCACCCACTTACATGGATATTACACGATTCTAAAATTTTACACGATGTCATGTAACTACATATTTTTGTATTTTACATGGCCCGTATGTAAGCATAAGTCTAAAAATATATATACACATGTTAGGTGTGTAAGTGTAAGTACAAAATACATGTCGTGTAAATGAAAATGATATACACTCACAGGATTTTTGTATGTCATATATACGAATATTAGCACTTACACACACAACACTAATAAAAACCATGGACCAAGGCATTATTGAAATATGCCCATAGTGGAATGACAAACAAAACACACTCCCTATTCTTGCTTCTAGGTCCTTTATTTCAATACTTCCATGGTTTTGGGGCATTACACTATAAATTTTATCCTTCAATTTAGAAGCCAATTGTGTTGACTACATTAGCCCAATAATGACACTAAATAATAAAATGTAAAACCCTCTTACAAGTTACACATGTCACCCATCTTGAAGATATGTTGCAAACAAAAAAAAAATTGGCAAAATTTTGCCAAAAGGTGACACAAATTTTTGAAAACATAATATTTTGTTGTAAATTCCTTTTTTTAAGAATTCAGTTAAAAGCGACAAAATTTTGGGTTTTTTTGGAGAGATTGATGTTTGGCTATAGTTTTAAAAAGTTCTTTAAAGGAATGTTTCCAATTAAGTCAAAATATATTCAAGGATGTTCTCCATCCTATCTTCATAAAGAGATTGGAAAAAAAGAAGGTTACAAGCTCCTCAAAAAGGCATGGATGGGGTAAGCACAAAACATGTGTAATGAATTTAATGTAGGACGATCTTCAATGTAAAAAATATGCATGCATGTAAGGTTGTCAAATAGGAAACAAATTTATCAAAAATGAAAGCCTCATAATTATAATGATTTGGGTTAAGCATAGATAGGCTACAATACTTATGTAGAATAGTTGTGTGACTAGCATTTTTCAAATGCATGCATAAAATCAAAAAACAAGTTGGGTGCATAACAACTTTATTAAAAAAAATAGCAAATAAGTGCACATGCATAAATAACTTATACAACTTGTGGGAATTTGAATAATTCCAAATCACATAAAAATACAACAAAGGAGTTGGGAGAAAATGATAATAACCTTCATTGCATGCCTAGCTACCTACATACAACCTACAACTTGAGCTAAAAAAAATGCACAAAAACTTGGAATATGTAACACAAAAACTTCGAAACACATTAAACATCCACTACATACCTTTGCTTCCTATCGTTGTTAATATTTTATTGCATTACCAAACATAAAAGTATCCACAAAATATCAATCTTGAACAAATATCTAAATAAGCAAATCAAAATGGGTTGTTAATTTGTTTCTAAACTTAAAGTTCATAAAGAAATGGTTGAAAAACACCATTCATCCTCCACATTGCCCAAAACCATGACAATGGAAATCTCCATCAACTTGAAATATTTGGACAATCATTGTTTCAAAATAACATTGGAGGACAAATTGAATCACATCTTTGCCACATGATTGCATGTCAAACAAAGAACCGCAACTCATTTATTATTTGCATACATAGTTAACTTGAAAAAGGAAACTCCTGAGTCAAGCTTATGTTCATTCAATAGGACAAGTGCCTTCAAGTGCTCATCACCAAACTTTTTTTCAAAATAATATTGTGTTTTTAACAAGACTAGATGGGCAAGGATGTGGTCTTTGCATTAGAGTTCAACTAGTACCGAGGATAAATAATCCTAATAGCATTCATGGCTTTGGTTAAGAAATCTCCACATAAATTCATCAATTAAATTAGCAATTGCAATGAAACATTACAATTTCACTATTTTAACAACAATATACCACTTATCATGTGCACACATAGTGAAGACCCTTGTTGAAGGGCATTTGTAGTGAATATAATCCATAATATCAATAATTTATTTGAATTAAAAATTAATGTACATCTTCTTTAGATCACAATAAAGTGAATACAAATATAGACAACACATATTCATAGCTTCCACAAAGTCACAAACAAAAGTATTGCAACTTTGAGCAAACTTGATGACCTCATGGACTACCTCCAACATGGGCATAATGCAAGTGAAGCCCATGACAACCTCAACATCACATAATAACTTAATAGTTGTTTTGTTATTAGGATGGCATGGAAATCATCATTCTTTCTCACCACTAAAGGCTTGTGCTCCTCAAGAACCCTTTTGGTCGAAGACAACATGTAAATCCACATAGTTTTTAAATTGTGGAATAATTTGTTTCCCTTCATCTTCAACATCTAAACAAGTTTGCACTACTCAAGGTGCCTCTTGGGTGAAATGAAAATTATGTGTATGTGGGTTGTAAAAGCCCTCCAAGCTTTTGCACTAAGGGTTGCTTGGAAAAAGTTTACACAACTAGTTTAATCCAATGCACAACATAATGGACAACAAGCATGAAAGGAATTACATTTTTGGTTATTTATGTGGTCACACCATTGTGGACACCTATGAGGACATCAACACCATCAAAACCAAAACATATAAGCTTGTTATTGACCTCTTATACAATGAAACCCCAGACCAACAAGGAATTTAAACATTGGTTAGATTGTCAAATGTGCCACCACCAACCAACCTTTCCAAATTCAACAAAACTAGGATGTGTTTAAAGCCATCAACAAGGTAAGCATGAATGTTACCCCAAGATCGATTGTCGATCATGATCACCTTGTACAACTAATAACAAGGAACCCTATTACATGAATAGTTTTTAAAATTCTAATGAGCACAATGCGATGCATAACTTATGAAATTTTCCATCCAATGTTTTTTTGGAGTGTAACAATAACTCATGGCTTCAAAGTTAGTGAGAGGACAACCTTATTTCAAAAGCCAAAAAACAACAACAATTGCATAAACTTCTTTTTCCTCTTTCAAACCAAATCCCCCAAAACAACCATGTCTATCAATGTTGTTTTGTCAACTAGAAAAAAAATGCTCATGTTTTGCATGTTGCAAGTTTGGAGACATGTATTGCCCCACAACACAATTAGGTTTTTTTGTTTTGCATTTGCACCTCCCAACATGTTTCTAAAGGTTGTCGATTTTGGGAACCAAAAACTTTTCTCACCCTTTGATTTGTGTGCACACCCAACATCTAACCATATGCGCTTTCCCATTAAAGCCAAAAAGAACTTTTGTCCATGGAAACTCTATTGTCCAATCATCCTAAAAAATTGTAGTTTACTTCCCATTCCTTTACCCTTCTCTTTTTATTTTCCTTCTCTACTAAGATAACCTCAAGCCATGGGTTTTGATTCGATAACATGTTTGTATTATAATCTTCACAAGCATTGACCTTTGCATCAATGACACTACCATTGGTGTGAACTATAGTGCAACAAGATGGGTATAAACAATAATAGGACCAACCTAACTCGATGATGCAACATTCACATGAACACTAAGGACCCCAACATGAAGAAAGAAAACTTGTATTTGAACCAAAATCAATACAAAGGTGCCATGATGCACTTAAAAAAACATAATAAAAACCTTATGAAAGGAAGATGTCTCACTTTGAGCTTGAAACTTACACAAATGCAAATGTGAGAACAATGAAAAAGGTGGCATTTGAAAATTACATGAATATGTAAAATTTAGGAGGATTTCCTTAACAACTCCATGTAGATCTAAACCCTAATTTTATATTGCAATTTTAGGCTTTCACATAAACGTGTGATTTGTCTTGTTGATTGCACTTGCATTTTTATTTGAAGCACTGGGTAAGGCAAGGTGTCGCAATGCTCTTCTTCATGTAATTTTCATAATTTTCAAGATTTTGTAGTTCCAACACAATTATGCAAAAATGTAATGACAAGAAGCAACAATTCTTAAATTTCAAAACTTATGAAAAATGTACCAATTTAAACTCAAAGATTCTGTGTTTAACAATAATGACATCCTTCAGGTAGGTGAAGATCTAGTTCAAGACAACAATGGAATGATGTGAAAATGAAAATGAACTTAATATTCTCAAATGCAAAACTTTTACATGGAGCCCATGCCAACGATCACCTCCCCCAGAACATTCAAATGTTAGCAACCTATAATCCTAAACCCTAGGATATCATAGAATTGAATGTTCCATGATTTTGGATTATGCAAGGGATATTACACCCCCTATACTTAAGTGGCAAAATGAAACTAGTGAAACTTTGCTAGTTAAAAAGGCATTTGGTTTGGCACAATGACAATCACTTTCCACTTGAAATGGTTGATCCTTAATTCCACTCTTTTTACCATTGAAATCTCATCATGGATGACTTTCATCCTACAAGGTTATCCAATGTTCAGTAAGCAACCTAAGTTCTCATGAAACCATGGTTCCTTGGCAAAAAGGCCCAAGTTTTTAAGGGAACCATGGTCCCTAAAGCAAATGCTCCAAAATTACCAAGGAAACATGGTCCCCATGAGAAATGGACCCAAGTTCATAATAAACCATGCTTCTAGGGGTAACGGGTGAATTCCCTTCAAGAACCATATTTCCCTAAGACAAACGGACCCAAGTTTTTCAAGGAACCACGTTTGTAGGGCAACTAAATACTTTTCATCCATAATATGCAAAAAAATTCAAATTTTCATCTACATTATGGAACATTTTTCTCAACTTTTCATTGTGAAATGTTGCTTAATATGGATAGAAAGTATATAATGAATGAAAGTTTAAGACAAATGAAAACATAATATGGACGAAAAGTTACACATTGGATGAAAAGTTTTAAAAATTGCAACTCCCCTGCTTGCTTTGGGCAACTTTTGCACACTTTCCTGAAGCAACTTGATAAGGGCTTCCAAGTCCCCAGTCCTCAGGAAAGTTGTAACTCCCCCATCTTCTTTAGGCAACTAGCATGATGACGAAGTTGTATTCTATACTTTTTTTTTTCATCTATCATTTGAAAATAATGTTCAAATTGTACCGTGGAACCGTACCCTAGACTGTTAGGTAGAAGGCAACACTTCCAAACCAATGCATCAATTTCTTTCCTTGAAACGTCAGCCCCTCTCCCGTGCCCAACATGCACAGGACCTGCAGGGACTCTCCCCTGCCCAGCCTGCCCCTGCTGGCCACCATCACAGCCAGTCAGCCCCTCTCCCATTTTTGTCGGGCCCGACCCAGCCCGATCGGCCGTCCATGACGGACTCGAGCTCCGTCACAAACAGACGTAGTGAATTTATATATAAGATAAGTGACGATTCGGTGGGTCTCACGAATGTTCCCATTCAAGTACATTTTTTTCAAATTCAGAAATATTTTTTCTACAGCGGAGTGTTCTGCAGCTGTATCAACCTGGTGTCACATTTAACTCATTATTCCTGTTAGTGCTTGCTGGTTGGTTGGGGGAGAGTGCCCTGCACTCAAATACCATGTGACACTCAAGACTGGCTCCACGAGCAACAGCCCTTCTTTTTGTACCATACCTTTGTAGATACAACTACCAATGGTCCACTGTTCAACCAAAAATTCTCAGTGCAACTAAGAAGTTCGGCAATATTTTAAGTGTAGGATAACACCCTTAGTCGGGGCATTACCACATTAAGGGTCCCCTGGGTGGCAGCTGAGGGAGGGACTTGTTCCCTGCTCTTTGATGGGCTATATTGTGTCAAAACCTTGCAGAATTTTTATAAAAAATTCTTCATATGATATGCAGTGTGTGGGAAACCACTGGAGATGCTCTTGATTGCACTAGAAACCACATGCTATCACAACATATAATATCCATTTAAAACATAAATATACAAATGGTTTGGTAACAACTGTGGCCAACCTCCAAAAAGCAGTAATTTGTCTTTTACAGGGGTTGGAAAAGCCAGACCATCTGGCAGGATTTTGGAAGAGGCAAATTTGTTTCATGTCACATTGACTGAGGGCTTATGGAGAAAGTGGGCATCTGAAGATCCTCTAGTATATCCCATTAGGAGCCTTGCCCTGGAGTAAAACTCAGTTCACGTTGAAACCGGTACGACACAAAGCGCCTTTCCAAATGGAAAGAATTTTGTACACAAATATTCAGGTATGTATCTTAGATTGCAGAATTGAACTTCTTGAAAAGAATTGTTTCTGTGCCATTTTTCAACAAAATCTGTGTTGCACCCATCGTTATATAATGTGCCATTTTTAAACAAAATCTGTGTTGCACCCTTGCCGACACCCTTGTCATGGTGGTAGGCACCCACTCCTCTGATACATAATACATGACAAGCCAAAATCAGCACCACAATTTCTGCCACCAAAATAGTGATAAGATTTTGACATCTCATCACAAATTGATGGCGAGAATGAAAAAGGTGAACAAAATACGTGTCAATTGAACAGATCCCTTACCTTTGTACATGAACAATGGCAAATAGGCAATAGGCCACAAGTTACATTGACTTGATATATGTCAAGATGTAAAAGGGCCACATAAACACTGACACAAAATAGGATAGATGGGGTGAATTTGGCATTCATTTTGTATATGTTCAAATGCAAAAGAGTAACACATAAGCACAACACACAAAAGAGGATGGATTTGATGAAAGTTATATTGACTTTACATATATTAAATTATTTTATGTATGTTAAGAGGCCAAGAGGGGGAGATTTTGTTGACTCTTTGTCCCTAGGGGGGGCTATGGTGAACCCGCACCCACCAGTGCACTAAAGGATGGATGGTAAGTGGTCAGGAAACAGTTTTCTGTTAGGTTCCAGTTCCCTAGTTAACCATAGTGGTTAGCTCAGTTACTTTTTATTTAACTGCCTATTTATTAACAACCCATGAGCAGATTGTTAGTTGGTAGGTAATAAAAACAGCAATTATCTATGGATAAATCGTCTACTTACCTAGTAATTACCTATTTTCCTACCTATCTATCTATATATATGAGACCTATTTGCTACAGAAATGGTTACCACCGTGAAACAGAATATAAACTCAGTTGAGGTTCGTTCATCCACAACTGAGTAGTAAGGGGCATCCAGTGGATGGTGTGCCTCCCTGGTGAAGAAATTTCCCCCCTTGCTGTAAGCAGGAATTGGGCAGAAAATTTCATCTCGAACTCAACTGAAGGTGTGAACCAATGAGCATGTTCCAAAGAAGTACATGCATGTAGATGAGAAGTTCAAGATTTGGGAAGGAGGTTTGTTCTAGATTCAGTTTGTTTGCACCTTGAGCATATAATATAACCTCTCCTATTAATTAGATAAGGTGCCTCCCAAGTTCTATTTTATTTTATTTTATTTGCAACAAGCCAATTTGATTGGCCCATCACTCCAAAAAAATGAAACTACAGAGGCTCCCCAAAATGGAAGGTTCTGTTTTGAAGTGTAGAGTTCCTTCCCTTTGGCCCAGCTGTATAGCAGAGGAAAGGAAGACAACATTTGCCAAAGCATATGGGATAAAAGTGAGGTGTTATGGAGAATATCTTGAGGAACACATTGAGGACTTCAGGAACATATTGGGAACTTGATGGGAACCCATTGAGAACTATAACAAAAATCCATAGTGAGAACACATTGGGAACCAGTGGAAAATGAAAAAATAATTTAATTTATGCCAAAGCCACCAAGGTACTCCAGTGACAAACAAAACAAATAAGGGGTGTGTCACACTGTGGCCTTGCCATATACTTTAAAAATTTGTTTTAAGGCAAAAGAAGAATTATGAAAATTCAAATATTTCACTATGCAATAATATAATCGTCAAAAAACTCCTCTCAAAGAAACCAAAATCCTTCAAGATATTATAACTCTATAACCGATCTCAAGTTTCAACACAAGCCAAATGTCATCTTTCAAAAATCCTCCTATAAAAAAAGACTTACTACCTAGGGGCCAAAATCCATTAAGCTACTATACTCTATAATGAATCTAAATACAGTATCCTCGCCTTGCTAGGCAAGGCCAACAAACTTTCATAAATAGAATTGTGTTTTTAATTGCCTTCTAGAGCAAGATATTAATTTTTTGTATGTGTATGTTTGTTATTTTGCCTTGGTGACCAAGCTTAACATTTAAGCAGGGACGGCGATTCTTCGAGGGCACCGTCTCGCGCAATCGCCAGGAAAGATTGTGTGCAATTTCTGTGTTTGTTTCTGTTTTGGATTGCGGCCGCTCCAAACTAATAAAGCGCGAATTTCAATGAGGTTTTTGTATTGCACTGTGGTTCTTCTCATCAGTTGTGGTTTGTTTTCCTTTCGTAGTTGGTCGTCTTCTGGAGTGAGTGGTTGAACAACGAACTGCAGAAAGAGTTCCCCCCTCACCCTCGTAATAATAATAATACCACTAGGTTCTTGCTCAACTCCGAGACTGAATTTGAAGAGAAGAACAAAATTTTTTGGAGAAAGAAAGAAACAATGATGAGGTACCGGGTAATTGGAAATGGGTTGCCGCTTTTGTTGTTGTTGTTGTTGGGTGTGTTGTGTGGAGCTGCTGCTTTGAGAGGTGGCTTTAGCAGCAGCCTGGAGCAGCAAGCGCCGGAAGGCGGAGATGGAGTGAATGTTGTCGATGCAGCAGCAGCAGCAGCATCTGGATGTCAGTCTTTGAACCCTAGTTTTGTGAGGAGGGAGACGTTCAGATCACCTGCAATGATATTCAGGCCTGGAGATGCAAAGGACAAGTTCTTCCATGGTGAAGTGCCTAAAGGCCATATCGGAGTGAGAGATTTCTTCGCTGAGTTCGTGGATGAGGATGGCGTTTCGGTGCCGCTGCACGAGGTTTACCTTCATCACTGGGTCGTCGCTGAGTTCGTGCTGCCGAAGGAAAACCTGGCGAGGCATATGGACATGGTGATGAGGGATATGAGGAATTCTCACACTCCTTCTCGTACAGGTGATGATGTTGTTACTTTAGGCCGGAGACATGGCCACCATCATCATCATCATCATCATCATCATTATGTGAGGTCTGAACGCCAGCGCCATCCTGATCCCTTGAATTTCATGGGCGTTGGAGGTGAAACTCGCGGCACCGAAACTCGGTACCCTGCCCCTTTCGCCATGGAAACAGGAGCCGCAGCCAAGATCCCCAAGGATTTTGAAGCAGTGTGGATCCTGAACGTGCACGGTATCGATACCAGAGGAGCTGTGAACAAAATTGGTTGCACTGAATGCAGGTCAGAACCTCGCACCAGCTTCCCTTGTAGTACTAGCTAGTTCCTTTTCTTCACTCCCAAAGCTCCTCTTGCGATGCCAAAAAAAAAACTCCAAAAAAATTATGAGCTCCAGAATTCTAATTCTGGAGTTCCAGGGGTTTCTCATTAGTTTAAACTTCCTTAAGTCTTAGAAGCACATGAAAGCTCCAGGTTTGTGTATGTATGTATGTATATGTGTATGTGAGTTGGATCTATTCGGTGCAGATGTGATTTGTACAATGTAACAACAACAGAGAAAGGGGATCCCCTGCCAGAAGGGTACATGGGTGGGCTTCATTGTTGCTCAGATGAAAGACGTTGTGCTGTTGAGGAAGGTTTTGTTAATGGTCCCAAGAGGACTCTCTATTTACAGGTAATGAAATTCTTGCCATTCTTTCAAGACCTTAACTGTATGAAACATTTCAGCAGATTACAGTTTGGACTCCAATTCTTTAGTAATCCTCCTCCCATTACTTCCAATTTTTCTCCAACCAAATATTCATGGCTTAGCATTAGTCCCTGCACTCCTGCAAGACTGCAAGCTTGAGTATCACTTGAGAGGACATGCAGGTCATGGGGGATGGCTTCTGATTCCAGACCTTGAGCTGACTGGAAGGGACATTAGACGAACTTTTGAGTGTTGCTTTGTACAGGATCTCTAAGCAACAGACATGGGTGGATTTGGTTGTGTAATCAGGAGGAATTAACTTGAGGGGTTGAATGGGCAATGTTTGTTTTGCAGTACACATGGGAGTATGTGGAATGGGATGCATGTGTTGTGCCTACTACTCTGTTGGGCATTGATGTGACAGATAAAGATGGTTCAGGACATGGTCTGATTGAGTATACAGTAGAAGGATCATGTGGTGCTCATGCAGATCCTCAATCTGAAGAATGTGTTGACACTCGGGATACAACTGTAATTGCTCCCTTTGGAGGAAAAGTGGTGACCGTAGTGTCTCACTTACACTTAGCAGCCTTGGATTCCAGTCTCTGGGGAGAGGATGGGCGCTTGATCTGTAATTCTCCACCTGTTTATGGCCATGGAACTGAAGCTGGCAATGAGGATGGTTACATTATTGGGGTGGGTTCATGCTACCCTGCTCCAGGGAGCCCAGGTTCCAGAATTATTGAGGGTGAGCGATTGCATTATCAAGTGAAGTATAGTAAAGTAGATGGTCCTCATACTGGCGTAATGGGCCTACTAGCCATAAGGATGGTTAAAGATGAACCTCAGAATCCTACTTTGTGGCACTCAATCTTGACTTATCTCAACAATTTAGTCTCCTGGATATCAGAGTCTCGGTTCTCTCCGATCCAGTCCCTGTGAAAGATGGTGGAGTTAACATAAACAGGTGATGTATAGTCAGGGTGCATGTCTTTAGTTTGGGTTCTGATCCTGTAGAAATATCTATGGGTTAGTTAGTAGTGTGCATGTGTTGTGTTGCAAAAGTGATCAGGTGAAGAGCATCCTGCATCAGTTGTGCTTTTTCAGGTATAGACAAGTTCTGGAATATAGTTCAAGGCAGGAGTGTCAGAACATCTTCCTTTGAGATATGTTCAGGAAGCTTGAAGGATCATTTACTATGATTTATTTTTGGTGTTGATTTCCCAACTTAAGAAAAGTATATATTAACTATATAATAAAACCTGAGCTTTGTTGAGGAGACTTTTCAGACATTCAAAACATTAGAGATCACCTTGACGTAAACTCGTGTCTCCTAATTCTCCATGGACTGCATTCTCCCACATGACATCAAACGTGAAGATTATGGTGTTAGGTTTGCAAGATGTAAATTTGCTGAAGTCTGCACTGATTGTATGCATCTCTGTAGCCCATTGGTGGAGCCATTTTGCTGGAGGATTTAAGAAGGCTTGTCCAAGATACAATTAGATCAGACTATGTTTAAAAACTGTTTCTCATGTTCACAGTGCCTTAAACCCTGTACAGGGCATGAATGGGTCATTTTCCACAGGGTCTTTTGCCATAGCACCTTGTTGATGTCTAAATTATCCACAGGAGAAAGGGTCTAAACCTAGACCTATGTAAAGAACTGCCCCTTTTTTTTCTTGGCTTCTTTTTCCTTTCACTTCTTTCTGACCTAAAGTGGCCTTTTTGACTTAAAGTGGAGTGTACAAGGCTGTTCAGCTTTTGCCTTTCATTGCGACCGATGCTGTCATTGTGTTGTTTTTTTTCTTGCAGCTGAAGGTTCTCCACACCTTGTTTCTGGTGTTGCTTCATCAAACTTCTGTATCTTCTGTTGCTTCATTGCATTTCTTCTTTCATGTTGTTTCATCGCTCTTCACTGTCATGACTTCTTTTGCTTCACATCTTCTCCATTGGGTCTGCTTCTTGTGCATTGTGCTTCTTCCTGTGGTTTGTGAGCACTTCCTGTGCATCATGCATGCTTCTTCCTGTGCATTGCATTTCTTTCTATGTTTCTTCATGGCACTTCTGCTTCCTGATTTGCTGTTGGAGTGTTGGTGTTTTTTATTTGAGTTGGGATGAGTGAAATCCAGACAATTGAACTTTGAAAGATCTGATTCACATTTCTTCCCAGAATATCCAATTTGTGCAACTGTATCCAGGATAGGAGATGTCAAGTGTTCACATTCTGCTACCTTGGTTTCTATTGTATTTGTAAAATTTACCATTTTATATTCTACAATGCTATGCACAACCATTTTTATCCCATCACTTTCTTTTGGGGGAAAAAATTTGGTATTGTCTTCTCTTTTTCTCAAAACCATGTCTTCAGTCACCAGAAACCGAAAGAAGCCCCTACCACAAATGTTTTTGATCAAACTCTACAAGCAATAGAGTTTGCCTTGAAGGAAAGCCTAAGGGAGCTATGGGATGGTAAAGTAGGGGGCTAAGGGACTATGGTTATATAGCTATTGGGTTATTAGGCTATATCATCTATTAGGTTATATTAATTATATTGGCTATATGATCTATGGGTGATACAGATATATGGCTATAGGCTAATAGGGACTTTAGGCTATGCATTTAGGGTTCTGAGCTTTGATTTTAGAGTTCAATTTTTAGGATTTTGTTTGGTTTTTTTATGGTTTAAGATTTTGGTTTAGTTTTTGAGATTTTGGACTTGAAATTTTAAGTTTTAATTTTTAGGGTTTTTGTTTTTTTGGTTAAGGTTTAACTTTTAGGGTTTAATTTTCAAAGTTTAGGACTTGATATTTTAGGATTTATCTTTGGTCATTTTAGGGTTTAAATTTTAGGTTTGAAGATTTAAAATTCTAAGTTTTAGTTTTTAGGGTTTGCGTTTAGTCTGTTTAGGGTTTAACTTTTCGGGTTTAGGACTTGGGATTTTAGGATTTAGATTTTAAAGTTTTTGTTGGGCTTTTAAAAGTTTTAGTTTAAAGTTTAGTTTTTGAAGGTTTAAGATTTAAAATTTTACAATTTAGTTTTTAGATTAAGGCTAATATTTTGAGATTATGATTAAGGTATGCCTTGCGCTCATGGTTAAAGGTTGACATTATGAATCATATTTTAAGGCTAGGGTTGGGGACCATGATTAAAGTTAGAGTTGGGTTATGGTTTTTGGGGTTTTGGTGCTTAAAGTCTGATTTTCAATGTTTTAGGGTAAGGTTTAATGTAAAGTTTAAATAACATGATCAAAATGAGTATTTAGGACCAATGTGTTACTTAGGAACATGATTAGAAGTTTAGTTAAGATGTAAGTAAGGTGGGTAAATAAAAAATCAGCCCAAAAAATATGGATTTTGTGTAGGCTAGGTAGGAGGGAAGATTCTAGGTCATATGGGCTCATGGTGATTATAAGGGAGAGCTCAAATCAAAGTATCCTTTTCATTTTCACTCTAGCACACAAGATGTCATCCTTAAGCTCAAGGCATGTTTAATAGTGATTGGAGCTGTGTCACAAGTGATGAGGAAATGTTGTTTGATGAGGCAGATAAAAAAAACACTTATGTATTTTCAATGTGCTTTCAATGTTTTCAATTTTGAAAACTTTCTTAATGACAAGAAAGATGAGGAGATTGAACAATTTGTTGATGGAACAATTAGAGTCTAGAATGTGGGTCACACCAATGTTGTTAGAAAACCTCACCAACTTCACATTGACAAAGATTATGAAAACACATCTAGAATATATTTAAAATATTCTCAAATTAAACAAAGTATTATTTTAATATTCTATTATTTCCTAGCATACCAAAAAGTACCTCTCTTAGGTGTTTCATAAAATAATATACAAAGGGTTGCCCTTGAGTGTAGATCCAATGCGCTAGGGAAATGCAACACTTGAGAGTGTTGTCCCTTATAAGAAAAAACAATTGATACCCAAGGGTTTCCCCATGGAAAATCACTCCAAGCACAGTTTCATACTCGAGGAAGGTGAGGTTCCAAAACGAATGTACATGTGTTGGTCAGAATTTGCAAGATGTAACTCAAAAGTTCCAAATATGCCTGTAATGTGATATTACCTATTAAGCGGGATGGGTGCAAGCACTTTTGTGAGGATTGTTGTCTTCTAAAGTGGCATATTAAAAGGGATGCATACCTCATCCTCTAGTGGTAGAGGATGCGCTGAATCACTTGCATGGTCATGCAAACTGTTGTTTTCGTAGTAACCATGAATGGATGGTGAACATGGAGTGTCTGTTTACACAGATAACTGAGAAAGAGGAGGTGGGAAGTGCAAGGGGTTGGCTAGCAGCTCATGAAACAGCTGCAGTAATGAATGCCTACATCACGTATCAGAAAGGTTTCAAACTAATTGCTCTAGAGGCAAACAATATGATATGGGTTCTAAGTGATGAGCATTTTGACTGGCTCCAAAACACTGCCATGGTTCCAAGAAGAAGCACTCAATGCAGTGAAAAGGTGAAGTACATTCACCAGAAAGTAGCCTACCAAAAGGTAGCTTCACAAGTTTGAAAGGTGAAATCACAATCTGTACAGAACTTTTTGGCAATGCAAAACATCAGTGGGCCTGGAATTATGTCTACAAAATGGTCTTCATCTTTCTTTGGTTTAAATACAGGACATGTAGTAATGATTTTGTCATATTATGGTGTTATTGCCTCCTTCCAGACAGACAGTTACTACTGGCCAGCTTCTTCCGCCAAGGATTGCTAGAAGCCCCAGATCCCAACCAACTTAGAGTTCTGGTTCGTCGAGTTACCACATTGCAGCTGGGTAGGCCGCAATGAGCAAAAATACTAGCATGACTTGATGCATTTTGTGCCTTCTTAAACCAATTACAAGATGACCATCAGGGCCCGCTTCTCACTACTAGCTTGAGTTTTGCTCGATCCTCCATCTACCAAAAAATATGAGAAATAGAAAGAAGAAAACAAACGAAGCTTAGAACAGAGACCAGGAAAGATCGCCAAGATACGCCCTCAAGCATCCACTGCACAGCCTCCGCAGTGACATCTTGCAAAGCCTTCCGCAGAGCTTAGTCCCTGATCCACTGCTGCCAAAACCATCTGAAATAACTTCGCCTATAAGCTCCCTAACTACCGTCGCAGCCCCCGCTCCCACACTAGTCCTTCTGCGCGCACTAGGCGTCCGCTCTACCTTCTCTGCCATAACCCAAATTTACCTCTCTGCTCAAAACAACAGGCCGTTCAAATGTCTCATACAACTACCATCAAAGATTGGACTGAAAAAATTGGATTTTCACAAACGAGTCATGAAACCACAACTATTGCAACTGAAAATGTGTGTAGTTGCGATGTGCAAACGGGCAGCAAAATTTGAAGGTGGAGGAGGCTGTTGTGGCTGGCCATTTTGGGATGAACTCAAACCATTTAACCTAAGACCAAACCAAACACTGAGGTGGGGGATTTTCTTTTTTTTGGTTTCCTCTCACAGGCTCACCCTTCCCTTAGATTTCAAAAATTTCCCCCTGCCCTTTTTTCTTTCCTCTTCCTTTTCCTTCCCCTTTGTTCTTCTTCTCTTCTATTGCTGTCGTTGTAGCTTCTTCTTCATCATTTTTCTTCCCTCTTTTTATTCATTGATATTATTATTGTTTTTCTTCTTCTCTTTTGGTGTTGTTATAGATTGTTCTTCCTGATCATTTTTTTTGGCCCTTTTTTTTGGTATTTAGTTTTTTGCTTCATTTTTTGTTTTTTTTTTATTTATTTATTGTTGTAACAATCTTTTCTTCTTCATTTCGTTTTTTTTATGTTTTCCTTTTTCCTTCTTCCAACATTTTTATTCTTTTCCATCACATCATTGCACTTGCTACCATTGCTTGTTGCACCATCATTTAGTTATGCACATCATGCCATGTACGTTTTGCCTTTATCTTGGTCCTCTTTGTTTTGTTTTGTGAAACGAGAGCATAAGTATTCTTTTTAAAAGGTGCTATAAACAAAAATATAGAAGAATAAAAGAGAAGGAAATGAAAATTTAGAAAAGAAAGAAGGTGGAAAAAAAAAATTAGAGGAAGACAAAGAATGTTGTTTTCTTTTTGTTTTTCTAGTTTTTTCTATTTTTCTAATTCCAAAGAAGAAGTTTTTTAAAAATTCTTATTCCTTTTTTTAATTCAAAAAAAAAAAAGTTTTTCTTTCCTTTTTATTGCTTTTTTTTCTTTCATTTTTTTGGTTTAATGCTAGAAAGTTTTCTTTTCTTTTCTTACATTTGTCCTAAAGACTTTCTTCCCCCTTATTTTTCCTTTTTTTTTTTGGTCTTTAAAATTCCAAAAGATGACAATTGTTTTTCTATTTCTCTAATTTCTTATCTTCCTTTTTTTTTGTTTTTAAAATCTAGTAGATGATATATGTTCAGACCCATGTTTCTTTTTTTAAATTTGATTTACAGTTTTCAAACTTTCATATTAATGTGTATCATGTGTTTGATGCAAACTTTGAATAACTATGAAATACCAATTTCTAACCAATGTCATTCAACTCCAATTGTATCAGTATCAATTTTACATTCATCAACATGCTATTAAGATGGTTACAACAACAAGAACTTATCGATGACACATGGTATGGTGGGTAATGAACATAGTTTTAGAAAGGGGTCTTTTGAGGTTAGAAAATAGCATGTGTATCTTGGGTTTCTTTGGCATAAACAATGGCATGGAGTTCATGCTTTCCATTTTAAGAACATTTTAAAAAGTTTTCATAGATTTCATATTTGCATCAATTCATACAAGTTTTGTCTTATTGCAATTGTAACCTCACACTTGTATTATGCTTGCATGCCTTGAATGTGAGCATTGCATTAATACTTTGCTGAAATTTTCCTTAAAATACGAGTCTGAAACATATTACAATACTACATTATTACACTAAAAGAATTTGAAAAACAAATGTTCAATGTGAAATATTTGCATAAAGGTCACAAAATAAATGTTAGTTTTGTTAGACTGATTTTGCAATACCCACATTTGAAGCATAAAATGTTGGCTGGTTTTTTTGAATGGTTTGTACAATATCCAAATGTTGGGCATAAAATATGCATATTCAATGAAAAATTGATGATGGTAAAAAATAAAGAAATTAGAAAGGAAAAAAAATTGTGATAAATAATAGAAGAAAATTTAGAACAAGAAAAAAAGAATTTAAAAGGAGAAAATTATATCAAAAGAAAAAAAACTATAAAATTAATTTAAAAAAAGAATAGGAATTCAAAATAATAATATAAAAAGAAAACTTGCATTTTGGTCACAAAATATGTAATAATTATTGAGGTGTATTGTATTTCAAATGGCATTGCTTTCATATGTAGGTATCGTATTTTGTCATTAAATTTTCAACTATTTTAGATTCTAACAATAATTGACAAAATATGCAATACTTACATGTGGGTCACAAAAGTTGATTGAATGTGCAATACATGCATTTAAGGTTACCGTCATACTTTGTATATCATGTATTGGCAAATGTTAGCATTGTGTAAATGATAGGTAGGTAGGTGAATAGGTAGGTAAATAAATAGGTGGATAAGTAGATGAGCGGTTAGGTGGGTAAGTAAATAAGGAGGTATGTAGGTAGGTTGGTGGCTAGGCAAGTAGGTATGTAAACAAATTTAAAAAAATTTAAGTCAATAATGTAACTAGGTCAATAGGGTAGTTAGGTAAATAGGGCAACCAAAAAGTTATGTTAAAAAAATTTGTTGAAAGAAAAGTCTTTAAATTAATTCAAGAAAATATAAAAGTTTTGTCAAAAGGTATACATTTTGCTAATAGGTATAAGTTTAGCCATGAAGAAATTGAAGTTTTTCCAAAAGATAAAAAATTTGGGAAAAATAAATAATGATTTTGTCAACATGTAAAAGTTTAGCCATGAAGAGATAGAAGTTTTGCCAAACGTATTGGTTTAGCCATGAAGAATAAAAAGTTTTTTCAAATGGTAGAAGTTCAACAAAAAATAGATAGAGGTTTTACTAAGAGGTGTAAGTTTAACTAAAAATATATAAAGGTTTTGCTAGGAAGAAAAGGTTTAGCTAAAAAGAATTAAAAGTTTTTCCAAGTCATAAAAGTTTAACCAAAAAGAGATAGAGATTTATTGAAATGTAAAAATTCAATTAGAAAGAGGTAAAGGTTTTGCCAATTGATGAAGGTTTAATCAAGAATAGATAAAACTTTTGCCAATGTGTAGTGATTTAACCATGAAGAGATGGAGATTTTGTCAAAAGCCAAGAAGAATTATAATTTTTGCTAAGAGGTAGAGGTTTAGGTAAGAAAATATGTAGGTTTTGTTGAGGGGCAAAGGTTTCGCCATGAAAAGATAAAAGCTATTTTCATTATTTTTCTCAATGTATTCACACCTTTAGATTTGCACATTCAAATTTATTTGGTTGAAATTTGGCAAATGGGTTTCTTTCCTCGTTGAGTTCAATTCATGCCTTTGGTTTGCTTTATTTGCTAATTACTTCTTCCTATGTGTGGTGCCATGTTGATTTTTTTTTCTAAGTTGAAATCACTTTTGATTCTATCACTGACTCATTTGTTTCTTGTTACACTTTCTTGGATAAGAGGAGATCGTGTATTTGATTGATGTGGGTCTTGATGTTCCTTTCACACTATAATGGTCTCAATATAAATTTCCTTTAAGAAGTAATATTGAAAAATGGACCAATAAGAGATTTCCATATTTTTGGCCACCTTGTATAATTTATCATGAAATGTTGGTGATAATCAATTTCAAATTCAAGAAATCCATAAAGAAATGCATGGTTGATTGATATGAATAAATTTGGGTTCATATATAATTCAATCAACCATGTATTAGCATATGGGTATATTCAGGATATAGTAGCTCAAATATGATAGATTCAAGTATCCCTAATAGTCCAAAAAAATCATGGAATAGGGTTTTGGGGGGTCAAATTTAAAGACACTGATGTAAAATGATGTATGGTTGTGCATCATCATTGGTCAATATTTTACCATTTAGTTTTTGAAATCTTCCTGCTTACTTTTCCTTCTTCTATGTCTATTGTTCATTAATGTTAGTGTTAAAAGGCATGCATAGTCCAATGGTAATCTCTTTCGTGTGACATGCACCAAGCAATTATCACATCAAACTTGTGCGTGGATGTTTTTTTGTCAACATTTACTTCAAATGCAATAAAGTTGTCATGACAGTACATTTACAAATTGATTAATGAGCTTTTTTAGTTTCTATGCACATTTTTATCTTTTACCATGTCACTTAAAAATGCAAATGACAATTTGATTTGTGGTATTATAAATAAAAGTTAATGTGGCAGTTTGAACACAAGTGATTTTAAGAAGAAGGTCAAAATTGAAAAACTAGTGTCATCATGGGTTGAACCTATGTATGGAGCACAACCAAACATCATTTTTGACCCAAAAAAATAGTTTATCAAAAATAGTTTGTTGAAGTATATGGTGTTTGCAACAAGGGTCCATCACCCAAGTGTCTAAAGTTGGGTAGGGACGTTGAAGAATCAGAAGTAAAAAAGTTCTTTAGGTCAAGTATCAATATGAATGGCTATTGATACACTTGATTTAATGATGAGGAGATTATAATTCAAGTAGAAAACTTGTGGATGATCTCACATCAAATAACGCAACTGTGCCCTCACACACATATAATCAACAAGGTAAAGGCACAAGGTATTGTCTACCAAAAGAAAGGCAAAGATATTAATTGGGCAATTTTTGCCAAGTGGATAATCTGAGACTAGCTTAAAAAAATACAATTTTCCAAGGCGATTAGAATTGGAAACAAATTTGGTAATTTTAATGATGATGATATTGTTGTAGATTTAGAAGTAGAAGAAGACAACACAAGTATTAAAGACAATGCCATGCCTCCTCCATTTAGCCATGATTATATTTCTCTTGAGAGCAAATTGAAGCAATTAGAGAGTTACAAAAATATGTTTATGCTTTAGAGAAAGACATGCCATCCATAGAAATTGAGATTTCATCTCTATTGAAAACTAAAGATGACATGTGCAAACAAAATATAATGAGCCAACATGATTACTTTAGAAAAGGATTACATGTCTTTTTTTTCAAAAATAAATTTTTCATATGAATGAATTTTGGAACAATTTTTTGTAATTTTTTATAATAAATGCTTATAGTTGTCCTAGTATATGACATGTTTTTTTCTTTATCAGTTTTGAATAAATATGAATTTTTGAAAGTGTATTGATTCCTTGTAAATTTTGTGTTATGTTGTATTTATAAAAATGATAACAATTTCAAATCATAACCAAAAATTCATTTAATTTTTTTTATGTTTTTAAAAATAATAAGCTACAACTTTTCTTAACAAGTCATGTAGATTATACTTCATTTATTTGTGGTAAAGGACTTTTAAGGTTTTAAAATTTTGGATCAATTTTGGAAAGTTTTTCGAATTTTCAAAGTTTTAAAATTCCACATATTTTAGGGTATGAGTGTTTTTTCAATGTGGCTAACAGGTCTTTATCCTTTTTAATTTTTTCCCATCAAATGTGTTTTATTATATGAGTCCTTTTGATAGTCCTTTGCAAAAGTGACTCATGTCTAACACCATAGGTGTTCACTTTTAAAGGTTCTAAATCAAAACTTAAACTTAAAATTTTATCAAATGGATTTTTGGTTGAATTCCTTGATATTCATATGAATGAAAAAGTAACAACTTGCCATGATTATCATGGCTTTAAATGACAAAACTATTTATCCAATTTTGACTATTTTTCTTTTCAATTTGACGTTTTTTTTGGTTCATTGGATTGTGATTGCACCCTGCTGTAGAACTTGAGAAGGTTGTCAACCAAATCAAGGATTGTGAAGGGTCAAAACATAGTCAAAAGAGCCACAAAGGGTGTCAAATGTTAAATTTTGTCATAAAAAACTAAAGATTCGTTTTTTTCCCATTTGAAACCACGGTAATCATGGCACATTTTTCCTTTTCAATACACATGAATGTCAAGAAACTCAAATTAAAAATTCATTTTATCCAATATTAGGTTTTGCTTTAGTTAATGACTTTTGAAGCAAATTTTTTTTATTATTAAAAAATGACATTTTTACATATAAAAAAAGTGAGTTGAAGGTAAAAAAATATGAGATGATAATAACCAATTAGACACACACAAAAAACATTCACAATTTTAAAATCTCAAAACTTCAAAGTATGTACATTTGAAAATTCAAAATTTTTAAACTTCAAAAATGTTTTATCACATATAAATGAAGTATAATGTACATGACATATTAAACAAAGTTTTAGTTTATATTACATTAAATTCAACTTTAGATTTTAACATTTTTGGTATGATTTCAAATTATCATCATTTTTCAAGATGAAACATACACTAGTAAAAATTGGCCAAAATGAAACCACTCTATTTGCAAAACATTTGGACATTTTTGGAATTATTTGTGACTTAGTTATTTTGCAACTATAGTTGGTCATATTGCGACTACACTACAACTAGTTTGCGACTATTTTGATGTTCATCCAAGAAGAATAATTTATGTCCCATTAATTGCAAATGTGACTGATTTACATGCAACCTTATGAATATACAAAGGTGTATTTTGTAAATTTAAGGGAATAAACTTGGGTGTATTGTAAATGTATATTTTGAATGTACATGAACAACCATATTAGATGTGTATTCAAGTATTTTTATCAACATAAATGGTTTCGATAGTATGGTTACACTAATTAATGTATATTTTGAGTATACAAAAATTTTATGTAAGATATTTACCAAATATAATGTGCCCATATTACAAGTTTATCCACACCATCTTATTGTATATTTTTAAAATATTACAAATGACATATTATTATTATTATTATTATTATTATTATTATTATTATTATTATTATTATTATTATTAAACTTTTAAAAATAATTACAATAAATCATATATAATAAAAATAAAAATAAAATAACTAACCTAGGCTAGCTACAAACTACTTTATTATCATTATAAGTAATCAATTATCAATAATTACCAGGAAATATTGATATATATTTTAAATTTGTTATGTTTCAATTTTATAATTAATATATTTTAATTATGAATTACTCAGTGATTATAATCAATTACTGATATATATATATTATTTTCAGTTTTATTATTTTATTATTTTATAATAATTTCTAGAGTAGTTAGAATGGAAATTTAATAAATTGTTATACAAATGTAAAAATCATTTCCAAAGGACAAATACACTTATTAAAAATATAAAATATGTGTAATAGTTCATAAATAACTATAATGAGTGAAGTAACAATACGAGTAATAAAAATAAAATAGTTAACCTTGGTTACCAACTAACTACAATAATAATTAAGTTAATTTTATTTTTTATTAAATATTTACATTTATATTTATTATCAACTATAAAAATGAGAATTATAATGGGAAAATTATAATAAAATAATTAGCCTAGGCCAGGTTTTAATTATATTATTAACATTAATACTCAATATTTATAATTATCAATTATTATTTACTAAATATTTTGGTTATTATATTAATTTATATGGTTATGAAAGATTGATCAATTAATTATTAATAATTATCTAATTATTAAAATATTAGCCAATTATTAGTTAAGTAAATTGATTGATAGATCATTATAGTTAATATATAGTTAAAATTTAATATTATTATTGTTGTTTATGTACCTAATAAATTAAGTAATATTTAATGATAACTAATAATATAATTAATTGAATAATCATAATATATTGATGATGATTATTATAAATAATAAGTAATTTTACTAGTTAATCAGTTGATTTATTAGTTCATTAGTTAGCTACTTAGTTAGCTAGTTTGTTGTCAGTTACCTACTTAATTATATACTTTTGAAGATGAGTCATAAACGACTTGCAACTAAAAAGTTTATCCCATATGTTTTGGCTTTCATTCTCATTTTGAAAAGTATATAAACAATGTGTTTTGTTTTACATTTTCATATTTAAAAGCATGAACATATGGGATGAGCCAATAAAAACGACTTAACTCAAAATAAAATTTAAATATTCATGTACTTACACCTAACTACCTACTTCCCTAATTTACCTACCTATTTTTTTACCTACCTTTCCATTTGAGTGCGTATTTGGCCTAGGTAGGTAAATAAATCCTATATAGATAGGTGTTTAGCCTAGATGGGTAGGTAGGTATATAGGTAAGTAGATACGTAGTTCAACCTACATACCTAAATATTGATTTAAATTTAATTTGGACAAATTTAATTAATATGCCATGTGGTAAATTTCTTTTGCACCACATGTCACAATCTAAACCATCCAAACATAAAAATTAAAAATTTTAGATTATTTCAAAATAATAATAAAATAATTTCAATTACTAAAAGTTGGGACACATGGTAACACACAACTTGTTCCCATTGTTCATCAAGAAAACATATATGATTAGTCAAGGGATGAAGGCATATTTTGTTGATTTATTTTTTCATATAGAATTTGTTGTCATTTGCAACTAGTGCAATACAACTTGTCTAATGCAACTATTAGGATTTTAATTGCAAATGTTGTTTGCAACTAAAAATTAATCGCAAGAACTAGTTACAAAATGGCCATTTTCTATTAGTGGTAGAATCTACAAGGAATTTATGCATTTTCTAAAATTCATATTTATTATAAGATGATTTTAAAAATTTATTTATTGGGGCAATTTTAATCATTTTTTCATAACAAGTTGCAAAAATAATCATTCAAAAATTCATTTGTATGAAAATTTTATTTTGGGGGAAAAAGACATGCAGTCCTAATGTAAATTAATGCTTATGGCTCCTTTGAGTGCATTTTGACCTAAAGGGCTTATCAAAGGAGCAAATGCCAAAATTTCAAAATTATTGTAGTAGATGGATGCCCTAATATTATAGGTTTCGAATTTGCGATCATAAGGTGACATCACAAAAACTATAACAGTTGCACTTGTTAAACAATATGTTTTACAGCATGAACTGAACTCCCATGGTCTCATGGTTGATGCCTTGAAAAACTTGCTAATAATGGTGGAGGTTAATCATGCTATTGGTGTGGTAAAAAACTTAAAGGCACAACAAGAGTGGAAGAGGATAACTAGTAAAATGGATGTTTGGAAAAGACAAAGGCTACACTTTGCACCCAAGTTTAATGCATGAAGAGTTACAAGCAATGTCCATCATTTAATCCATCACCTTTGCCAAATTTTTTTAATGGAAAGTGATGTTTCACCAATTTTGACTTCATCTGCATTAATACTACCATGTCCATTTTGCCATAGACTTCCTTTGTGGGATTGCAAACTTAGTTTCATTGAAAACATATGGCTTAGAAGGCTAATCCTTTAGTAATGTGGTTAGGTTGTGTTTCCAAATAGATAATATTTTTCTAATGAGATAATTATCCCTAACATGGTCAATAAGACCATGGAACAACATGTTTTCCTTACCCTCGTTGAAGCCACAATGGTCACTATTGCATTTGACCTTTAGATCTCACAAGGTGGGTTGAACACTTTTGCCTTGGTGGTTAATTACATTATAAAAAGTGGGAACCATAGCATGTTATACTCAATATCTATGAGGTTCACAAGATTTCAAAAGTTGCCATGGTTAAACAATTGAATTTGTACTTGTTTTGGACCACTTGACAAAGCCATCACATATGTGAAAGACGAAGGTGCTAGCTTGAACACTTTCATAATTGCTTTAACAAACAATTTTGTGTGCTTCATTGATGTTAATGTAGCCACTTGTTTTGAGCATGCCATGTCCAAATGTTGTTAATATGCCATTAATGATGTGAAAGTTTGTAGTGGAATGAAAAAAGTACTTTCCATCAAGGATGCATAGACTCCTCTTTAGAAGACTATTACTTGGACCAAAAAAACAAAAGGTAGACAATAATGGGTTATATGCCAAGAAAATTGTGTCCTTTTCCACTACCAAAATCTGGTAAGATAATATCATCTATTATATTGGTATATAATTGCAAGCATTTTTCAATTGGGTGGTCATTTGCCGAATATTTTCAACATTAACAATGTCTCCAAGTTGAACACCCAACTATATTAGTAAACAATGTGAAGCATGTCTCAACTATTTTCAAAAGTATATTCTAAGCATCTAAGGTTCTCTAGTTGGCACACAATTAAAACATTGATTCATATTCAACTATTGTAGTGACACTATCAACACACATACATTAAAACATTACTATACTTACAATGTTTTTTCTTATTTAATATTTTTTTAATATTAGATCATAATAACTATAACAAGTTAAATAACAATATGAATAATAATAGTTTAATAATTAACCTAACCTAACCTAACCTAAAAACTAGCTCAAATATTATTATTAATGTTGTTGTTATAATTTTAACCAATTATTAATTCTCACTACATTATAATAATTATTTTAATTCAAATATCACTTAAAATTTACTACTGTTATTTTCATATATTATTTAATTATATATTTTATGAAATGAGAATAAGAAGTTATAATAGTTAATAAAATTTTAAAATATTGAATAATTTTTACTAATTAATTATGTAATAGATAATTATAGTTAATTGCTCAAATTTTAAATTTTATTTAATTATCATATTATTGAATGAATGATATATATTTTTGATATTTTGATTATATAACTATATAGATAAAAATGGTTGATGAATACTTAGTACAAGTAATTAATGTAATTAGCTAGACTTGGGCTAGGTAGATTATTAGTTTAGGTCTAGGCTTAACTAAACTTAAACTAATTTGTAATTCGCTTACAATTAGATTTACAATTAAGTTGCAACTAGGTTTCAACTATGTTATAATTAAAATGTTTATCCCATATCGTTTTGCTTTCATTTCAAGAATCCAAATTATAAAACGAGTGCACTAGGGTTGTGAAAAATTTGAAATAAACATGAAAATGTAATAGCCATTTGGGATGAACCAATCAAAAAGGCTCAACCCCAAAGGCTGAACCAAATCAAATCTTATTAAATGCCATGTGACTTAGGTCCAAGCTTAATGTAAGTGTTTAAGTCTAGCCTTAGTTTAAACCTAAGTAAAATGGCCTATGTTTAAGTTTAGCCTAAGTTTCTAAGTTTAGACCTAACCTATGCTTAGGCTAGGTGGCCAATGTTTAAACACCACATGGCCTAGCCTATGGATGTGGATGTGCAACATGCCATTTAATTATTCATTGACACCAAACTTTGCGAATATGCCACATGTCATTTAATTGTTTGTTGACCCCAAACTTTGTGAGCATGGCACATGTCATTTAACTATTCATTCACCCTAAATTTTGTGAACGTGCCACATATCACCATTGTGAGTGTGGCATGTGTCACTAAATCATTAGCCAAAGTTCAACTTACATAGTCACAACCAATGTTGGGCGGATATTATATATATTTTTAATACATGTTAGATTTAGTTTTCATAAAATTGTTCACAAAAGGTTACAGTTCTCAATCTTAAATTAAAAAAAAACATAAAACATTGATTTAGGGCAATATTATATATTTAAAAACTGAACTAGTTTTCACAATGTTATTTCTCATAAATTTGATAACAATTGGCTCTCACTTGGCACATGTCACAAATCAAATTTTTTATATATTGAAAAATGCTAAAATTACCCCAATTTCTTAAACTATTTGTTTAAAATGACAATTGTTGTTACAAAATTTTTCTAAAAAATAACCAAATTTTTATTTATATAAAATTCATACTTCAACAATTTCATCCCTTTCAAAATCACCTTCAATTTTTTTTTACTCCTTTTTCTAAATTTATATCCTTTTCAAGGAATTCTATTAAGTTAGATGGATATTTACATCCTCCTCTAAGGTCATTAAGCCAATTTTTTGTTCACAAATATTAACTTTTCTAACTTTTTTTGTTTATAAACATCTCTTAAAGTTAGTAAGTATTCCAACCAACAAATAAAACTTTTTTGTTTCAATCTATGATCCAAAAATGCCCAAAATCTGGTGAGTTAAAAAACCAACAATAGGAACATTGCGTCATGTTTCTCCCACCATTGAAAAGGACATTTGATGTCTTTAACAACCAATTGATACCATTTAAAAATTAGCAAATCCTTCTTGACAAGCTCTTCTCCTAATTTGCTTGGAATTATAGTTTGTTCAAAAATATCCAAATTGTAATCTTAATAAAAAATGTCTTGGTCAACATAATGTTTATTTAACCTTATGAAAGGATGCAAATGTTCATGACATTTGACCAACATAGGATATAAAGACTTCTTGTCATATTCCTCAACAAGATTAACATTTTTCTTTTGTCCAACAAACGAAGATATTATATGAAGGCTTTTAAACCTAGGGTCTAACATCAAAAAAATCATATTATGGGTTTTCTTATTTTCCTATTTTGTTAAGAACAAAAGGGAAGAATCCAACACATCACAAACCTCCCTTCTAATGTTAAAAGCCACCAAAACCAACTCATCAACAATAATTGAATCATCATCCATTAAGGTCTCAATTGAAAGAACAATTTGATTTTCTTCTTTAAGTCTTAAATTCATGGAAATTGTAAAATGTAAGGACATCACCAAGTAACCAATGTCCATCTGATTCATTAAGAACACATGTAAGGACAATTGGAAAAAGACAATTCACAATAATTTGACAAATTTGCCAAGTCAAAAGTGGAAGCACTTGACAAGTAACCTTCACAATAATGTGCTCACCATAACAAATAACAATTGCGGAATGAAATAACAATACCTTTTGAAACATAATAATCTTACTATTAAACCTATAAAGGCAAACTTTTCCTTAGGTGATACCACTAGGAACCACCATGCCAAAATCATAAGAAAGTTGGACCCAATTTTTAAAATAAAATTCCATTTACTTATACATTCGTTTATTTGATTGGACTAGGTGGGCTATGTTTTCCCCACCTATGCATACAATCATGAAAAATAGTGAGCACCCAAAAACCTATGACATGCATTAACATTTTGATTCCTAAACCATTCATGACCTAATTCCTGACTTTTTAAAAAAAAATGTCCTTACATATTGGATTTTTTTTTGTTTATTTAATACATACACAAGGGAATGATCCAAACTAATCATTAAAATAATATAAGATGAAAATAGTTATCATTTATATTATTGACATTAATAGCCCTTTAGGACTTTGTAATTGTGACTTCAAAGATTCATAATTAAATGAAAATTGATTCAACCAATTATCTATAAAAACATCAAGTAGGTTGGCATTTGCAATATTTTCAAAACTTAACATACAAGAAAAATTCCCAAAAAAATAAATTTCTTTTATGTTTTTGATTTTAAAAAAATGTTTCATGTGACATTCATGAGACTTTTTCTTTATGCATTTGTTTTTCACATCAAAACATTTTTTTTAATTTATTTATTTTTTTGAATTCTACTTGACTTGGGTAACCTTTTGATATATAATTTGGAATGAAATCTTTTCTTTATGTGAATTGACATGCTCCCAAGCTCCTTAATGGACTCAAATTTGAGTCTAAACTAAAAATAACGGAAGAGTAGGGAGTTAGGGCACGATCCCTGGCTTGAAACAATTTGAAGGTAGAAGGGCATGTTGGAGCTTTGAGATGGGACCAGGAAAAATGACAAGCATCAACTATTCACATAGACCTGCACAAAATCAAACACTCGGTGGTTAGTGCATAGTTAGAGCATTTTTAGTGTTAGGTGAGCCACAAGTAACTCGGATTCACAAGACTCACCATAACCCGAACTTGGGGGAAGCCACCACCTTCCCCCTTACAGTATACTCTGTCCCTTTCCATGAGGCCCACATCCAAATGGCATTTTGTCATGGGACTCCCAATGGGAGTCTCGAAATCAAGGCTGGGACTCCCGCAACTCTAGGGCCCCATAACTTTGCATGCAGACCTTTGATTGAAATGAGGTCTAAAACAAAGTTGTATCCTTCACTAAGAGCTTTACAACGATATGTCGCATGTCACCTGAACGCGAGGAAATCAGGTTGATTCCCGACTTTTAGTGGTCAAAAATCAAATTGCCAATTTGACTCCCGGCCCTTCTTTTGGCCATAACTTGCATTTCAGATGTCCGAATGGGTCATGCAAGCCCATTTTAGACATCTATGTTTCAATAGTTTTCCAATGATATAAAAAACCTTTCAATCCAATGGGTTTTGACCTTTGCAATTTCTCTCTGAAGATTTGGAAGTCCACCGGGATTCCAATTCCCAAAGTGGAAGCTCCTTTGGGAATGTGAGGGTGCATTCCCTCACACTTTCCTTCACTCCTAGGCTTCTTTTTTGGCCCGCAACCTTGATAACCCTTGTTTTGGTCATGAGCCCAAGGTTATGGTTATGACATGAATCTTATGTTGTCCTGAAGTTGGATGGGCCTTTGAAATTTGGGGTTTGAGATTCCTAGTGGTACACCCAAGGACAAGTCTACCCACAAAAAAAAATATTATTCAATTAAAATGTTCAAATTTTTTTTTTTTCAAAATTAAAAGATTGCCTAATTTTCACCAAAGTGTTCAATTTTCTTGGTTAAATTCCAATTTCAACACAAGCCTTATTCCATTCATATTTTCCTTTCCCAAATCTATTAAGCCAAGTGATGCATTTTTGCAAATCTATTAAAGTAGACTTAATGGAAGCATATTTCATATTTTTGTAAATTTTTTGCTCTATTATGCGATATTGACATGCCTTTGAAAATACATGCCCGAAATAAGTTCCCTAAAAGTTTTTTTCTAGTCGAAAAAATTCACAATTTATAATAGAGTTTAATGCAATAATCATGGGATTGACATTAAAACCTTCATATTTGACATAACAATGATTTTTTTTTCCTTAAACCATACTTATCCAACAAATCTATCAAATTTTTAACCAAGGCTTGTCATATAGTTTCATTGGCCTCAAATAAGTTAATAATCTCATGCTTTACACAATAAAAGCCCCAACATTAAGTTGTTCTTCCATGAGGTTCCATAATTTTCTTTGAACATGCAACCTTTTAAGGTTCATCTTCACTAATTTTTTACTTTCAACTTTTTCAATTCTACTTGCTTTAGTTTGCACACTAGGATTCTCTTCAAATTTGTCTTCCATACTTACATCATTCATGCATATTTCAATTATCTTATCATTAAGGCTTATTATATTTTTATTTTCACAAGATTGATCCATTAATAGTTTTCAAAAGAATATGTCCAAAGCTTTAATGGAGAAAACAAAAGACTTTATACCAAATAATTCATTTTTTACAATGAGCAAAGGAGAAATTACTTTACAAACAAAGAAAAACATTTACAAACAAAAAAGGTAAAGGCTTTAAAAATGGGGTATAGGGTTTAGAAATTAATCAAAAATTGTTTCTGTTTCTTTCTCATCATGATAAAAATGTGTATTAAAGGATGGTAATTGTTTAATTAAAACTATTGTTTAAAATATTAAAATCCTACACACACACGAAAGAAGAAGAAAACATTGGAGAAGAGCATAGAAAAAAACTAAAATGGAAAAAATATCAAAATATAAATGATAAAATAAAATTTTAAAAAATGATAATAAAATAAAATAAAAGTGGAGAAAAGGAAAAGGAAGGAAATCTTCTCTTTTCAAAAATAGAAAAGGAAAAAAACATAAAACAAGATGTTTCTATTCAATAAAAAACTTGAAAATTCCCCCAAAATAAAAAAGCTTCAAGCTCCAAGCTTGATCCAAGTTCTTTAACTTGTAAAGATGAAAGAGGGGGGGAAGTACTACTTGACACAAGGCAAACATCAAGGTGAAGTGTGAAGGAGCAGGTAGTGAAACAACAAGGAGGAGGGAGTGGTAGCAATATTTTAGTTTTAAGGTTGAACGTAGGATGAAGTGTGAAGGAGTAGGTAGGAAGTAGGGCAAAGCATGAGGAAGGAGCATGTAACAACAAGACCAAGCATGAAGGAAGGATCAGGTAGTTGCAAAGTGAAGTGCAAGGGAGGGAACAAGCAACTGCAAAGTGAAGTGTGAGGGAACAAGCAAACAACAACAAGGCAAAACACAAAGGAAGGAGTAGGCAACAACATAGGAAAGCACAAAGGGAGGGAGGAAGTAGTAGCAGGGTAAAACGTGAAGGACAAAACATGCAACAACAAAGTGAAATGATGGATAAAATAGACAACAAGGTGAAGCATGAAAAAGGGAATAATCAATAGCATGGCAAAGCAACGAAACACAAGACACAAAAAAATAGGCGCAAAAAAACAATGGAGAAGGGAAGGAAAGATGGAAAGATGAAGGGGGAAAAAAGGAAGGAGAGGAGGAAAAAAAAAAACAAAAAAACTTTTAAAACAAAAAAAGGAGGGAGAAAGAACAATATGAAACAAACAAGAATAAATAATGAATAATGAACTAGAAATTTGAAAGCGTGCAACACAAAGAAGAAACCAACATAAGAGGAAAATAAATGATTCCAAAAAAAAAATTATTCAAACATTTAGGGTTTGAGAATAAAAACAACCATTGGAAAATGATGCCCATTCTGCATCCAACCCTAAGGCTTAATTTTGATCAATAACTTAAGGTATGTAGTACCTTGAAAACTTGACCTGGGTAATGGGTTTTACCTTACTTGAGTTTCAATATTTATTTTTATTTTTCTAATTTGGTCATTCATCCAATTTTCACACAAATGGGAACTGATGATCAAGGTTTCAATTAGGGTAACATTGAAAATGATACCCTAAGGCTTTCAAATAGGGATACCTAAGTGATGCTCAAGGGCATTTTTGATACTTGCCCAACATTAATTACAACCTAGTCAAAATTATAATTGAATTTTTGGTTAACATCATGCCCAATTAGCAAATGAGGTTCATCCATTGGTCGAGAGCAATTGACAACAATTTTTGACTATAATGATATGTGGTTTGCAATTGAAATGGTAAGTAATGGCTAACATTTTCAATTAGAATGTCATTCTCAACTTGTAGTTTGATTTTTTTGGTTATAGTTGAATAAAACATTTCCCATTTGCAAAAAATACTTTGCAATTTACACTTGTTCCTATGTCTTTTGGTTGAATTGTAATTCAGGATGTAGCTGCAATAGGGAGGTTTTTTTACATCTTAAGATTGCCTTGGAAGATTGTCATGTGTTATCGAAGTTTTTTAAGAAGGTTTATGCCCATCTTCTCATCAATGGTGATTATCCTAAGATTTTTTTGTATGGGTGGTTGGCAAAGTGAAAAAGCACAATTGTGAACTAATCATAATATGCACATGAAACTATTTAGGAACAAATGTGATGGGCAAGATGACATTTTGGGTTTGCAATAACAAACTCCAAATCCACATCCTCAAATCTTTGTAGTAATGTTTAAAAATAAATGGTTTTCAAAGCAATTAAGGAACCACGACGAATGTTTGGTTGTGAAGGAACACCAAACTACAATAGTTTTTTTGTCATAGCATTTTAGGGTTGTGAAATAGTTATTAGAGGAATCCAAGACAAAAAACTTGACATAAATTTTGAAGAATATCAAATATGTAGAAAGCCAAAATTGAGCTTGAAAATTGTTTGCAAGCTGACATCGCAATTGGAAGACCAGAAGGCATTTTATGAAAAGGAAGAGAAAAAACTACTTGACTTGAAAGAAACTTGTAGAAGTTGCTATCAATTGCCCAAGTGTCCAAAAGCAATTTAAAAATATGTCTACTTACATGAAATTATCTAGGAAAATTGAACTTTAGTAAACAATTAACCTTATTTATTTCAACACAAGATAAACTTGTAAAAACAAGCAAGAAGTTATTAACATCTTCATCAATCTAAAAACAAAGTCATGTATGATTTTTTTTATAAATGCATTTAAGTGGAAAAATATAACACAAAGCATTGATAGGTAAATAATATAATTTGAAAAAATTCATGCACACAAATAAAATTAGGGTTTAATAAATGGTTTTTTGATGTTGAAGTAAACAAGAATTCTAGGAGTGTATTGCGTATTGATTTGTGTTCCAAGTTTTGATTTGTTGCACACCAATAAATGTCCCTATAATAAAAATAACAATTGTGTGTACATATGTGTGCAACAAGATTCAAATGTGGTGTAAACTTGATTTCATGTGCTTGTACTTCATAAAGCTCAATGTTAAGAAACATCTTTCCTCCTTTACACTAAC
Organism: Sphagnum tenellum; assembly: GCA_963921925.1. Taxonomy (NCBI): domain Eukaryota; kingdom Viridiplantae; phylum Streptophyta; class Sphagnopsida; order Sphagnales; family Sphagnaceae; genus Sphagnum; species Sphagnum tenellum. The sequence goes on along the minus strand of OY998147.1, from coordinate 11,105,887 downwards.
TTAAATCATTGCCATTGAAAATTAGTGATAGAAGAAAACTAGTTGCAAGGTAAATTGCTTAAAAAATTGGTGTGTAAGGATTGTAAGGTTTCTTCATCACATTGTGATTAGGACTTTTTTGGGGGCAAAATTTCACAAGTTGGCAACAAAAAGAAGGCCTACAAAGGATTTCCCAAGAAAAAATCCCTCAAATTGGCCACATTTCAAGGAAAAAAAGTTGAAATGATTGTTTTTAAACTAGATGTTCTTGGAAGACACTAATACATAACATGGTTTCAAAACAATTCTACTTTTCTCTTTGACATATAGCCAAATTTGGCTTACTCCTCTTGTGGAAGATTGCTAGTCCACCTACTTCATGAAATTGACAAAAAAAACCTTGAATGTGATAGTTGTTGTTAAAGGGAAAAGATAGTAAGTATAGTTATTGTAATAGTTAGGTATTAAAAAATGATCTAGGTAGTAGTAGTGTTTTTTTTCGTAAAATCTTGCCAAATTTTGATTTGAAAAATATGATTTCAACCTATACAAAGGATTTTCAATAGAAAAATCGCCCAAATTCACCAAATTTTAAAAAATTTAAATTTATAGCATGAATTCAAAAATCTACCCCCATCTGAAAAAGCTTCCATGTTAGATTTTAATGATAAGTTTCAATAAGTGGCAAAAATGTAAAAATATTATAGTTTTTAAAAAACTTTCATATCTATTCTATAACCAAATTTGGTTAAATCATCTTATGGATGTTTGCCATTTAGGCTACATCATAAGATTGAAAAACAAAACCCTAGCTAGTAGTGTTATTCTTTGTGGTAAAACGTTGCAATTTTTTCAAAAATTGAAAAAATTGAAAATTTTGTGAATTTAATGATTATTTTTCCCTTTTGAAATCAAATAATTGAATTTACCACATCTAGACCTAGGCATTTCTTGAATTGCCACTTATAATAACACTTTTGTAAAAATGTTACAACCTACCTAAGATAGTTGCCATTTAATGATAATTAATGTTGGGGATCCTTGATAGTGGACCTCCTTGAAGAATTTGAAAAAAAACATCTTTACATTTTGAATATGGTTGAAGTGATTTGTGAAAATGAATAGTTGTTGGATCAATAACAAAATTTGTGAATTGTTTTGGTTCTAATAATAAAGATCCATGTGCATTTGGTTTAGAATGAATATTTCAATTATGTGGTGTGATAAAATATGTGCCATTTTTTCAATTTATTCTTTTGATTGAATTCATAAAAGATGACTAGAACTCCAAATGTTTAATATTTCATATTTTAACATGGTAATCTACAATGGTGCCAACTTTTTTGGATTTACTTATATAAAAATATTCATAATATATCATGGAAATAAATTTGAAAGCAATCTAATGAATAAAACATACCCAAAAGAAAATTTGAAAAAAGTGTAACCATTGTTTTTGTTGCGTAAAAGACTTACAAAATGATTTGAAAGAATTTGAAAATGGCATTTTGGGGAAAATATTAATATGAAATATGAATATTCCAAAAAAAATAATTTAAAGAATAAATAGTCAATTCAAAATAATCAAGTGGGCGGGTAATGATCCCGGTATTGTAAATGCACCTTCTCAATTTTATTAATGTAGTAATGTAGCCTATTATAAATGGTAGTGTTGGACTTGTGTTTCCTTTTCCATAAAATTAACATGGTGTGAAATCCTTGAAACTTGTTTTCATTGATATATTATTAAATTAAACTTAAATCCCTAATGACCATAGTATTGATTATTGAACCATTTTCAAACTTTCATATATATATATATATATATATATACATAATTAGTTTATTAATTAATCTATAATTTTCACTTTAAAAAATTTGTGTACCATGCATTAACAATATATATATCACATAGATACTCAAACTTATTAATTTCAAATCATGTCCTTAGTAAAAATAACTCCAATTTGACAATCTTATTATGGGGTTTTGAATTACATTATTCCAAGTACTACTTACAAAAGACCCATTTTGTATTAACTTGGTAGGAGTTCAAAAACATGTGGTTTCAAAAAGTAGTATATATGACAACAATCTTTGACCACAGTAATATGTTTTCACCCTAATGCATTTCACATCATGCATTTCTCGGTTTGTCAAATGGTATCAAGGGTAAAAAACCTTGTTGATTCCCAAGTTTACAACAAATGAAAACATGAGGTGTGTCATTAAATTCACAAGATAAAAATGGGAATAAGAGTTTTAAGATAAAATTAAGATGAATTCACAACCAAAATTAGTTTAAGGTGATATCAACTTACACAAACCAAAAAAGAAGGTGATTAATGCAAGTTGAATCTATAATGGTGTAAGAACAAACCATGGACGAATTAAATTCACAAAACGCACCACAATTTAAACTTGAAGGAGAACCACCATTCATTTCCTATAATATATTGTATGACTAGTGGTGGAGGCTACATCAAAATGGCAAAAAGTCCTGATTTTGCCAAATTATAAATCCCATAACTTTCTGGACTTAAAACTCTTGTATGTAAACTCCAATTGAAAAAGTTCAAGGAAAAACTTATAGCTTTTGAAAAAAAAAAATCAACTTTGTGGTAAAATATCCATTACATGTGTAATCACTATTGAATAACATGCTTGTAAATTTTCAACTCAATTTAAGGTTCAATGTTTCTCATGCAACTTACATATTGCAATGTATTATAGAGTCAAGAATGACATATAAATAAATGAACCACTTTTGTCAACATTTGAAGGTGGAAAAACATCAATTAAACTTATAACCATTCATGAGGTCTTAAGTAAATAGTCTAATAATTCTCAGAATTGATCTCAAGCTTCATAACACAACATGGGTTGCTTGGTTTTACAATCTATTGCCATTTGCTAGTAGAATTGATCTTCAATACTATTGACATGAACAATTAGGTTTTGTGGTTACTTGTTTGCAATTGCCTTAGGTTCACCAACACCTAACTTTACCATGTTTGAAAGTACCCATCCATTTCATGTAGTTTGTGGTTTGATTCTTGAAGCTTCACCTCTTTTCCATTAGATTGGGTGGCAATTATTCCCATCTATAATCATTCTTCTACATGGACAATGCTCACCTTAGCGAGTTGCATCAATTTTAGTTTACAAGAGGATTCAGCATGATGAGTCAACAACTCTTTGTAATTCTTTTCATAATTCTATATCTTTAAAAACTCCATGCATGTCTTGCTTATTCTTCTATACCTAACAACAATTTCTATAAAATGGTGTGCATGCATGTAATGGGTGAAAACTGAAAACACTTTTCTACTCCATTTCTAATTAAGTGGTGCTAGTAATATGCAACATTTTTAGTGTTTTATTGGGTTCATGTTACAATTGTGGAAGTCAATTTTCAATGTCAAATGTTTCACCAAAGTCTTTTGTGTGTAGTTTTCTTGTACCCTATGTTATAGAACAACCATTTACTTATCTCAAGCTCACCATTCCATTGTGATGCAATCATAAGATACGTGATCAAGTGTTGGATGATTTTGTATAAGTCTTCAAGGTTGAAATTAAATCACACGTATGTGTCATTTCGCTTCCTAGTTAGTGTTCAATTGTTTCAACATCACAATGTCACAATGTAAGACAAGCTTTTCTATGTCTTTCCTTCAACACCTAGAAATCATTCTTGTGTCAAGTGCCTTTGGAACATCATCTCTGCACTATCTACCAACCTATACTATTCTTCCTCCCACCAACAAGGTGCCACAAGTAGCTTGTTTGTTCACAGTTCAAAAATCCACACATTCTCCTAAGTGTGCTCCTAAGTGTTTTGTAACTGAAGTATGCACAGCCAAACTGAACCAGCACCCACAATGGTCCATGAGGGATGGATGGTAAGTAGTTGAGAAATAAATTTCTGTTGGGTTCTAGTTCCCTAGCCATGGTGGTCACCTCGATAGCTTTTTTAACGGCCTACCTACTAGCAAACCTACAAAGCAGTTTGTTAATTAGGTAGTAAAAAAGCCTGTACTTACCTGGTAGTTACCTACTTCCTACCTGTCTAGACCTATATGTAGGACCTACTTCTTTACTGAATGGGTTATCAAGATGAAACAAGATATTAACTCAGTTTGAAGTTCATCCACAACTGAGTCATAACAGGCATCCCATGGATGGTGTGCCGGTTCAATCTGGTCATTATGCACATTTTCTCCATTCTCAGAGGTGCAGGATAAAGAAATCGGGCCACCGAGAACCAGCACCCACCAGTGCACCATGAAGGATGAGTGGTAAGTGGTCAGAAAACAGTAGTTTTCTCTTGGGTTCCAGCTCCCTAGCTAACCATGGTGGTTAGCTCAGTTGCCCTTTTTCTCCTACCTTCTAACGACAACCCACAAGCAGGTTGTTAGTAGGTAGGTAGTAAAAAAACAGCCCTTACTTATGTATAAACCATCTAGTTACCTATTTTCCTACCTATCTACCTATCTATGAGACCTATTTCCTTCAGAAATGATTACCAGGATGAAACGAAATATAAACTCAGTTGAGGTTCATCCACAACTGAGTAATAATCGGCATCCAGTGGATGGTGCGCTGGTTGGTGCGTGCTGGTTCACTGTGGCCAAGAAAGCGTACGCTATTTTCGGTGTCTTCATTCGCTCCACAGGATTTCCTTCCGTTCCTGTGTCAGAGAGCCGTTTGAGATTGTTTGAGGCAGCTGGTTACCGTTATGGAATTGACATGAGTAAGCAGAAGAATCTCCCAACTGTCACGTGCTTACCTGCAAGTTGTATGTGACTGTTGAGTCTCCAGCCACATTTGCTTGAAGTTTCCAGTGGCTTCCAATCATTTTCAGACCGTTGTGGAGTCGATCCCCTCTCATAATCTGCATTTCATAGCCCATTTGCACTTGAGCTGCTTTGTTGCAGTGTCACTTTCTCCAGATTATTGAGGTTCTCTCTTCGATTACAGCGGCAAGAGGATTTGGGCCAGCAGTTTCACTTCACTCGAAGGGAACCAACATTATATTCCCAAAGGGGTTGAGGTTGTTAGGGTTTGAGTTGATCCCTCTGTGTCTGTTGTGTCACCGTGCGAAGGTTTGGCGGGCAAATTCATCATTTTAAAAAAGATGGCGAAGAAGCATCATTCAGAGGTGCAGATCGACGGGACGCCGGAGCACTACATTAAACACAGGAGACGGCGCATTTTGAAAGCTTGCCTCGCATCATTGTGCGGCCTTCTGGTCATCTTCGTGCTTCTATTGGGTCTGGCAGCATTGATCGTCTGGTTGATTCTGCGCCCCAAGTCGCCGAGCTGGAGCCTCCGAGACGTGCAGGTTGTCACTCTCAACGTGCAGTTCTACAGGTCGGGTCGCCGACTTTATTCGACTGGACCTCAAGATACCCTACTCCTCAACCCTCAGCTCAATGCCGACCTCTACTTCACCATAGAAGCAGAAAATGCAAACAAGAAGATTAAATTGGTGTACGACACGATCAATGTGTATTCTTCTTATGCAGATTACAGATTCGGACACACCAACGTGCCTCCCTTTCTCCAGGGTTACAGAAACACTACACTTCTGCACCCGGAGCTCAAGGCCCAGAGCGTCCCGGTCGCAGTCAACTTGGGATACGCTCTTCAGAATGATATCCGGAATAACAAAGTCCTGTTACAGATTCAGGTGGACGTGAAGGCGAGGGTGAAGATTGGCGGTTACAAATCCTTCTCATTTTGGGTGCATACTTCCTGTGACATTGCAGTGACAGCTCCCGGGAACGGACTGCCTGGAAAGCTATTATCGGCGAAGTGCTAATAATTATGTTGGACAGCCACATCTGTTCCTGACCATTTCCTAACGTAAGGATTAGACGCTTGGACTGCTACACTTGTAAAATGCACGAAAGATCATGGTGCACACTTCTCCGGTCGAGAATACTTTAGACAGATGCCCATATCTTCCTAGTTTTGAACGGTTTAGTGCAGTGTAAGTTCCCTATACCAGATTGACTTTCAGACTCGACAAAATGCTATTTTGCAGCTGGCTTGGTGGCTAATCTCCCTGCAAACTTTATTCAGAGAACCTACCCTAAAATCCTGGCTATACAAGAAGCCCTGCAGATTTTATGGGATTTTAAGTTTGTACATAAGTCTGATATACATTACATTTGCACTGTGAGTTCAATCACAAGCTGATTTTTTTGGGATGAACTTCTTCATTCTGTCTCTATGAAAGGTTGAAAGAATTTTTTGTTGGAATCATTCAAATCTCAATAAAGGAGATGCTTACCTGCACAACTCTTTTTCATTATCTCAGCTTTTCCTTGCTTCTCAGCTCAGTGTCTAGACCTCTCTTTGTAATGACTTGTAAGTCATCTTCATAGAGACTGCTCTATACTTGGTTCATATCTCTGTTCTTATGGGCATGGAATGAGTCAACCTAATCCTGATTTTGTATGCTTGACAAACAAGGTATCAATAAGGTCATCAGCCATGAAAAACCTCTACCATGTGGTTAGGAACAACCAGAAAGTATTGTGCATATATATATATACATAGTCCAAATGTATTAATTTCTGGGTTTGACTTGCCATATCTAAAACACCTTGTGAATGCACTCAGAATGGTGAATACAAGTTAGAAAAGATGTTGGTATTGTTTCTTTATTCAAATTGCACAATCCCTATTACAATTTGGATTTGCACTTTAAATAGATTCATGAAAGTTGGGGGGTTAAAAGTAAATTTTGATTAAATCTGGCTTTTTAATTTTGATTGAAGGTTTTTCACAAAAGACCAACCCATTGATTGTTGCAAGATGTAACTTAATTGAATGCATTATCATTGAAGATCGTGGCTTACCATGTTCATTCTAAGAATGAATCATGTTCTAATTGTTTGCAAAGCTCAAATGAACCATTCTAGCCTCAACACTTGTGATGTAGCCTTTGCAAGTGTCGGACGTAGTTTACCATAAGTATTCAAAAGGCTTGCTAGAAAAGGAGGCAATTAATCCCTTTTATCATGAATGCACCCAACTGCAACATATTAAGGATATTTTGTTTTTTCATTGTTCCCAATATCATCAGGTTCCCCAAGATGTTCCCAAAGCGCCTCACGGTTTATCGGATATGGTTTGCCCAAAGTTCAATTCTCACTGAAAAGTTGGACTGTACAAGAGCTTGTTTGCGGAACTGTTCTGCAACTGGGAGTCCAAAGAGGTGCTTCTATTGGGGAGTACCCAATATTCCAAAAAGATTGATGATGTGCCAATTAATACTGCTCCTTCCCAAAAAAAAACAGTTGTGAGCACACCCATGAATCACACTATCTAATATACCTATTACTGATCTTTACAAGTGTATGAAAAGATATTACAGGAAGAAGACAGACTACCTTACCCTAAGGTTGGTTTCATGAATAAATAATCCTCAAAATAGTGAAATGAAAATTTGTGAAATATGAAGTTGACATGTTGAAATCATCAGAATTATCATATGCTACATTCTGAATAATTTCCGAACTCATATCACAATATTATACTATATGATGGGGGAAAAATAGAATTTCAAAATCTTTAAATGAATTCTTTTTTTTAAACAAAATTAATTGTTTTGTCAATGTGGAAATTGACACTAGGGTGCGGTATTTGATTTTCATGCATAAGTTTCCAATAAATCGCCCTAGAAAAGCCCAGCATACATTTTCCACTAAAACAGCACCTTGTATTCTATAAAAAGGTCGGTAGCTAAGTAGATTAATAGCTCCTGCAAAGCTAGGCACAAGGGGCCATAGTGAACCAGCACTCACAAGTGCAAAATTTTGAATGGATGTTGCACTGATGGGTTTTCGTTTTTCGTCCCTTCCAGTCCCTGTGCATAAGTTAACTTTTCTTTCTTTTTTCAGATTTTTTTTCAAGGAACTTTTTTTCTCCTTCCCCATGGCGGCTCCCCCCTCCCCCACCAACCTACTTACTTTTAAATTGCCTACCTATTCTAGTTGCCCCCACCTACCTGCTATCCTTTCAGCTACCCACCTACCTAGCCACCCATCTACCTACTTGTCCACCTACCCAACTACCTACACACCCTCCACTCTCCCTACTTGCCAACAAGGCAAGTACTTACCAAATCCAACATACCAAGTTACCAACTGACCTACCTCCTCGTCAATTGCCGCAAACTTCACAACTATCAAAATGATGATGGAATGGAAAACATGAGGATAGTGCAAAAAAATTAAGGTTAGGGTTTGAGTTTTGGGACTCGTTACAAAACCCCACATGTAAAAACATTACACAACCAAATTAAGGTATCGCAAATTAATTGATTGTATGTATTTTAACCCCATAAAAGGTCATAAGTAAAATATTCGTAACCACCCATGTGAAGATATTGCAAATTAACTAATTGTATGTACTTTAACCCTCATGGAAGGTCATAAATAAAATATTTGCACCCATCCATACGAGGGTATTGCAAATGAATTGATTGTATATACTTTAGCCCTCATGGAAGGTCATAAGTAAAATATTTGCACCCACCCATATGAAGGTATTGTAATCGTGTATGATGTTAGTTCTAATGTATGTACTTTGTTATGTGGGTATTGTGAGGCAACAGAAGATTACAATTTTGAATGTCAAACCCGATGAGGACACTCCATTTTTGCATGGTGTTAGTTCTAATGTATGTACTTTGTTGTGCGGGTATTGCGAGGCAACAAAAAAAATACAATCATGAATATTAAACCTTGATAAGGGTACTACATTTTTGCATGATATTTATTTAATGTACATATTTTGTTATGCAAGTATTGTGAAACAATAGAAGATTACATTCCTGAACCCTAAACCCCAATGAAGGTATTGGATTTTTGCATGATGGTAGTAGTTTAATGTACATATTTTGGTGTGGGTATTGCAAGGCAACAAAAGATTACATTTTTAAACCCTAAACCCTAATGAAGGTACTACATTTCTACATGATGTTAGTTCTAGTGTATGTATTTTGATGTGTGGGTATTGTGAAGCAGCAAAAGATTCTAAGCTTGTCGGGGAATCATAGGGTATTGCACTACATTGTACAAGGTCCATGCGATGTGGGTATTGTAAACCATAATCATATTTAGATTGGGCTCCTTTGAACACAAAATTGAAAAAAAATATCAATACTTGCATCCAAGGTTTCAAATATCATACTGGAGACCAAATTTTAAAATAATGTATATCTAATGCAAGTATTGTAGTTAATGATGTTGGTTTTAAATATAAAATGCAAGTATTGCAAGGTATTCCAAATTATGAATGTATTGATTGGACATAAGCTTTTCACAATTGGGGTTTTGCAAAAAAAAAACATGACGAAAATACCCGTTCATTTTTCAATGTGAAAGATGGATGGGGCTAATGTTTTGTAAATATACAAAAATTTAGCACCTATAGGAGGCACATAGACCACATGTTTGATGATTTTATTCTATTGATCCAAAATTTGATTGCAATGGAAGAAATTCCTCACTTCCACTAACAAGTTGTGCCTCTTCCCCTTTAACACCTAGTTAAACCTTTAGCACAACATTTGGGCTTCCACTAATTAACTTAACTTGTTCACTTCCACCTACAAGCTGAGTTTCCACTTCCATTTCTACAAGTGTGGGTACATTTGTTACTTCAATGCCTACACCATCACGAATATGCTTCAATTCATTTTGATATCCTATTACAAAAACCAAAACATACCAAATCAAGATGAAACAACCAACTATAACTAAAAGACAATCCAAAAAACAAGAGCAACCAAGAGGAGCTTCAAGATCACTAAGAAGACTTCAAGGGTTATTGTTTGCCTAATAATACAATTTTACTTGTCACCATTGATAAGTTTGACACTAACCTAGTGCTTGTCAACATCAACAAGTTGAAGTTATATATGTTCATTGAAGATAGAACTTTGCAACCTGTATTGGTCAAACCAAGTGACATGGTCATTGATGAACCTATTCAAACTAGAAAACCTAATTCACTGCCTATTGAACTTGAAGGTTTTCAACCTATAGAATTTGAACCAGTTTGAAAAAATTTGACACATGGTAACATTTAAGGAACATATGTGTTTATTCATCATTACCATAATGTGTTTGTTCAAGACAATGATGTAATTGTTAATAATGATTAAAATGAGATGTTTAAAAAGGCACTTTTTGATGCCTACCTTTTAGGAGTTTCTAACCTTAAAGGTTGTGTCCAGTCACAACCACATAAACATTCTTACTTGAAATGATCTAAAGAACCATCGCGTTTTTCACTTTGTCTTTTTTTTCTCACTTACTTCTTCATCTTGATAGGGGCCATGAATGAGAGCACTTTAAAAAGGCTAAGATGAGAAGCAAAAAATAAAAAGGTTGAGAGAAAAGCTAAAGCTTTTAAGAGGGAACAAATTGAAAAAGAGAGAGCGAAATAGAGTCGATTAACTAGAGCAATTTATGTAGAACCACTTGCTTCACATGCACCTACAATAGAAGAGATTAGAGTTTTTGAGCAAGAACAAATAAGTAGGGAGTTGGAAGAGGAATTAAAAATAACATTGAATTTTCTAAGGAAAACCACTATTTTTACAACAAAACCAGCACCATAGGTTATTGTTATTTCATATTCAGAGGGAGAAGTGGAGATTAAACCTCAACCTATTGTTGAGGAACAATTACAATCAATCCCTGCATCAAGACCTATGGAAAAGGAGGAATTGTAGCAACTTGTTGTTGAGGAATAATCACGACCAATTCCTACATCAAGACCTGTGGAAGAGAAGTTGTAGCAACTTGTGAGTAGTGGAGAAAAGTTTCTTCAAGAACTCTTTGAAGAGAGACTTGTTTCCAACATTATTCTTCAATGCCCAAAATTAGAAACAAAAGTCATGATGAAATGAAAAGGTAAAGCGCCTATAGAAGAATAAGTTGAAAAACTTGTTAAGAAGAAACTAATGTCTAAAGTGAAGGAGAGCCAAAAGATGTTACACTGGGTGAAGATGGACTCCAACGAACCCAAATGGGCTAGACAAGTTGGTTTGGAGAACATGTTCAACATGTAATGGACAACACCAAAAGAAAGCATGTTATGAGACTTCTTACAAACTTGGGAGGCAATGGAGGATGGAAAAATTCTTGGGCGAGTACATGGTCAAGAAATTATCATTAATTAGGTATTTATACATGAGCAACTTGGAATTTCCAAGGAAGGAGCAATAAATGTTGCTAATGCAACTTTTGAGGATGCCAAAAATGCCTTTAAAAAGAATTGTAAGTCCACATGTTTTTGTTGAGAATGAGTAATGGAATGTAGTGCGCATGAAAGAAGAATTTCATGCGAGAATGGTAGCCATTTTGCAAAAAAAATTCAAATAAAGAAATTAGTTTATTTCAACAACTGGATTGCTATCACTTTTGACCTAGCCAATAGGGAGCAACATGTTAATTGGTGTTCCATAATGTTGACCTAATTACTAGTTGAATTAACTTGTTGGACCAAACATTAAAAAATAGCAACAACTAACTTAATTTCTAATAAAACCAAAGTAGATAATTGTTATTTAGGGCCTATTTAAGACATTATGTTTAGGAAGTGGTTCCCATAATCTAAGCTGCCTTCACCAAAAACAACAATTCAAAAAAAAACATGTATCATTAACCAACCAAATCCAAGTTGTACAACAGCGACAAGTTTCACCTGAACTTATTACCAAGGAACAATTCTTGAAAAAGAGGAAACTAGCATGCTCGGCTTTAACATCACCCTTACCAACACGTCAATTTCATCGATTGAAGACCCAAATAGAACCGCCTACACCAAAGGACAAGTTAAATCTTGAACATGTTACCTCACCCCCAAGAAAAAATTATAGGACTACTTTTGGATCATCAATTAATGATTCAAAAAAAGATGAGGAATGAACCTTTTCATATGAAATTAGAGGTGGAGGAAACGGGCTTGATGTAATAACTACGCAAGGCAACATTGAGGAAGAACTTGAACCCAACCTAAATTAGGTAATTGACAACATCCAAGTTGAACATGTTGTGTTTGTTGAACCTATAGTTTCCATTACAAAACCTGCAGCTATAGCTACAAAATCATCTCAACTTGTTCAACTTGTAGTTGAACCTGTATATATAGAGATCCACAGTTTTTTAGATTTCAACCTATCCCAGTTTCTAGTCATTCCATAAAAACTCCGAGACAAATTAGCATGTTTTTAAAGCAAGTTGCTCAAAATGCCACAACTTGGTCAAAAACATTACAAGAACTTTCAAACCTTATAGTTGAATTTGAGTAAGTGTGAGCCATATCGACATAGCCATGTCCGGTAGTCTTATTTTTAAGAGTTGCATCATGGATATTTGAGTGTGGTAAGGTTATTAGGGGTTTTTAGCAACATCATGTCAAAATAAGGAATGATGAATGTGCATGGTTGTGTGTGTGTGTGGGGGGGGCGGGGGGGGGGGGGTTGCTTTCTTTTTTGAAATAAAATATTGGGGAATAAGGTGTTGGGTTAGTTCTTTTTTTCAACAAAAAATTAATAACCATAATTTTAGAATCTCAGTTGCGTAATTAAAGGTGAGAAATGTTTAGAAGGTTACGAGTAGAAATAAACACCAAAATTCATGGTGTGTAGCAAAACATTGGTCTTGTTTTAATATTTAGTGAGTAGCAAGGATGTTTGAGATTCATGAAGTAATTGAGGGGGTGTCAATGAAAGGTCCAATATAGATAGAACAATCTTTGAACCTTATAAGCATAAGATTAATTCGAAACAATTTAACAATCGAATAAACAAGGTGATAGGGTGGCAATGGCAAAATGAATTTCATAATGAATGAAACATTTATTTGGATTATGGACAAGCTTAATGAGGAGCTACAATTACATGTTGAGCCCTAGGTTATACCATAATGATAGTTCATAACCATAAGAAATATAGAATGCATTGAATGGTGCGAACTAGGTAGTCTGCCTTATTATTAGGAGGCAATCGGCAAATCAAACCGCACAACCAATGATAGTGTCTAACGTCGAAAAATGAAAACCATGCGAAGATGGAATTGTCTTTAGTCTCGTAACAACCTTCATAGATGGTTTAGGCTCATCACCAAAAGCAGGGTCGACTTATAACAATATCATTAAAGAGTGACAGTTCAGAGAAATGCGATAATACCAAGCTTAAAGGGGATCAACTTTAAGACGAACGTGCACCTCTCACGGTTCGAGGTCTTTGTCACAAGGATGCTACATCAATGTAAATTTTAAAAATGATTCCGAAGCCGATTTTTCATTCATTTGTGTAGCTTGAGGCCCATAAGTCATGGTGTCCCGTGACGCACTCCCAAGTCCCGGGGTGAACCCACTTGAGGGTTCACCAAAATGTAGTTACGGAAAGTTGGGACTCGGAAGGCACTCCCGACTTCCAGCACTATAAAGGGGTAGAGGGGCGTGCTAGAAGTCCCGGGATTAGATTAGGAAGAAGGTTTAGTAAATCAAGCTTGAATCTGCATCAAAACAAACCACCCAAGTGGTTAGTTTACATTTCGGGACACCCTTGGGTGTTGGGACAAGCCACGGGCACTTTGGACCACAAGACACACCACGGCCCGGACTCGGGGGAAGCCACTACCTTCCCCCATATAGTATTCTCTGCAACGCTCCGCGGAGGCTACATCCAAATGGCTCTTTTTCCCAGGACTCCTAAGTTGGAGTCCAGATTTTGTCCCGAAATTGTCCCGGGTGGAGTCTCGGGACTTTGGGAGCTCATAATTCCCGAATGACAGGTTTGATCGCAACAAGGTCTAAACCAAACTTGTAGCCCTCATCGAGATCTTTTCAACGACGTATTGCACTTTCAATTTGGAGGTTGGGAAGAGCTCGATTCTTGACTTTTAGTGGTTGGAAGTCAAATTGTCAATTTGACTCCCGGCCCTTCTTTTGCCCATAACTTGGGCGACAAATGTTCAAATGGCCAATGCAAGGCCATTTCCGATATCTACGCTTCAAGACCTTTTCAATGACATCAAGAACACCTCAATGCAAGGTGTTTTGAGCCTTGTTGTTGAACTCTAAACATTCAGGAGTCCCGGAGGACTCCAAATCCCCAACTTTGGAAGTGTTGCGCTTCACCCCCACACTTGGCCCAAAGTGGGGTTGCGACACTTGAGGCCCATAAGACATGGCCATACGCAATGCCACAATTTCAAAGAAAGGAAAAAAAAATCTTTAATCTTCAATCAAATCAACAATGAATGTGTGAAAAACTTGTTACATTGAAATGCGTGGTTGTAATTTATATGTCAAGGAAAAAGAAGAAAATGTGTAAGTAACAGCTTAGAACCATTGTAAAGTAAAACCTTAAGATCAAAAAAAAAATGAAAGTTTAAGTAAAATTTCTTAGGAAGAAAGTGGGAAGAGGTGAATAGGTGCTTTTCTTTCTCCTTCCATTGGCCACCAAGCATTAGAACCTTCCATCGGCTACCGAGTTGGGATCTTCCTACACCTCCTTCCTTCTCTTGAAAAGGACAAATTCAGATCATTTGGGGCTCCCTTTCTAGACATAATTTTTGACTCAAATCTTGAGAAGACTTGTTTCCACAACCTTCTTTGGTAGAAGAAGAATGATTAGTCTTTGGTAGATGGTAGAAAGAAAGAAAATAGATTGGACGATTATAATAGTTTTGAAAGAATGGAAGTGAGTAGAAATAATGTTGGGAACTTGAAATCTTAGAGAAAGTTTACAACCTTTTTGGGTTTGGTAACATAACTTATTACTAGTTTAGCTACAAATCTTAGGATTTGGTAGGAAGGTGTGCCTTGTAGTTAACTTTCTAATGAGCTAAGGTAACCCAAATTTGAATAATACATGTGTTAAGAATAATATTTCAAATGATTGGTGGTCTGCAGCCAAGTTGAACTTCCTACCTTCATAAAACCCTTTTGGGTTTGGTAACATTACTTATTATTGGTTTAGTTACACAACTTTGGATTTGGTAGGAAAATGCGCCCTATAGTTAGCTTTCTAATGAGCTAAGGCAAGCCAAATTTGAATAATACATGTGTTAAAAATAATATTTCAAGTGACTGGTGGTTTACAACCAAGTTGAACATGGTGTTGAACCTTTAAAAGTTGGTTTGAATGAATGACAATTTAACATACAATTCTAGGATTTGGATTATTTGACCTTGGAAAATATATCTATTAAATCTAAATCGTAAATGATGCATAGGAGACAAGTTACTTGGTTTCAACTACAAATGCAATTTAACATTTAAAATTACAGTTACATTTTTCCTTCACCAATAGCATATGTATTTTCAAGTATAGTCACCTCATAGAACCGGGAGTAGAGGGACAAAAAGTCGCCTCACAACAAGTCAAAAAAAACATGTTTGAAATCCATAACCGCCTACAACTATAGCCTAGAGCTAAAAACAATGCAAAAACTTTGAAGAATTGTGACAAAGAATTGGTCATAATCAAAGGACAAAAAACATGTCCAACAAGTTAGATGAGGTAGAATAGGCTACTAGGAAGAGTGAGAACCTACAACAAGAATATGCCAATCTCAACCAACTCAACTAAAAGACCCATGATGATTTGGAACAAATGACACAAAATTATGCCAAAATGGAATAGTCAAATTTGGAACAACATGGTATCATAATTGGTTTGGAACAAACCTATCAAAATCTCAGGGAACAACATGTAGCTGCCCACATAAAATTTGACAAAGGAAAACAAAGTCTTATTGCTCAAAATCAAAACTAAAAGGGTCATTTGAAATAGCCAAGGTACAATTGAACAAACCTAACCCCATTTTACATGTTAGAATGAACAATAGGTTAAAGGAGTTTGAAAAATTATTGTTAGACAATACTTTACTCAAAGTGCATAATCAAACCTTAGGAAACAAAAACCCCAAGTGGAAGGACTAGTGGCAAACTATTAAGGAATTCACATAAGAGCAAATTCAAGACAATACATAGTTAGTTTGCTTTGAAGAACAAAGTTATCAACTTGAGCTCCAAGCTTATCAAACCACTTTCCTTGATTTCAAATATGAACCCCTGAATTTTATATTTATGGAAATTGGAACTAGTAGTAGAATTCCAGTAACGCCATATGTGGTATAACCTGTTATTAAACCAATTAGTCCTTTAAAAGGTGGAACAAGTTTAGAAATCATACCCTTACCTATTCAGACTTTTACCATACCTATTTTAGTGACCATTGTTGTTAGTTAACATGTAGAAAGTAGTGAGAGATCTGATAAGGAACATGTTGAACATGTTAACCTTTCATTCAACATACTAGATAATGGATTAAAATCTTTGGAATTCATATCTATTAGTGTACCTCTGACCCCACATTAGATAGGTATAAATTAGGAGGTTACTTTAATTTGAAGTACCTCGCATGCTTTAAAGGTATTTACAACACCCATAACGACCTTTGAAGACACACATGATCAACATAAGATTGTAGCACCAATTAGTCTTCAAATTTTAAGTCTAGTGGAACTTTTGGAGGTAGCATGACGCACCTCCAAGCTCCTTGATAAACTCAACTGTGAGTCCAAATGTGAAAACAACGAAAAGATAAAGAACCGGGGTATGCTCCTTGGCTCATAGCACTTCGAGGGTAGAGGGGCATGTTGGAGCTCAGAGATGGGGATCAAGATGAAGGACAAGTGGATCAATTATTCACACGGACTTGCACAAACCAAACAACAAGTTGATTAGTGCATAGTTGGAGCATTTTTGGTGCATTGACGAAACACGGTCAAACATGGACTCGTAAGACTCACCACGGCCCAGACTTAGGGGAATCCACCCATCTTCCCCCTTAAATTGTTTCAAACAAAGTTGTAACCCTCGTTGAAAACTTTCCAATGATATGTGGCACGCCACTTGCACGTAAGTAAATCAGGGTGATTCTCGACTTTTAGTGGTCGAGAGTCAAATTGGAAGTTTGACTCCTGGCCTTTCTTTTGGCCATAACATATGTTTTAAATACCCAAATGGGTTATACAAGCCCATTTTAAACATCTGTGTTCCAAGAGCTTTTTAATGATATAAGGAACTTTTCAATTCAATGTGTTTTGACCTCTGTAATTGCCCTTTAAAAATTTGGGAGTCAATTGGGATTCCAACTCCCAAAGTTAGAGCTCACTTAGGGAGTGTGGGGATTCATTCCTTCACACACTCTCCTACACTCTCGGGATGTGATTCCCAAACTTCATTTTTGGCATGCACCTTTGTAAGCCCTTGCCTTGGTAGCAAGCCCAAGGCTAGGGTTGCAACACAACAGGTGCTGAACCTATTAAGGACGTCATCAATCAACCAATTATAGAAAGCCAATCTAACCTAGGACTTTGAGTTAACATTTCAAGGACAAATTGTAGATTTCAAAAGGGGATAATGTTACCCAAATTTGGTAACATGTGATTTAATAGGCTGATAGTGAAAACAAGTTATTGAACCTAATAGGTGTCTTAACCTATTATTTAACCTAACATGAAGTACTGATCTAACTAGTTATTAAACCTAGTAGGTAATGTTATTGGGTTGAGATGATAGGTTGACAAGTTAGTCAATAGGTGATTTGTAGAACTTGTATTTGACAGAACTAGTAGTTGAACATGTAGTTAATTAAGGAAGGTGTATTTTTAAAACAAATTGGATTGTTAGTTTAAATACTAGCCAATGATTATTTATGATGGTCAGTCATAATTATTGTATTTTGAAATAGCTAGTATAAGAAGTAAGAGGGTAGACTTGTTAAGAATTTTGGATTTCATTCATGATTATGTGTTTCACTCTTCAATTATGGAACATGGATCATTTTTTTCTCGGTCTATTTCCTTCAAGCTTGAACAATTTGTGTACATGTTAATTTAAGATTTGTAATCGTTTTATTTATATTTTTTTATTGTATGTACATGTTGTTGAAAATTCCAAAAGTAGATTAACCTTGATGGGATTTTTTTTTTAACTTGTTAACAAAACCCTATTTCCTTAACCTTTATGGATAAAGTATTT
The DNA here is from genome assembly GCA_963921925.1 of Sphagnum tenellum. NCBI lineage: Eukaryota > Viridiplantae > Streptophyta > Sphagnopsida > Sphagnales > Sphagnaceae > Sphagnum > Sphagnum tenellum. Next base: position 11,087,818 of record OY998147.1, on the reverse strand, counting down.
AAGTTTTGTGTAATCGATGTCATCCAACTAGGGGAACGGAATTCAAATTCCAACTTTCTAAAAAAATTGTCGAGGTCCTCCTTCTTTTTCATTGTCTTTCACTTTTTCTCACTTAGACTCTCACTCCCACTTTTCACATTTCTTGGATGTTGTTTTGTTATTTTGAGACAAGCATATTGCAAACAACATTATTCAATTTACTTCAAAAATTCAAAAGTTGAAAGTCGATAGACCTCTCCAACCTGGACGCAACACACGATTTCACAACAAGGTTCATGAAATTGTTGTCATTGACAATAGTTCAAAGTTTAACGAAGGAGAAAAAGGTGAAGGTTCATTCAGATCAGGAACCGAAGTCCAATTCAGATAAGGAATTTGGTGAAGAAGATGTGGAAGACAAAGTAGATTCTAAGAGGTCTACTAAAAGCATAAAAGAAAAGAAATGCAAAAAATAGGTAATTTTTCTCCAAAATTAACTTGTCATTTTTTTAGATGAATGGATTGGGTAGGGATCAATTTTTATGTTAGTTATTTTTGAAAACTTGCAATTGGTATGTAATAGTCTGAATAATGGAATCATGGACATGGTGTGCCATGATTTCTACAATAGTGCCAATTCTACTTAGTGTAGGATTTTGCATTTATTGTTAAGGTTTTTTCTAATTTTGCCTTTGTATTGTCCTTTCTTGCAATAGTAGTAAGGTTTTGGGTTGCCTTGGTTTTTTCTTAATTTTGTATCAATCATGGACCTAAGTTATGTGTTTTTTTAACATAAAAGCAAATGTCAAAGCGGTGGACAATGCGAAAACAGCCAATGAACTAGTAATTTAGTTCAAAAATTAAACCTAGATGCATTTATATCTCCATTTTTTTCACAACAAAATGAATCATCTAATGGATAGGAAGGATGATGAATCAACAATAGAAGGTTCAAGTTCCATAGAATGTTGTTATTGTGAATATGCCAATTGTTTCCAAAGGAATTACAAAAACACCAATCACTTTGGGCCAAGTTAGGCCTACAATTGTTGGAGGTTTGGCATCACAATCTTATTTGCATTCATTTTGTGGAGACACTATATGTAGTGCACATTATTAGCTTTGTGAGAACTAGTAGCTATATAAATAATTAGTTACAATGATTTATGGATTTTTATTCCTACATAACAAGTTTTTGCAAACCTAAGTACTCCATTGGTTCCACCAATAATACTTGGAAATCCCATTCCTTCTACATAAAATGCAGTTGGTTAGCAATTGCCTCTTGGTTGGCAATGGCCAGCTGGTTGGCCAATGCCAATGTCTACACCTATAGAAGCAGCAACAACCTTGATTCCATACTAGCAAATGCCAAATTTGCCAACAACATACCATCCATACTTGCAATTGCTAGTGCCACCCAACCCATACCTATAATTGCCAACAAGTTCAAGTTAGTATGGACAAATGTAAGTAAGGCCCAAATCAATATGCACAAATGCTACTAGGACCCAATCAATATGCATAATTACCAATGACATGTCCTAATCAATATGCATAATTACCAATGACAATGTTTTAGTGAATATCCACAAATGCCAGTAGGGTTTTATCAATATGCACAAATGGCAAGGGCACATCAATTGTTTCCAAGATCTATTCAATACCAACAACCACCATGCCATACACCCCCAACACCAACACATGTACCACAACAACTAGTACAATGAACTACTACCAATAATGTAACAATGGCAACTTGGGTTGCAAATGTACAAAACATGACAACTAAAGGTCAATGCCATACATGTGTTGCTTTAACACACTATTGATGTTTCTACCCAATTAAAATAGCCAAGTATTATCTTCATGTGGGTCTTTTAGGCAAGCAAAACAAAAGACAAGATGACAAACGTTGGACAAGGTGATGAAGAGGTTGGGGATTGAAATGGCCTCCATTCAAGGTAAGTATGTCACACCTATTGTACATTGTAATCTAGATGGCAGACTTGTAGGTGGTGGTAGGATTGGATGGTTGACAACTTTTTGAGGGTATGTTATTAAGTTGAATCTTACCATTGATGGCATCTATAAGCAACCAATTGATGAGTTGGAAGCAATCAAAGAAGCCCTATACATGGGGTTTGAATATTTAGATCATCCCTTTGCGTTCAAACATGTGAAGATCAAGTGGCAACAATATTGAAAGGGAGGCAAGGGTGGTTGAAGAAAAAAATAAAAAAAGGTGAAGAATGATCGTGGAATCATTCAGAATTCGTGGAACCAATTGGAAAAGGTTTTGGCACAAAAGGATAACATTGAGAGGGCTGCACAAATGAGAAAAATTCATACCACTCAAAAGACTACAAGTCAAATAGGATGAACTAGTGACATTGGTTTGGAGGAACATATGGTTTATGAATTATTTTTTCCATTGCTTGAATTTTGGTTCACATTTTGTTTCATTTCAACTTGCATGCTAGCTTGCCTAGGTTCATCTAGGTTTGTAGCCTTTAAGTTTTATTCGTTGGTGGAATTTAGGCAACATGGCTAGAAGAACACCTACCTTGTTGGAAATCTAGAAAGAAACATAAAGGGAGAAAAGTTGCAAGCACAAAAGGCCAAAGGTGGAGGAAGATGAGGTTAGAAGGTCAAAATTCAATCAATTTTCAATTTCAACCTATCTATTCTAACTATCACCCTAGTTGAATTCCATTATAGTATATTAGATTTAGGTGTGTGTGGGTTTATTGTAGGCAAAAGTGACAAGAACATTATATATTGAAAACTTTTGTAGTTTATTTGGCATTCTTTTTGTGTAATTCAATCCCGTACTTTGTAAGTATGTAGATGTGTTGAATATTATTTTAATTGTGCTTGCAGTCATTACAATTATAGGGAGAGATAATGGTTGAGTTTGAAGTTCGCCTTGATCGAGGTCATGGAGAATAATCAAGATGAAATGATCAAGACCATTGAATCGCTAACATCTAGCCAAGACAAGATGGTAAGCATGGTGCAAGAGATGTACAACATAATGAAATCATCAACCAATGCATATGGTAATTTGTTTGGTTTTGATGGGGAAAAAAAAAATGCTCCCAAGTTAACTGAAAATGATGGTAGCATGGGAGTGGTAAGGGACAATCTAAGGTTGACTAATCTAGGATGATAGTTACGTTATGTAAATGAAAGTAAATATAATTTTCCTCAAATTTTTATTGCTATAAAAGTTTAAATTTGATCCCTAGTTGTTTCCATTTTGGATTCCAGTTTTGAGTGCCAAACCCAAATAATGTAACCACCCACTGATTATCTTGTTTTAATTCAAGATTCTTTTGGCCATTTGGCGTAAGTGGTTATGGAATTTTGAAACATTACATACATGTGGGAGGGGGTGTTTAGGGGTGTGCCTTGCCAATACAACTAGATGTCCAAAAACAAAAAGGTAAGGAGCGAGGAGAGGAGTATGGGTTTTAAGTATTTGTTAAACAAGCTACAAATATTGTAGCCTTAGGTGATGTGCCTCCCAATAAGGAGGGTGAGGCAACAATCGCAAACTTGGAGCATACGTCTGAAGTTTCTAACCCTGAAATGCAAATGTTGTAGTGTAGTTCTAACATCCAAACACGGTTTAGCACACGTGCTCAAAAAGCTATGGATGGCAAATTGAAACCACTAAATGTTGATGTTCAAGTAGGTGGTTACACTTTGATGGTCGAAGTTTGATTACCCCAAAAGAAGTGAGCTTTGATTTATTAACAAATGCCTACAATATTGCATCTCCAAGAAAGTTGGTAATTGACACGAAATGCCTTCTTTTGGTATTAGATGTGAATGGGTTGTTATGTGAAGCAACACATTTGAGATTTGGCAAGAGATGGAAACCATTAATTTCAGCAATAAGGTGTGGAAACAAATGTGCAAGTGTGCAACCCAATTGTCATGAATATTGGAGTTGTGTAATTCAATGTTCGACAATGCAATTTGGTCATCATTACACAACAACTTGCAATCCATGGTCCAATTTTTGTTAGGGTTGTAGAGTGGGCTTAACCCATTATTTGTGTGGGTGTTGAAAAATATTTTAAAACAAACATTCCCCATTCATTGAATCCACATTACGAGTTAGTTATGAAAAATATGAGTAAGGTGTGGCAAGAGACTAGTCCAGGGCATAGGCAGTTGGGTCCAACCAACACATTGTTGATAAATGATTGTTCATACAAATGCATCGACAACATCCCATATTTCTACATTCTCCATCACCCATACAACAATGAGGTCCCTAATAACTATTTGTTGGAGGAATTGTGGCCTTATGTGCTTGCATTGTCTAAGTGTCAAAGTATTTTAAGTTATGTTGGTTTGAATCCACACGGGCAACATCAAGTTACAAGATAAAATCCCAACTAGAATCCCATAAGAGATTTTGCTTAATTGCCTATTTTTTAGGTTCTAAACCTATTACCTATTACCTATAATTATATGCATTTGTACACTTGCTTATATTTTTGTAGTGTAAGTGCATAAATGTTGTATGGGTGGAAATAACGTGCAATGTATTTAATAAGGTGGGAATTTGCAAATGGCTAGGGGTACATGAGGAACACAAAAGGATGCAAGCACCATACTTTTTGAAAGGAAAAACAAAGGCATGCACAATTCTACAAGTTACAAGTTTCCACAAAGTACATGTGTAAAAGAAGATAATGTTAGACATGCACCAAAAATCCACCCCAACATATGTCAACCAACATGCTAATTTAAATTTAATCTTATTCCTTGTTGTTTTTTATTTTTATTATTTTCAAGTTGTCTCTTGGATTAAGTTTGTTCTTATTATTTTATTTACATCTTCTTGAATTCATTTGTCTATTCTTCCTTTCATGTTTTGGTTATTTTTATTATGATTAGAATGTCATATTGTATGTATGATCAACATTTCTTTGAAATTGTTTTTAATTAAGTTGTTTGCATTGTTTTGTAGTATTGAGCAAATGAATGTGTTGTACTTTCAGCTTCCAATGGAGGCAAGAATGTTGCAACTAGGAAGTTCAAGTTTGGAGGCGGGGGATCTATGCATCATTGTCAAAGCATGCCTAAACAACTAATGTTTGTTGGGATTAAGTCAATCTTAGTAAAGGGTGCTTATTTGCCATATCCATAGGTAACACATGATCCTCCACTCTACAATGTAGATGATGCTATCGGGTACATTGTGTTGTGGCCTTGAAACCAATCTAATGCATACATGTAAACATATGCGGTATTTAGATTGAAGCCTATATAGTTATAGTTAGTACATATATTGTTCAATACATTGTACTATTTCATATTCATGCAAGTATTACCATTTACCGCAACAATTTATATGTGCAAATGTGCATTATGTGTGGGTCACGTGGATCTATTCTTTCAAAATAGATAGACAATGTAAGGATATGTATGTAAAAAATGGTGTAAGGTTTAGGTTTAGGGAGCAAGTTATGTCAATCTTACTTATTAAAAAGAAAATATACACCATTAGGTAATAGATAGATATGGGGTGCCATGTATAGTCAATTTTAATGAAGGTTAGTCAAAACAAACTGCCATGTGGTATTCAAACATTACACATATTAACTAGATTAATCAAAACAAATTGCCATATGGCACCCAACAATTGGCACACATGTTAGATAGGTTTGTCATAATTCCTTGAGAGTGGGCCTTTTTGGAGTAAGAATCAAGGAAATTTTGTTTAGAAATTGCATCCTACCCAAAACCCTACTTACAGGGACCTTACAACAATTTTTAGAGATTTTTATGGTTATTTTTTTCAAGTTAATGCTTTCGCACTTGTAATGGGCATCTGAAGATGGATGTAGCATTGAATGGCAATTGGCCTTTAGGGCTTGTTTCAAAAAAAAAGTTCTTTCCATATTCTAATTATTTATTGCATTCAAGAATAGAAATGTGGCAAATGCAACTCAAAAGAGTTCTTTTTTAATGATTTTTTTCAAAAAATATATATCTTACAATCAAATATTCCAAAAAAATCACAATGGCACTAAATTTCACAAAAAGTTTTTTGGGGATTTTATGACTTTCCTAAGGATGTACCGTGTAGGGACGTATCAAGTAGGCATGATGGCTTTGATTTTGTATCAGAACCCACCCTAGAAACACATTTAATTAATTTCCAAAGATATTATGTGTAGGGTAAAGCCCAAGGAGGCAAACTTAATGGGACGAAAGGCCTGATTCCCATAAACCTTGCCTTGGAGGGCTTTACACATGTACAAATTGTCACATGCAATTTTTTATTTTTTATTTCCAATGATACACCCAACATGTACCCACTAAATACCTATTGGGTATCATAGCACCTTCACCATTTTGGCAACAAACTGTTGAATAAATATTTAAATTTAAAATATGGCACTTGGTTTTTTAATTTGAAAATTTTGGTAGTAATGATTATAGAAATATTCAACAAGGATTTCTCAATGTTATGGAGCAATCTAGACACAAGTTAGTTTCAAGGCACTACCATGGAAGGTTTGTGGTTCAAAACTTGACAATTGAACTTAAAAATTTATTAAAATTTTGGCACAAACAATGAATAATTTTCAAAATTTTGACAAAACGAAAAATAATTTAAGTTATGCCAAAATGGTAAAGGTACTATATTATCATGAAGAAAATAACATCATGCTTTTCAAAATTACATTTTGGTAAAACCTACCCATGATTATTGACACATGGAAAGTCCTTTCCAGGTCCATTATAAAAACTAGCATAGGTTGTTACGTAGAAGCCCACCCCCTTAAGTGACCTATGACCTTGTGCAATGTTATGCCACCCATTATGCTCTTTAATTGGGCAAGAGTGAACCAACCCCCATGATTACACCAATTGGTTGTTTTGTCCATAGGATGGGCATCTTTTTTTCATCTTACTCCTAACTTTCAATTAACTAACATAAGACCACAATCAATGTTTTTTAGTTGCTAACCTTTGGGTTTTTTGTCTTAGCCTTTTTCTTAGCCCTGACCTCTACACTACCTTCCCACCTAGTTACCCAACAAACCTACATGTCCTATTCACTTACATCTTGTCCTTACCTACCAACTACAACACCAATTCCTTTACTTGTTTACTTTTTATCCTTTTAAGGTTAAATCTTTACCTTTTGGCAAAATGTTCATTTTTTCTTGGCTAAACTTCTACCTATTGGCAAAAAAAATTTCTTCCTTGGTTAAACCTCTATTTATCGGCAAAACCTTCCTATTCCATGGCTAAGCTTCTATTTATCATTGGCAAAAAAATTATACTCCTTGGCTAAACCTTTACTCTTTGGAAAAACCTTTCTATTCCTTGGCTAAACACCTATTTATCAACAAAACCTTTCTACTCCTTAATTAAACCTCTACTTCTTGGCAAAACCTTTTCATTCTTTAGTTAAACCTCTATTATCAACAAAACCTTTCTCTTCCCTAGTTAAACTTTTACTTATTGACAAAACCATTCTATTCCTTGGCTAAACCTCTACTTGTCAACAATTTTGTTTTTAATCCATGGCTAAACCACCTATCTTTCAACAATTTTTTTATAATCAATGGTTAAATTTTTTCCTTTCAACAAAACCTTTTTAATCCTTGGTTAAACCTTTATGTCATTGCAAAACCTTTTTACTCCTTATTTAAACTTATAAGTTTTGGCAAAAAATTTATATCTTTTTTATTAAACCTTTTTTCTCCTATTTATACTTTTACCACTTGCTAAAACCTTTATATATTCTTGGCTAAACTCTACACTTCAGTAGAATCTCTATTTCTTTTGGGATAAACCTTTTAATGATTGGCAAAACCTATATCTTTTCCTAACTAAACCTTTGTCTTTGAACTAGTTCTATTCCTTGGCTAAACCTTTACTCTTTGGCAAAACCTTTCTATTCCTTGGCTAAACTTTTATTTATCAACAAAACTTTTCTATTCCCTAGCTAAACCTCTACTTTAATACAAAACCTTTTTATTTTTTGGTTAAACCTCTATATTTTCTTGGTTAATTTTCTAACTACCTAACTAAATTTGTAAATATCAGTAAAAACTTAATACTTATTTGCTAATTATCTTTATTTTTAAACTAAACCTCTATGTACTGGCAAAACTTTTAAATTGTTAGCTAGAGGTTGCAAATATGTAGAAAGGAGCCAAGGATATTACTTTATAAAAACACTATGAGTCCTTTTTAACCCTCTTTCACTTTTTCATATGAAAGAATTTTTGAATGAAATATTTTGTAGCTTGTTACTAAAAATACACAGGGTTGCCACAATAGATCACATGTTTTGTGTTAATCATTGTTGAATAACTACACTAGTAGAAAACCCCCCTTTTGCAACTACGTAGTCAACTATTGTTCAACTTCAAACAAACTTGAAAACTACGCATATAGTTGTAATTTTATTTTTGCAATTGAAAATTGTTTTTGCAACTATTAACCAATAACACCAAAAAATACAAGTGGAGACTGAAATTACAATCGAAAGTGTATGCCACATGTCAAAACCACAACAATAGGCACTATGTGCCACTACTTGCCAATTTAATTGAAAATTGTTTTACCAATATAGTCGAGGGATGTTGTCAACTACATTCGACTAATGGATGAACTTCATCCGCTAACCAAGCATGACATTAGTTTAAAATATAATTACAATTTCAACTAGGTTGTAATTATGTAAATTGAACATTTCAACTATGTTGTAACAATGTAAATTGAACATTTGGCCAGTGGTTTGGTGACACGTGGCACATTCATAAAATGTGGGATCAACAAATAGTTAAATGACACATGGCATGTTTACAAATTTTGGGGTCAACAAATAACTAAATGACACATGGCACATTCACATCAATAATTTAGGCCACATGGTGCCTAAGCATAGGTTAGGTGTAAACCTAAGCACCTAGGTTAAACCTAATCATAGGCCATTTAATTTAGGCTTAAGTTAGGGCTAGATCTAGGCACCTATGTTAGGCCTAGACCTAAACCACATAACAATTAATAAATGAAATGCTAAATCATTTGGTTTAGCCTCTAGGGTTGAACCTTTTTGATTAGGTCATCCCAAATGGCTATTAGATTTTCATGTTGTGTTTTCTAACAATCTTAGTGCAGTCCTTTATATAGTTTGGATTCACGGAATGGAAATCAAACAATATGAGATAAAGATTTTAGTTGTGACCTAGGGTAAACACACCTATCACTAAACATTTAATGATATTGGATCATTGTAACTTTGTTGTCCATGGTCTATTCCTTTTGAAACTTAAAACAATTTTATAGTCCTCCACTTGGCGTATCCAAATTTGTAAAAAACACTACAATTTAATGGAAAATGAGCAAGATGCATCCTTTCAAAGTGAAGGGGGTTGTGCTTTGGATTTTTTCATAAATGTTCAATTTGATTTTGAAGCTTAAGCTCTTCAACTATTGTTTTTTTTAAAAATTCACTTAAACAAGTTTTAAAGATTTTGAGATAATGCATTTGTAGCCTTTGAAATCGCTCAAAATGAACAAGAAATGAGCAAAATATAGTTGCTAGAAGTAAAGGGGGTCTAGAAACAAAATTTGAGACAAAATATCATTCTTTTTTTTCCTACGTTCTTTGCTTTGTTCCTTTGCTTTTGAAGTTCAAAGAACATTTGTAGCTCTTTTTTTTGCATTTCAAATGACATTAAAAATGTTCAATTTGGTGTTGAAATGAGGGAAGATTTGAAGATGTTTGGTGATACATACCATTTGTTGTTTACTCTAGTTGTAACCCAATTGCAACCTAATTGCAACTCAAATAGTTGTAATCTAGTTGTACAAGCTAGTTTAAGCTTAGTTAGGCCTAGACTTAAACTAATAATCTACTAGCCTAGGTCTAGCTACTTACTTTACTTACTTATAGTAATTATTCATCAACTATTTAAAACTATATACTTGTATAATTAAACAATTAAACATATTATCATCATTTATTAAATAATATGGTATTTTTAAAAATTAGAAATTAAATGTATTCATATATTAAATAAATAATTATCAATGAATTTTTTTAATTAGAAATTCATTAAAATTTCTTATTAACACTTCATAAAATAAAGAATTAAATCAAATATAAATATTCATTAATAATTTTTAGATGATATTTTAATTAAAATAATTATTATAATGTTGTGATCATTAATAATTAATTACAATTACAACAACAACATTAATAATAATATTGTAATTAGTAGTTAGGTTAGGCTAGTTATCTATATTTATTCGTATTTTTATTTAACTTGTTGGAACTATTAAATGACCTAGTATAATAAATATTAAATTAAAAAATATTTTATAGTATAGTAGTGTTAAATAAAAGTAATTTCTGAAATTATATTTACTAATTATTCTAAACATTATCATAATTTAATTATAAATAAATAAATAAGGATTTTTAGTATTAAAAAAAATTTGGAACTAATAGTGAGAATTATAATTAGAATTTAAATTTTAAAAAATATAATAATTATGTATCATTACATGATATGTTGTAAACTAAAATTGAATATACATGGAAATAACAAATTACACATGTATTGAACATATTCCAAAAAACATTTACTTAAATATCCTTACTTGATATGTTGTAAACTAAAATTGAATCTACATGTGAATAATGAATTACACATGTATTGAACATATTCCAAAAAAATATTACTTAAATATCCTTCCTTGATATGTTGTAAACTAAAATTGAATTTACATAGAAATTATAAATTATGCACATATTGACCATACACATTAGTAGTTGACTTATATTTCAGAATTTCTTCTAAAAAAAATTTCAAATTAAAGTGTGATATTTATATGCACAAAAAAATTCATCATACATGTTATCACTCATGTATACAAAAACATTTATGTGTATTTTAATAATTAATGAAACTTTATTGTAATTTTAAAAATATATTAAGACATCATATGTATAAAAATGAATAAGCATTAAACTTCTGCAAAATTATGAATTATGTATCATTACTTGATTTGTTGTAAATTAATATTTGATTTACAAAAAGATAATAAATTACATTTACTGAACTTATATTATTACAAACTCATATTTCAAATTTTACATAAATTTTAATATTTAGATGCACAAAATATTTGCATCATACATGCATTCATTTGCACAAATAGAATTTACATGTATCATTATTTGATATGTTGTAAACTAGAATCCAATTTACATATAAATAATAATTAGGTGTATTGAACATGCACATTATTACAATTTATATTTCAGAATTTCCTTAAATTTCCTTCAATCAAATTTTATTATTTGTGTGCAAACAAAATATTTACATCATACATAACCATTCATTTTATACAAAGATAATTTATACATAATTTAAAATATTAATGAAAATAGATAATTTGTTTTGTTCTATTCTATTGTGTTGAAATTTCACAAACCAAATTACTTCATACAATGTTATTGATATCTTTGAAAACATTACAATGAATAGGGTTGCACGAACTCGGATTGAAAAAAATTGGAGTTATAATGCAAAGGTTATTGATTGTTGAACCATTTTATTAATAAAGATAAATAATATCATAAAAAAATCTTACTCAAATCCAAATAATTGTTGAGGTAGATTTAATGAAATTTATTTCATATTTTCATATTCAAGGTATGGAAGATATTGAATTTTGAATGAATTTTGTTATTGAGAATTCAAACAAGTTACAACAAATTGCTTTATAAGGGAAAATGAGTTGAGTGTGTTCACACTTGGGGTCAACAACACACATTACCTTATTTATCCATGAAGAAATGGTAGTTTGTTTTGTTTTGTCATAATGATATCTCCCAAACCACGGTGTTTTAGGTTATGCTATGGAACTTATCATCAAAAAGTTCCCAATGAATAGGGGTGCAATGACTTGGTTTAGAATGTTTGGGGCTACAATGTGAATATATTGATTATCGAACCATTTTTTCATTTATTTTTTTGAAAAACCAAGATTGAGAACTGTATTGGAATTTGGGGGTGTTCTTGGTATTGTTGGAAAGCCCTCACCAACTTTGATTTAATAAAGTTGATTTCATAATTTTGAAAGCTAAAATGTGAACAATATTTCTTGCATTTTTTGTGGGTATGTATTGTTGTTGGAAATTCAAACAAATTGAAAAAAAGGGTTTGGAAGGAAAATTCAATTGAATGAATCCAAACTTGGGCCAATGACATAGGGTACATTAGTGTTTAATGAGTTTTTATCATAATTTTAAACAAATATTAAAATATCATGTGTATACAAATGAATAAACATTATAGTTGCACAAAATTATTAATTATGTATCATTACTAAATATGTTGTAATGATCTACATAAAAATAATAAATTACACGTGTATTGAACATAAACATTAGTATTGACATATATTTTTTAAAACTTTGAACTTTATTTTGAAATTGAGTTTAATATTAATAATCACCAAAAAAACCATTCGTTTATACAAATAAAATTTACATGTAATTTAATGGTATCGTAATTTTAAATAAATATTACAATATTATATGTATAATATTAAAGTTGCATGTTAGTTTAACTTAATTGAAAGAAATAGTTGCAAACAAGATTATATTTCATCCATCCTCTAATACATTTTATCATCCAAAATAGTTGAACACTAGTCAATGTCTTAACTGTGTGCCAACTATAGAACCTTAGATGCCAAGAATATTTCAAAATTGGCCCCTTAGTTGAAACATGCTTCACATTGTTTACTAACATAGTTGGAAGTTGAAGTTGGAGACATTGTTGATGTTGGGAATATTCGGCAAATGACCATGCAGTGGAACAATGTTTTCAATTATATACCAATACAATAAACGAATCAATTTAATTGGTAATTTCCATTATTTTTTTATTTAAAAAAATCCAGTTTAAACATAGTTGCAAATGTCATGTAGTTGAAAATTTTTGGTTAAAAAGGGGGGTTTTTAACTAGTGATATGAATTTTTCAAAGAATGTAAATTTTGCCAGATTTTGTATTTCATTTTGAAAATTTATCATGATTTTGAATCATACCAAAATATGCCTACTTTAGGTTTTTGCTTTTTGTATCATAAACTACAACTTTTTTTTGTATGTCATGCACATTACACCCATTTACATGTGGTAAAGGACTTTTGAAAAATTTTAATTTTAAAATACTTTCAATTTTAAAAAAAATTAAATTCCATATCTTTTAAATTGTGAGTTTTTTTAAAACTTGGGTAACAAGTTGTTATCATTTTATTTTTTACCATCAAATTATATTATTACTATAGTCCTTTACCTAGTCTTTTGTAAAATTAACCACAAGATGCAACACCTATTCAAATTCAAACGTCTTTTTTTTAAAAACCAGAACCCAAAATTTAATTTAATGAATTTTTAATTTGAATTCCCCAACTTTAATATTAATCACTTTGACGACTTGGAATGATTAACATAACTTTAAAAATGTCACAAGGGTGGAATGTTTGGATTGTCACACTTGTATTTTTTCTAGATTACATACAAATGTAAAATTTAAAGCCATATTCAAAATTAACACTTTCAACTGTTAAATTATTCATGTTGTCATAAAATTTAATGGGAATCTTCAGAAAAAGTTTGGAGGAATTCTGAGAAGATTATGGACTTGTAATGGACTTTTGAAATGGCCACACCACATTTGTCACACAGAAAAAATGAAAAATGTGGACTCAAAAAATATGTCAAAGTAGTGTCAAAATAAAAAATAAAAAATAAAACATCATCAAATGAATTTTTTTTTAATGAAGTGCATTGAAAGTTTATATATATATTTTAAAATTTAAAGTTTTCAATGACGTAATTGTTGTAAAATTTTATCATTGAAAGTCCATTTCACATTTAAAATTTTAATATTTTGCATGAATTTTGTTATCAATCACATGTTTAGGGATATTCATAGTTGGTTTATCAATATTTATTATTAAAATCATAGGGGATAATTATAGGACTTATGGTTTGATAATTGTTAAAATTGCCAAAAAAATTGGTAATGTTAAATTATGGATTCTCAAATGCCATTTAGGAGCCACCTAACCATGTTTTCAGCCAAAACATCTACTTGTTGGCTAGACCTACTTACTCACACGTCATCATCACTTACAAATTGTGGACTTCAATTGTAGAAATTATAATGTCAAATGAGGGTATTGCAAAGGAGTTGTAACATTTATTTGTAACTTGATTCAAACTCATGACAATGATAAGGCACTAACCCCAAATGTGGGTATTGCAATTGCAAGATTTTTTTTTGTGACAATCTTCTACCTCCACTTTGGACCATTTAATGGAAGATGTGCTTAATTTAATTAAGCAATAGGCTTGATAAATTTAGAGCTAAAAACCATCAAACATTTATGAATATTTACACAATTCTTAATACTAACCAAAATCAATCACAGGTTGGATTTTGGGGGGAATTTCCATATACAAATACTTGCAACAAGATTCATTTTTTTTTTTTTGAAGGTGAATGAAAAAGGTCTCAAGTTGGGCCCTCAAGTTGAAATGACCATACTAAAGGTAAGAAAACAAATTCTTATTTCATTCGTTTAATTTTTTCTTTTCATTGTCTTTCAATTGTAATTCATCAATCATTCCTAGGAGATTATTTTGTATGGCATTTGTATATGTTTATATAGTTATTAATTTCTATGGCATTTACCTTCTTTTTTTTTAGGTTTATATAAAAACATTTTGGGGTAATTAGATTTAAACTCTAAGGCTAATGCTTCCATTCATTAAAAAATTTAGTTGATTAACTTTAAAATTCAAAACATAGTTGTTACAAAAAAAGTTGTATTCCATTTGTATATGATGTATATTAAGTTGAGAGCATTTGCCATTAGGATTATTTAGGGTTTTAAGTTTAAGGGTTTAATGAATTGTGTGTTGATTTATTTAGGTTGTGTTTTCAAATTAAGCTACAACTCCTTTGAACGTGACATCATCCTTTAACATCAACGGTATGATGTTTTTTTAATTCATTTTTTTTATTGTTTTGTTCTTAATTTAAGGAAATTAATTTCCTTGGATGGTTTTAACACAGTCATCAAATTCCACTAAGAATGTTTCGTGTTTGATATATGGATTTAACATTTTGATCTCCCATAAATAGTGTGGATTTAGGGTCATAATGCCAATATTGTGGATTAGGGCCATAATGTGGGCATTGCATTTCCTTCTCCCATATATAGTGTGGATTAAAGTCATAATTCCAATATTGCATTTTACCCTTGTGTACAATGTGCATCTTTAAAATGTCTTGTAGATATTGCATTTTCCTTTCCCATAAATAGTGTGAATTAGGTGTAATGCGAAATGAGGGCACCATAGCCTGATGAACATCCCTTGATTCTGGAAACTGAGTTTCCACCTTGTTGAGCCGTTTGCTTTTTCGTGACGGTTGCCTCTCCATTAATGTTGCATGGGAATGCATGGGAGCTTGGTTGGATGTGTGTGAGATGTTGTACAGGAACTTGTTTGACGGCTACTACTGAATGAGTATGGAGGTCAATTGATGGTGACGAATTATGAGTGATGGAATTATCATTATGGGCAGAGTCGGTTTGGAGCTAAACGGAGGTTTGGAGCGAACGGGGAAAGGAGGGACAATGGATGGCGTGGAAAAAGATCAAGAGACTGATTTGGAGGAGATAGAGTCGGGGGTTGAAGGAAGAAGAGAGGAGAAGAGAGGAAAGGAGAAATAGAGACCAGAAGAGAAGAGTAGGGTGAGAGAGGCAATTTTCGGAGGAGCTTGGTTGTAGAGCTAGAATCTTTCGGCTGCACCTAGCACATCTCCAAGCTACTGCTGCTGTAGAGGAATGAGAAAAAGAGAGAGAAAGTGGGGATTGCCTGTTTTGAGAAGCATCTGATGAAGATAGAGCTTGTGCCTTCGGGCGGTGTACAGAGTTCATGAGAAAAGAATTTATTTTATTGACCTTTGTGTGAATGGTGGAGGCAGGAATTGTGTCTTGTGCATTCTGCTCTGATGTCGTGTGGAAGGAACACAAGGATGTACCTGGTCTAGCAGTGAGCGTCTGTGAGCGTCACTAGGCAGTCAGTGTGTGTGAGAGATGACCAGAGGTTGGAGTTGCATGTAGAAAACCATGAGCACATGGTCGGTCAGAGGACTGTGAGCAGATCAGGGTTTGGATTGTGTATGAGAAAGAACAAGAAGACATGGACACCTAGGGTCGGTCAGGCAGTCAGAGTGCTGTTGTAGTTTCGGACCCTTTCTTTTGGTATCAGAGCATGGTTGTGATCATTGTAGAGCCTGTGTAAGATCTAGGTAATATGAGAATTGAAGACAATGCCTTCGTCTAGCGACGATGAGGTCCCTGTCGAGCCAATAACCCAGGAGAATCGCGAGCTAAACCTTGTTTGTAGATTCGATTTCTTCACCATTCAAAACGGACCACAGAGGGGATCAGTGGTTTTGCGTTTCTTAGGATTTGGAGTAGTTAGACTTGTACGAATAGATCCCAACGAGGCTAGGGTGGGAGACATTGCTGTAGAGGTAGCTCATAGTGGTTTCTATACCCGTGCCCAGGTCTGGTTGAAAGTGATAGATAGAGCAGGGGGGTGGGTATCAACCTCCGAGTTACAGACCAACTTTTACTTCGCCTCCTACCTTGCGTAGAGTGGCTCCTGATCTGGCTGAAAGGCATGCTAGCATACCAAGACTTAGGGACATTTCGATTCCCAAATCAGCTATCTCGCCTAACCATTTTGTGCGATTATACATATCGAAAGTGGAGGACCTGTATCAGGAAGGGGATCGATTGCTTCGGGTGGAGCATAGCGGGTCCAGATCCCTCCTCATCAGCTGGAGAATCTGGCGAAGCCAGGAAGGGGGATGGAGATTCCAACAAGAATCTACGGATGAGCAGAAGTTTAACACTGTTCCATCCATTTTTGAGCCTGTGAAGCCCATACATGAAGGAGTGCAGTCCGAGTTCGATGGATGACTTGGGCTTTATTTGCTTTCGTGTCAGGAATCAGGACTGAGATACAAACAAACAAAGATTCTGGTTGATTCTGTTTTGTATCTGTTTTTGATTTAAAGAACCGTGGGTGTGGAGGGGATTGCTGCATTATTACTGTGTTACAGAGTCTCTGGAAGATGACGAGTCCCCAGGGGATGGATGATTTGTTCTGGGGAAGGGATTATGAAGACGTTGGTGATTGGGCGGAGCGATTGGCCATGGCCGCCGAGGTCCGTGATCTGACGCCTGACAAATTGTTCAAAATCGCCAAGTTGAATCTACGAGGCCGTGCGAAGGAGTGGTTTCAAAGGTTGCAGCCAGCGCTAGCCGACTGGGCTGATCTACGCACGCTAATGATCCAGAAGTATGGGAACATAGACGTTGATGACATCCGAATGAAGATGGATGCCATCAAGCAAGAACCCAAGGAAAGGGTGCAGAAGTATTTCAAACGACTAGATAAGTTGTTTCGGAAGGGCCAGATATAGGATGTGGAGCAGAGGAGGAGATTCCTGGCTAGACTGAGGCCAGATGTCCGAAAGTTGTGTGTTGTAAGGGTGTTTGCAGACATCGAAGAATTGGTTGGAGCTGCAACAGAGGTAGAAAGAGTTCTTGGTGAACTCGGAGAGACACCATATGAACCCCTTCGTGAGGAACAGGAAGAGGGGACGTCGGAGAGCAATGTAGAGAAACAAGTCACTGCATTGAAGAATACCCTCATTAATTTCTTCAAAGGGCATTCGCATGATTCAGCATCATCATCCTCTTCCACTGCCTTTGGAGGATGCCAGCTCTGCAAGGGTAAGGACCATATGGCCACTGCCTGTCCGAGGCTAAATGAAGCACGGCCAAAATGTGCAAAGTGCAATCTATCGCATAGGACAGAGAACTGTGGTATCAAATGTACCTTCTATATAGGACTTGGACACTCTGAAGACAAATGCTGGAAGAAGCCCAAAGATGGGAAATCAACAGCTAGGGCAGTGAATTTCTTGGAGGTAATGCTTGATGATGAGGCAGCGACCGAGCAGCAGCTTAATAAGCTGTGGAAATGAGAATGTATTCTCCTATACTCGAGCGCCAAGGAGGAGAGCTCCTGTCGATGTGGCGCCAGGAAGAGTTGCACCAGTCCCAGAAGCTAAGAGGGAGGGAGCTGGTATGAGCAGGGACGTTACTGTGAAGTCCAAAATCCTCTCACATTTCATAAAGAGGAAAATTTCTTTGTCCCCCATGGAAATTGTTCTCATGATTCCTGGTGAGCTGGAGCACTTGGAAAGCTTGGTGAAGCTCGCAAGAAGAAAAAGGGATTCGGAGACCACCAAAAATCAGGTTTCAGTGGTCTCTACAACCCCATCACTCCGGAAGATCTGCGTCAGCAAGACGCATCGGAGTAAAACTCTACACTTGTAGAGATTAGCGACTACATTATTGAAGGACTAGTGGATACAAAAGCATCCATGTCAGTGTTGGCTGCTGCTATTGTGAGAGAATTAGGTATGATGCATCATAGTTATGACATTCTTGGTGCGAGAATGTTATGGAAGCCCAAAAAATCCATAAAATTCGTTAAAATTCGTCAAAATTCGCGTCGAAGAATGTTATGACAAGGTGCTAAATGAAGAATTTTAAAGAATTTTATTTTGCAAAATGAAGAATGTCATAACTAGGTGATGCATCTTGTGACAGGAAATGAAAGCTACAAGACAGCATCGGGAGCAATCACTTGAGCATTGGGCCGGGTTGATGAAGTACAGGTGAAAGTCGGGGGCATCCAATGTGCCCTGACTTTTATGGTCGTGGACACGGATGGATACGACGTGTTACTGGGTCTAAATTTTCTGATGAAGATTGGAGCTGTGGTTGATGTGGAGCGAGGACTGATCTAGGTGAGGCATGGGCCTGGTACCAATGTGGAAGTCTTGCCACTGACGATGGTAAATTTGCTGCAGAGGATGAACGCGGGCACAATGGGGCATGGAACGACAACCTTTTGGAAGGACGCACCTGCCAATCAAGGAGGTGATGTGGAATCTAATCAAGGTCGGAAGACAGTCGAAGGAGGAGATGACGCATCTATGTCAGACTCTGACGATGAAAGTGACGAGGATGAGTTTCATGACTCAGAATCTAATCCTCTGGAACAGAGCGATTCAGAAGATGAGTTTGTGGATGGTGAGTTTGAGGAACTGGTCAACTCAGAAGGACCTCAAGAAATGCTGCAACTAATGTTACAGAAGCAGATTGATGAAATCATGACAGAGGAGATCTCGGACGGGGAGGATTATGCCGACTGGATTAAGTGGGCGTCCAATGCAGAGGAGAGAAGGCTATCCGTGCGTGAATCCGCACGTAATGTACTCAGGCCAGTGCTGTTGCAGCAACACAAGCCCGAACATGACTCTGTGATTCCCGATACTTCAAACCGCCCAGGTGGAAACTGGCAAGCCCGATCGCAAGCCCAATGAGGAGTTCGCATCGTGCAGCCATTTGGAGTCGGGGATCAAATGGAAGGAGATCTGTGAGCGAATCAAGGTAGACACCGATTTGGATAAGAATGGGCAGCAACAACTCTGGGTGATCCTAGAGAAGTACAAAAACGTGTTTGCTTGGAACAAAGGCGAACTGGGCTATTGCACCATCGGTGAGCATAACATTGATACGCAAGGATTTCCGCCTTGCAATGCATCTCCTGGACGACTGTCTTACTGGGAGGAGACTGAAGTCAAAAGGAAGATTGATGCACTGGTTGATTTGGGTAAAATGAAACCCAGCAACTTAGAATATGCCTGTAGAGTAACACTGCCGGTGAAGAAAGATGGGAGCAGGTGTTTCTGTGGGGACTATCGACCTCTTAACGCTCAAACGTGTCCAGACATGTTTCCGATGCCACATGTCGAGGATGTAATTGATCAGCTGGGCAAGTCGACATGGTTTACTGCTCTCGACCTGCAATCTGGCTTTTGGCAGATACGCATGGCTCCAGAGGATATAAAAAAGACAACTCTGATTACCAAAACTAGATTGTATGATTGGACCGTTATGCCATTCGGACTCAAGAATGCAACGAGCACATTCACTCGGACCATGTCAGAGGTTTTCAAGGATTTAGGGAGCACGTTTCTGAAGGTGTTCGTGGACGACCTCAATGTCCACAATGAAACCAGGGGGGAGCACATACGGCATCTGGATGCAGTGCTATGTAAACTCAGGGAAGTGAATCTGAAGCTCAATCCCAGCAAGTGTTGTTTTGCTGCTAAGAGTATCACCTTCTTGGGTCATGTGGTGAGCAGAGAAGGTATACAACCCGATCCTGGAAAGATTGAGGCGATGCTACACTTACCAACTCTGAAGAATGTCACAAATGTTAGATCATTCCTAGGACAGACAGGTTATTACCAAAAGTATATTAAAGGTTATTCGAATTTAACAGGTCCTTTGTTTGAATTAACAAGGAAGGACGTTGCATTTGTATGGGATGTGAACTGTGAACAGGCATACCAGGCATTGAAGGCAGCCCTGGTGGACGCGCCTGTACTCACACGACCCGATTTTAGGCGAACTTTTTGGTTGGACGTGGACTGGTCACCCAAGGGAGTTAGAGCCATACTGTCACAAAAAGAAGGGAAGTTCGAGAGAGTGGTGGCCTATGCCAGCAAGAGTGTAACTGAGACACAGAGGAAGTTCCATCCGATGGAAGGAGAATGCTACACTCTGATCTGGGGTGTGATGCACTTCAGACAGTACTTACATATGAAGCACTTCATCCTACGAACAGACCACAAACCACTAGAGTGGTTAACGATTATTTCTGATACGCATGGTCGAAGAGGCAGATGGGTCGGCATGTTGCAGGATTTTAGTTTTAAAATAGTGCATCGACCAGGGCTTAGGCACATGAACGTTGATGCCTTGAGTAGGAACCCAGTTGGATTAGCTGCAGATGATGAGGATTTCGGTGAAAAAATGCAAGATATTGCAGGTGCTCAAACTGATGTACCTGAAAATGGAGCAGAGCTTCTATGTGCTATGACAGGCGAAGAGACAGAATGGATGGGTCTTAGAAGAAGGGACAAAAGATTTGTACAGCATGATGCCTGCTGTTTTGGAATCAATCACCATAAGTATATCAGCAGCCATCAGCTGTTCATGCTGGACGTGGAATCAGAAGAGGAACTTTCTTAAGAATCTGTCCCGGGTGAGGAAGTAGTGCCAACGCATGATGAGCCAGTACAACATGAGGAGGCGCGAGTGGTGCTGAAGAGGAGAAGACCCTAGTATTATGATAGGCGACAATAGTTGGAGTTGGCATTGGCAGCTCAGGAACTATCTGAATATGGGGACCCTGAATTGAATCCCACAGAGCTCGATGAGGAGGAAGGCCATGGAGTGAAGCACAGTTGTGCTGACATCTAGCGAGATGCAGAATGTCTAATGTTGTTAAAGGAAGGTGTGTTGTTTGACGCAGTAGACCTTGATGAGAGCAAAAGGATCCGTAAGAGGGCGAGCAATTATTGTTGGAAGGAGCAGAAGTTCTTTTTCAAAACATTGCTTGTGCCTAAACCCGAGGAGATGATGTCTCTGGTAAAATAGATGCACGAAGACCTAGGGCATTTTGGTGAACAACGAACATTGGCAGAGATTCAACGAAGGTACTTCTGGCACAGTCGAACTACAGATGTAAAGACGGTGGTCAAAAGGTGTCAACAGTGCCAATTAGTGAAAAGCTCAGGAAGCATCCGATCAAAGGATGAGCAATTGAAGAGTATTCCTGTGTGTGACCTTTTCCATCGAATTGCCCTAGATACTGCAGGGCCATTGCCTGAGACTAGGTCAGGTAACAAATATATCCTGGTGGCCATCGACCACTATTCCAAGTGGTGCGAAGCAAAGGCGGTTGTTGATCATGGAGCCAAAACAACAGCCAGGTTTTTTGAGGATGACATAATCTGTAGATATGGAATCCCAAAATTCATATTGACTAACAATGGGGGGGAGTGGGCTGCAGAGTTCGATGTGATGTGTAGGGATTATGCAATCCAACACCAACGCACTGCACCCCAATGGCCTCATGTGAGGCAACTTTTGTCCCTCTACCCCCGGTTCTACAAGGTGACTATACTTGAAAGTATAAATGCTACCGGTGAAAGACGAAGCAAGCGTACTTCTAGATATTAGATTGCGTTTGTAGTTGAAGTTCAAATTCCTCTACCGCCTATGCATCTTTCATAACTTAACATTGATGGCCATGTATTTTATTTTATTTTTATTTTGTTATTATTATTATTATTACTTTTTGATCCCCACAATCCCCTGATCCTAAAACCTTAAATTAAACAACCAGCTCTTTAAACAAACTTTTGTGAACTCAACACTTCCTTCAACATGGCTACAACCAGCAATCATTTAAAGAATTGTTTCTCACTCCCAGATTGTTCAAATTCGGTTGCTATAGCTCTTTGGAAAGCTAATTAATAGACACACCTTTCTATCAAGTTTCAAGATCTGCAGCTAAACAACTAGGAAACTATGCAATAAAACCCGAGAGGATTTTGAGGAAGTAGTTGATTCAACCAGACTGCAGACCACCAGTCACTTGGAGAATTGTTTCTCCCACCCAGATTGTCCAAATTCAACTTGCTATAGCTCTTTGGAAAGCTAACTAGTAGACGCACCTTCTTACTAAATTTCAAGATTTGCAGCTAAATAACTAGGGAACTATGCTATAAAACCCGAGAGGATTTTGAGGAAGTAGTTGATTCAACCAGACTGCAGACCACCAGTCACTTGGAGAATTGTTTCTCTCACCCAGATTGTCCAAATTCAACTTGCTATAGCTCTTTGGAAAGCTAACAACAAGGCGCATTTACCTACAAAATTTTGGGCTCTGCAGCTAAAATAGCAAGGAGTTACACCACTAAACCCGAGAGGGTTTTGTGAAGTTTCTCTAAATCCTAACTTTCAAATCTATCCTTACTCACCTCCCTTACTTACAAACTCTCACCAGATCTCCACCCTATTCTCCTTCCTCTCTTCAACTCTAAAGCTAATCCTCCATTTCTTCCTCTAAAACCTTGTCGAAACAAACACTTCCAAGGTTCGATTCAACTTTGTTTTTTCGAGGGAGAAGAAGAAGAGAGCTCCCATGACCCAAGTCCGCCTTTTAAAGGGAGGTGAAGGTTTTTAGCTTGGTGGCCAATGGAAGGTTCTCGGCTTGGTGGCCAATGGAAGGTTCTCGGCTTGGTGGCCAATGGAAGGTTCTTGGCTTGGTGGCCAATGGAAGGAGAAGATCCCTTTGCTCGGTGGTCAATGGAAGGTTCTTGGCTTGGTGGCCAATGGAAGGTGAAGGAGAAGATCCCTTTGCACCTACTCCCACTTCCCCCCCAAGCAAACTTACCTAAACCCTCATTTTTTATCCTTTGACACAAGGGTTTTACCTTACCATGGTCCTAGGCCATTCTTTACCCACTCCCTTCCTTTCCTTGCGTATAAATTACGAACACATGACTTGATGTCACAAATCCCCTCCACCTTCATTGCAATTTGATTTTATTTATCTCTTTTTTCTTTTGTTGAAGATCTTTCCTCTCTTCCTTGCAAGCATGGCGTCGCGCACAATTACCTCTTACGGGCCCCAAGCCGCACAAGTGAACGAGGAACCGCCTTCGGAACCGTCTTTAGATTTGACTCTAACACAGCATCCCTATGACGAAGACTCGAACCTCGAGAGGTGCGCGCTCGTCTCGAAGTTGAACCTCCTCGAGCTTGGTATTATCGCATTTCGCCAAACTCTCGCACCCTGGTGATCTTGCTACAAGTCGATCCTACTTCCGGTGACGAACCTGAAATCGTTTGTGAAGGTTGTTATGAAACCGAAGACACCTCCATCTTCGCTTGGTCTTCAGTTCCCGGCGTTGGACACTATCGTTGGTTGCGCGGTCCGATTCGTCGCCTCCCTCCTAACAGCAAGGCGGACTACCTAGTTCGCACCATCTGACGCATCTTCGACTTCTTGCAGTTGTGAACTATCACTAAGGCACAGCTCCTGATTTCACATGTACTTGCAGCTTCTTGTTGAGCTCAACCTTATTATAAATAAAGTTTTCAGTTATCATCAAATTCCTATTGCTGTTGGCACACTATCATACTATTTATTTAATTGTTGAATTATCTCGAGTTATCCTCATGTTCAACGACTTGAAGATTGCACTACTTCTATTAACCCCTTCATCGACATCCCTTTGACTGCTTCAAGAATTTCTAATATGCTTGCTACTTCCTAAATACCGTAATAAGACAAATGTAGTGTTGAACATTGCAAGTTTTGATGCCTACTTCTACCCCCAACCCTCTAGAGATTTGTCACCCCTAATTACACAACAAGGTTTTTAAAACTATGACTATTAGCCTCTGTTGAAGAAAAGAACTGACCTTCCTCCTTACCCACCAATAACGCATTCCAGAAAACAAAACCCCCTTCACACCAAGCACATGCATCACTCCTTGTGAAGTTGCTAAAAGCCCTTAATAACTTTACCGCACTCAAATAACCCTGATATAACTCTTAAAAAATCGAGACTACCGCACATGGTTGTGTCGGTATGACTCACACCTCAGTGCAATGGAATGGTTGAGCGTATGATCAAGACCATCAAGCATGGCATAACTGTGCTTGCTACTACTCCTGCCAACACAGATTGTTGGGATGAGTAATTGGCCAAGGTTTTGTTTGGATATCGATGTGGAATCCAAGCGAGTACTAAATTCTCTCCGTTCATGATTCTTACTAGCCGCACCCCTCGTTTACGGGCAGACAACTATTTGCAGGCCCTGATTGCTGAGACTTACGATGGGGCTGATATAGAAGATGCTGCAGCTCAGTTTCTACAGAAAGTGGAACTTATTGGAATCATTCACAACGACGTCTTGTGCAATGTGGGACAGGCTCAAAAATAGCAAACGAAAGTCTATGCTGCTAGGAGAGGAAAGCATTTGTTTGAAGGGTTGGTTGCAGGTCAAACGATGGTGAAAATGAAAAAGCCAGGGAAGAGAAGGGCTCTGAGGGCCCCTACTAGTTCATTGGACACACAGATGGAAAAGGGAACCTCGATTTTGAGGAAGGCTGTCGATTGTGCATCATCCAGGATGGCGAAGGTCACCAATGGGAGAGATCTCGTCGAGACCTCCAGATCTTTTATATTCCACCAGACTAGATGGAGCTGAGGGACTCAGTTGTTTAAGAAGGGAGGGGTTACATATGTAATGCAAAATGAGGGCGCCATAGCCTGATGAACATCCCTTGATTCTGGAAACTGAGTTTCCACCTTGTTGAGCCGTTTGTTTTTTGGTGACGGCTGCCTCTCCATTAATGTTGCATGGGAATGCATGGGAGCTTGGTTGGATGTGTGTGGGATGCTGTACATGAACTTGTTTGACGGCTACTACTAAATGAGTATGGAGGCTAATTGACAACGACGAATTATGAGTGATGGAACTGCCATTATGGGCAGAGTTGGTTTGGAGCTAAACGGAGGTTTGGAGCGAACGGGGAAAGGAGGGACGATGGATGGCGTGGAAAAAGATCAAGAGACTGATTTGGAGGAGATAGAGTCGAGGGTTGAAGGAAGAAGATAGGAAGAGAGAGGAAAGGAGAGATAGAGACCGAAAGAGAAGAGTAGGGTGAGAGAGGCAATTTTCGGAGGAGCTTGGTTGTAGAGCTAGAATCTTTCGACTACACCTAGCATATCTCCAAGCTATTGCTGCTGTAGAGGAATGAGAAAAAGAGAGAGAAAGTGGGGATCGCCTATTTTGAGAAGCATCTGATGAAGATAGAGCTTGTGCCTTCGAGCAGTGTACAGAGTTCATGAGAAAAGAATTTATTTTACTTACCTTTGTGTGAACGCTGGAGGCAGGAATTGTGTCTTGTGCATTTTGCTCTGATGTCGTGTGGAAGGATCACAGGGATGTACCTGGTCTAGCAACGAGCGTATGTGAGCGTCACTAGGTAGTCAGTGTGTGTGAGAGATGACCAGAGGTTGGAGTCGCGTGTAGAAAACCATGAGCACCTGGTCGGTCAGAGGACTGTAAGCAGATCAGGGTTTGGATTGTGTATGAGAAAGAACAAGAAGACATGGACACCTAGGGTCGGTCAGGTAGTCAGAATGCTGTTGTGGTTTCGGACCCTCTCTTTTGGTTACATAGGGTCATAATGCGGGCATTGCATTTTCCCCCCACTTATATGTGCATCCTTAAATTGTCATGTAGGTATTGCATTTCCTTCTCCCTATATATAGTGTGGATTAGGGTCATAATGTGGGCATTACATTTTGCCCCCGCATACATGTGCATCTTTTAAAGTGTCATGTAGGTATTACATTTCCCTCTCCCATAAATAGTGTAGTTTGTTGACCATCATGTGAGTATTACATTTAAATTATTCGTAGATAATATGGATTTAAAATAAACTTGCAGCTATTGCAATTTTAAATTTACAATTATAGCCATAAACCATGTCATATGTTTTCCATACTTAAGATTTAGGGTATCATGTGTATGATTGTATAAGGTTTAGATGAGGGATATAAATCTACTACTTGAACATGTACATTTGCATTAGTATTGAATATGACATAACATGTAATTAAAAATATTGTGAATATAAAATTTTGGTGACATCAATTTATTTCCTTTTCTTGTACAATTAGCTCAAAGCATAATTTGAAACATGGGTTAAACTTCAAAATCTTAATCCATTGAAATCCAAAACCCAAGGATGTCACCTTTTAACAACATGTACTTGGTGTGAATAAATGATGTTTGACATGGAAGGGCATGTATAATTGAGGTTGAGTGTGCACACATCCCACATGCATGAGTTTTAGAATTTCTAAATGGTGAACAAAGCCATGAAGACTCCTCAACAGAATGGAACATTTATAAGCGAGTACCCCCAAAAGAAAATGTAAAAATGCCAAAAATCCAAAACCACTTCAACCATATTTGGTATGATGTTTTATTGTTCATTTTTGTTATATGGTTGTTTTTATAATATCATATTGTACTGAATCATAGGTCTTAAATTGATTACACATTTTGTAAGTATGCATGTGGGTATGGATTTGAAGATGATTATGGAGACCCAAACTACCATTGATTCATTAAACGAAGTTGTTTAACTTAATTTTTGATTAGGCAATTATACACACAACTTGATGTGGTGGAGATAATCTTCCACCATCGATCACATACACAGGCCAATGGTGAGCTTGCGCATGGCAAACATGACCTTGATTCCATTGTGTGACCATCTATTTTTGCCCCATGAATGTCACAAAACCCTTAAGGACCACATTTGGACTCAATTGGGTTTAGGCTATGTGAGGTGACTTTTCGTCCCTCCACTCCCGATCCTACAAGGTGATTATGTTGAAGCACAATTGCTACTAGTGAAGGAAAGAACGCAAGTATCATTCTAGTTGCTAGATTGCGTTTGTAGTTGAAATTTATTAGCCCACCTTTTATACAACGTTTATGATTAGAACTAATGGATAAATTTTTTTTCCCAAGCTCACACACTACACATCCTAGGGCTTCATGTCAAATTGTCATTCATTTAAATCAATGTTCAAAGATTCAACACCACGTCCAACATGGCTGCAGACCCCTAGCCACTTAAAACGTTGTTTCTCCCGCATACGTTGTCCAAATCCAGCTTGCTATAGCTTTCTAAAAAGCTAACAACAAGGCGCATCTACCTATCAAATTTTAGGCTTTGCAGCTAAAACAGCAAGAAGTTACACTACCAAACCCGAGAGGGTTTTTGTGAAGGTAGTTGTTTTTACTCGACTGTAGACCCCTAGTCACTTAAAACGTTGTTTGTTTCACATACGTTGTCCAAATCCAGCTTGCTATAGCTCTTTGAAAAGTTAATAACAAGGGGCATCTACCTACCAAATCTTAGCCTTTGTAGCTAAAACAACAAGGAGTTACACTACCAAATCCGAGAGGGTTTTGTTGAAGTTTCTTTAAGTTCTAACCTTCCAACCTATCACTATTCACCTCCATTCTTTGAAAACTCTTACGAGATCCTCATTCTATTCTCCTTCCTCTCTCCAACTCCAAAGCTGATCCTTCTTCCCATCCTCAAAAAACTTGTAGAAACAAACACTCTCAAAATTGAATTGAAATTTGTTTTCCGGGGGAAAATAAGAACCCCCTCCCAAGATCCAAGTCCGTCTTTTAAAGAGAGGGTGAAGCTTCTTTGCTTGGTGGCCAATGGAAGGAGAAGGAGAAGGTTCTTGGCTTGGTGGTCAATGGAAGGAGAAGGAGAAGGTTTTTGGCTTGGTGGTCAATGGAAGGAGAAGGAGAAGGTTCTTTTGTACCTCTTCCCATTTTTCCCTCAAGCAACTTAATTCAACTTCCATATTTTTATCCTTGACATTAAGGTTTTACTTTGCCCTGGTCCCAGGCCATTATTTACGCCTTCCCTTTGTTTTCCTTGGCCTATAAATTATGATCGCATATCTTGATGCCACAATCTCCCCCACCTTCATTGCCGATTTGATTTTGTCGAAGATTTTTTTTTTCTTCCTTGTAATCATGGCATCGCGCACAATCACGTCTTACGGGCAGCAAGCCGCACAAGCGAATGAAAAACCGCCTCCGGTGTCGTCTCTAGATCTTACTCTAACACAGCATCCTCGTGATGAAGAACTCGAACCTCGAGAGGTGCGTGCTCGTTTTGAAATCGAACCCCTTCGAGCATGGTACTATCGTATTTTTTCGAACTCTCACACCCTGGTGATCTTGCTGCAAGTCGACCCCATTGCTGGCAACGAACCCGAGACCGTTTGCGAAGGTTGTTACGAAATTAAAGATACTTCTATGTTCACATGGTCTTCAGTTCCTGGCGTTGGTCACTATCGTTGGTTGCGCGGCCCAATCCGCCGACTGCCTCCCAATAGCAAGGCGGACTACCTAATTCGCACCATCCGACGCATCCTAGATTTCCTACAGTTGTGAACTATCAATATGGCATAACTAAGGATTTCACATGTATTCGCAGCTCCTTGCTGAGCTTATCCCTATCATAAATAAATGTTTCAATTATCATCAGATTCGTATCGCCATTGGCACCTTATCATACTATCTATTTGATCGTTGAATTACCTCTAATTGACCTTATGTCCAATGGCTTGAAGATTGTCCTATCGCTATTAAACCATTCGTTAACAACCCTTCAACTCTTCTAAAATTTCTAACATCCTTGCTACTCCTAAATACCATAACAAAAGTAATGTTGTGCTGAACACCGCAAACTTGGCACCTCCTTCTACCCCTAATCTTCTAGAAATTTGTCACCCCTAATTACGTAACAAAGTTTTTAAAACTATGGTTATTAGCCTCTGTTGAAGAAAAGAACCAATCCACCTCCTTACCCACCAATAACGCATTCCAGAAAAGAAAACAAACCCCCTTCGCACCAAGCACATACATCATTCCTTATGAAGTCGCTAAAAGCCCTTAATAACCCTACCCCACTCAAATAACCCTGATGTAACTCTTAAAAATTGAGACTACCGCACATGGTTGTGTCGGTACGGCTCACAGGCTACATTGTTAAACAAATATATGACTAGGGTTGTCACATTGTTTGGACATAAACACACCCCTGTGTCATGTTAGTATAGGATCAGCTTAGGTCAACCTAGGTCCAACTTCG
The DNA here is from genome assembly GCA_963921925.1 of Sphagnum tenellum. Lineage (NCBI taxonomy): Eukaryota > Viridiplantae > Streptophyta > Sphagnopsida > Sphagnales > Sphagnaceae > Sphagnum > Sphagnum tenellum. The sequence goes on along the minus strand of OY998147.1, from coordinate 11,058,025 downwards.
ATCAAAAGGATGCTTAAAGGCAATTGAAATTGGGCCCATTTTGGTGGCCATAAAGCTTGCGGCAATGGAAAATTTTTGGTCACCACAAGTTTGGTGATAAAAAATTCAGTAGTTGCCACATGATTGGCAACGGAATGCTTTCAGTCATCACAAAAGCTTAATGACTAAAAACATTTTGTCCATAGTTATGACATTCTTGGTGCGAAAATGTTATGGAAGCCCAAAAAATCCATAAAATTCGTTAAAATTCGTCAAAATTCGTCAAAATTCGCGTCGAAGAATGTTATGACAAGGTGCTAAATGAAGAATTTTAAAAAAATTTATTTTGCAAAATGAAGAATGTCATAACTAGGATTTTGTCACCAATCGTGGGGCAACTGAACTTTTTTTTAGTCACCACATGTCTTTAGATTTGGGTCGTCCGATTAATGATGGATTAATCTCCACCATTGATTTGGCAACAAAATTTGGTCTACCTGGTAATAAAATGTAAACCTTGCATGTTAATACTCACATTTTCCTTTGAGGTATGTGGGCCTTGTGTTCTTTAACACCAACCATTGCCATATACCTTGGGAGGGAAAGGTGAAACCTACATGGGTGTTTGAATTTTAGATCTTAATATTGCATTTGTAATTGGTGCTAACTTTCAATTGTAGCCTTAAAGGTGGAGTTTGACCTTATTGTTGAATACCTTAATTATATTAATCAAGCCTATTGTTCTTGTGTATAGTGTTTTATCAATGGAATGAAAGCGTAATGTGTGGATTCCATGTTATTTGATGCCAAAGGACAAGGGAAAATGGAATGCAAGTTTTGCGACAATGTTATTTCATACCATAGGGATAAACTGCTCTTCCATTTGGGCTATCGATATGATGGCAATGGGTGAGTTAGAGTTGCAGTGTGTTCAAAGGCACATCCATGGGTGAAGGCATTATTTGCCCAATGTGGTGAATTTGTCCCTCCACCACTAAATGACATGGGAGTACCAGCCCATATCTCAGATGGGCTAACAAAAGATGTGGCCATGGAAACGCTGAATCCTTCAATGGAAGGAGAATTTGTTTTGAGGTCTCAAATGGAAGGGGCTCAAATTTTCACCCCGTATAAACAACACAAAAGGGTCTTCATAGATCCAAAAATAACAAAATTTGAACCTTTTGACAAGTTTCATTGCTCAAGGGATTGAGTTCAACCAAAAAATAGGATTTGGACAATAAGTGGGCAACTTTCTTTTATGAGGTGAACATCCCTTCCAATGTTGTGCGACATTCGATGTTCACAAAAGCTATGAAAACAACCTTTGAATCTCAAACCTACTACAAACTTCCATCATACCATGGATTGCACACATATTTGTTAAAGCAATCCAAGGTGGATGTGTCCAAATAAGTAATCAAGAGAACATGACATTTGATCACAAATATAGAGCAACCATTTGTTTTAATGGTTGGGACAATGTTGCACGACATCCATTTTTGAATGTAATGTTTGATTGTCCAAGTGGTGATGTATTCATAAGTTCCATTGACACAATTAGGGAGTGGAAGGATGCCCATTACATATGCAATACATTGGGTGGATACATCGAAACCATTGGGGTTGATAACATTATACAAATTTGTACATACAATGCTTCAAGCATGCAAAGTGCAGCTAACCTTTCACTCCCTCGTTTTCCAAGTCTTTATTTTCAAGGCTGTGCTACTCATTATCTAGACTTGCTATTGGAAGATTAGGGAAAAACAAATTGTGAAAAATGCAAAAGCTATTGTTTCTTCCATATAACAACACCATGTGCCACTAATAATTTTTCGTCATTATGAGACTAACCTAATGTTGCTAAACCCCATTGAAACATGCTTTGCAACTAATTTTTAATGGTTGAAAGGTTGTTCAAACTCAAACTTGCCATTGAACAAATTGTTGCCAAACTTGATTCAATAACTTTTGTCAATTCATTACATGGCAGTCATTGTCAAATAAAAGTTGCTCACCAAGGTGAAAGGTGTTCGAATCAACACAAGGAGGGACAAGTTTTGGGATATTTGTGCCAACTTTGTACACATGGTGGAATCGGTGTTTGTGTCATTGAGGGCATTTGATGGCATACAACCTTGCATGGGGAGGGCATGGTTTATCATGAAAATTTGGAACGACATGTATTATCATTACAAGATCCACCTTTTGAATTGCCATTAGACCTTGCAGATGTGATTGAATGTCAATTTTTCCAAAGGTGGAAGATGTTGATGACTAACCTACATTATGTAGGGGCCTTTTTCAATCCATACTTGTTGGGTGAAACTTGCCTACATGATGATGTAGATGTGAAGGAGGCCGTAAACAAAGTTTTGTGAAAAAAAGTTTGTACATTAATTGTATATGCCCTAGCTTCAAGAAATGTTGTAGATTTTATCGAAAGTCAAGGTTCTTTTTTTGACACCCCCCGGTGAAGGACCTAGGCTTGCTCCCACATGAGTGGTGGGATTTGATTGGAATTGGTGGATGCACATTTACACCCATCGCTCATCGCATTTTGGCCAAATGTGTTTCGCATCATTATGCAAACAAAATTGGAGTTCATATTCATTTTGTCCATAGCAAGGTGTGAAATTGGTTAATATTGAATTATGCGAAGGACATGGTGTACATATACACTAATAACAAGCTTTTGTTAAAATGATTTGGACCAAACCCATGACATGATACGAAAAAAATATGTTGTTTGAAGACTTGATGTCTAATGTTGATGAAAGTGTAAATGAAAGCGATTCATCGAGCAAGGACCCCTTTGATCAAATGAGCTGGATGAAGATGAAGTCGAACATGATCCCTTATAATTACTACCTATTGATGAAATTCCATTATCAAGTTATTGTCTAATCCAATGGTTGGCAGGTTCAAAGGTCTAACAATGGCGATGCAAATTTGAACATGCAATTATTAGATGATGATTAAGTGTTTGATGCAAACCCCCCCCCCCCCCCCCCCCCCCAAAGGTTGTACATGCTCTAATGGCCCCAAATCAAAACACATCCATATAATCACTGAATTCCATGGAAGTGGACCCCCCAATTAGTGCAAACACACCATTAGCTCAAATCATCATTTTAAAGCTGGACACATAGTAGACACTAAATAACACCAAAGACATACAAATGGACCCACTTGTTAATCCTCCCAATATTATAGTTGATGACATTAGGGATATTACATTGGAGCCAAGTGTGGGCCCGCATATGATCACTAAAACAAGTGCACCCCAAGTTGTGGATCCAAATCCTTTAAGTCCTAAAGTTGCAAGACCTGAAAAGTCAACATAATGTGATTTAAATTCTAACCATGCACCAATCAACTAATATTTACAGCATCCAAAACCCTTGATACCCAGAATTCTAGTGGGGTCAAAACTAATCGTTGTGGCAACCTCCATGAATTGTCTTCAGCCACTTATTGAAAACTCGTCCACACGTCGAGTTATTCAAGGGAAAAGGCCCATTACTCAAACAACAATTATTTTTGTAAGTCAACATAATTATGAATGACCACACATTGATGATTATTGGATATTGAGGGATGGTGCCCCACCAAATAAATTGTGACAAAATGTTTGAGCTAGAATATCATCACAACCTTGCATGGGATAGACACTTCAAAAGTAGAGGAAAGGCACAACAATGATGATGATGACAATGACACCGACATTCCTAATGAGGCAATTGAAGCCCCAAATGAACCTTGACATGAACATCCAAATTCTACCATTAGTCATCTTCCTAGGTCACAAATCACAATCATAAACATTTGACATCTTACAATTCTTACACATAGATTGAACATTATATGCAAATTCACATGGTGGCATAAACATATTTTTTTCCAACTATACATGTCTTTGGTAATGAAATTGTAACCATCTAGTTTGGGACCCTATTTCAAAATTGGTGTATTTCATATAAGACAATTTCATATCCATAATTCGAATTTGAAACTTTCAATTCTAAGGGCACTTAAAAATGATCCTTGGGGCAAATAAAGGAGTACTTAATTATAATTATTGTAATAAAAGAGAATGAAAATTTATGAAAAGAAAAAATTCAAACCAAATCGTTTCAAATATCTATCAAAAGATGAAACCTTGACAATACATTATCAAAATGGTATTTCCAATAGTTTATAGAAAAATCTTCAGGTGGCAAATATATTTGTTCATTTATTTATTTATAAATTATACTGAAAATAACAAATGTCATATTTTGTCAAATAATCATGTGTGTTGTAAACATGAAACTTTGTTGAGATGTCTTCATACAACAAGTCCTTAAGCAAATTAAAAACATCCAAGACATAGACTCCTTCAAACGCACATGGAAGATGTTTGACATTGGTGCCATTGTGATCCTAGGCTATGAACACATTTTCCATGTCCATTACATTCTCAATTCTAACATATAATGTCAATGGTATGTCCTTGTACAATAAGTCCTTTGGTAATCAAAAAATATCCACATCATACTAACCTTCTTCCTCGCTTGGGAAATATATGACACATGCCCCCTCATAGACCCAAATCACAATGGTGTGATCATCCCATTCACCAACTAACTCGATTATCTCTCCTTCAACTTGATTGCTTGACATATTTTGTTTTGCAAAAAAAATTGAATCACAAAAATAACAAAAAAAGTGCATGGAGTCCCCTCCACCCATTTCTTTAAAGTGTTGTGCACCAAGCATCCAAAACAACCAAAGTTGTACATGTAAAAAAAAAAAGATGAAAAATTAGAATCCAAACCTCTTTATATAGGTTAAATTAGGGGTACCCCAAAACTAGGGGCACTTAAAAATTTTGGCAACTGGAAAAATTTGGTCACCAATTAACAACGTTCCCATGTACTAACCACATGTAGTTGTGGAACATCATCAAATGGTGACCAAATGTTTTTGGTTGCCAATGGGTTGCATGGACAATTGGTGACCAAAAACATTTGGTCACCATTCCTCAAGTTTGAATGCGATCAAAAACTTTTGGTCACTAATTAGCCGACTATCTCGTTGGCAACTAAAGGCAATCAAAACTAGCCAACTGATGGCGATCAAACCTATTTTAATCGCCTTCGGTCACCAACTATGTAATGGTTTAGTGGTGACCAAACCACTTTTTGGTCACCATTTGATGGCCTTAAGTCTATGATGTCTATAGGCCATTAGATGGCAACCAAAAATTGTCGCCGATGAATATGGGTTGTTGGACCAAGCCTGGTGCCATATTTTACATTCAATGGCGACCAAAGGCAACCAAAACAAGATTGGGCCTAGTCCTAGGGTTTTGGGCATGTGTGGGTCTACTATAAAACCCACACTTTTGTCATTTCTTATATTTTATTTGTTACATGTGAGGACTTTGTTTGTTATGAGTAATTAATGTCATACATTTGGAAGAAAGTGGGAATCCTTTAGAGGGCTTTTAAGTTCACAAAACCAATTTTGAAAACAATTATGTGCTGGACTTGGGTGTTAAACCTTTTGGAAGACCCCATATTGACTTATTATATTATATTATATATTTTTTGAATTTAACCTTAATTTATCCCACCCTTAACCATAATTTAAATTTATTTGTTTATTAATGGATGTGGGCACGTGGTGGATGATGCGGGCTAAAGGAAAGTGGTCAAGGGCCATGGCGCAAAAGGAAGACGACATGAAGCAAAGCTCAAAGCACTTGAAGACCCAACCATCACAATAGATGTTGGATGGCCAAACCTTCCCCAACCTTGGTCGTACATTTTATGTTTGCAATATGTACAGTGGTGCCACATTGATAAGAAGTGGCCACTTTCCAGGCATGAGACTCATAGGAAAAATAATTCAGCCCAATATACAAGTTCCTTGGATAAACATATGAAAGCATGCATGTTGGAGGTTTACATGGCCATGACAAGGAACCATTTTTTTCCCAAAAACCAGGTGCCTTTGACTATAGCATGGATGGTTTATGCGAAGTTGGTGTTGGGGGTTTAAATCAATTAAAATATTGTTTTAGGTAACCGAGCTGGCAATGTGCTTCTATACCGATCAGATAAATCTAGAAGGCAAATCCATTAGCTCTTCCAAAACTCACCTACCTCCTACAATAATTCTTCTAATTCTTATATGGAGACCCCAAGTTCTTCCTTAATCTACCCCTATCATTCCCCCTTTCTCTTTTCAATCAATACCACTAATACCAATTATTCCTGAAGCAATAATATCGAGTATTTCTTGTACCTAAGATTTGGATCTTGCGATGAATGATTAAATTGTTCAGCGCCCTTGGGAACAAAGTCCCCCTTAATCATTGTTGAGCATGGACAACCCTATGGATGTACCGTAGTTGGATGTTATGGTTTAAATGGCATCTTATTTACCATTTTACATGATAAATGGTCAGGGGCGGTTGGCACAAAATGCAAGCATAGTGTCTTCCACAAGATGGGCCAACATTACAGAACATGCTTTGGAGGCTTTGCAAGGGGAAATGAGTGTAATGCAAATGCAACTTCAAGAGGTGACATTGGAATGTGATGCACTATGTGAAGAATTGGCTTCACGCCAAACAAAATGTTTTGGGCTTAAGCAAGATGCTACCACTCAACAATAGGCAATGCAAGAGGCGTTTGAAGGGGTCATTTAAGTGAAAAAAAATGTTTGAATTCCGTGGAAGACATTGAACACTACCATCAAACGTTGACTAATATGAAGGAACAATATCAATGAGATGTTGAAGCATTTGTGAAGGTGGCCAAACATAATTCAAACCACATACATCTTGCATGTATATTAGCAACATCTCGAGCTACACATATGGAGGTGAAGCTCATAAGAATGCAAGTGGAATATTGTAAAGATGGGAGGTTCCAATCACACGGTTTGATATCATGGCCTAGGATATCCGAAATGTTTTTTTGACAACTTACCCAAGATGGCAGGGAATGCAAACATAGATTGGGTGACACATCCAACTTGATTGGGAATATGTCACTGCCATGTAAAAAAAGGGGTAACTTTTGTGGCCCACACCTTAACCCTTCATGTAAAATGAAGAACTATGTTATATTGTATCCTCCCCATTTGGACTAGAAGGCACATGGATTTTGGTCACTTGTCAACACATGTACCATCCATAATGCCCAATCACTTTGTGGTGGTAAGGAAGAGATGTCCATAATGTAGGGCCCTATTTCATCGGCACCTATACAAACAATTTAGTATTTGAACAACCATGCCACAACATTGGGGGTACAATAGGATTAACACACCCAAAGCCCATAAGCATGGGGCACAAACATGAAATGGATTTGGAATGTTGGCATATTTATTATTACATGGGAGAATCAATGCAATGAATGGCAATATGACAAATCCATGATTAGAAGGCATGTGAATTATCGTACCCATCAACGACCAATACATGACACCATTGGTTTTATCAAATATTTTGGGGGTGGTATAACCCAAGAACCAACAAGTTTGAATAGAGTCTAAATTCGGAGTGTGCTTGGTACAACATGATGGGGAGGAGATCGAACGGGGGTTCACCATAAGTGATTTTCAAGTTGGAGACCAAACCAACTTGACATTGGAGGAGACTAGCGAAAGGTCGCATTTTAAAGATGATGTTGCCTTTACATTATTAACTGCGATATATTTTCACATAGTTGTAATGCTCAATGAGATAGATAATCTTCTTGGATGCAATTTTGAATGGGAACCCATTGGCCTAAAAAGTTGTGTTAATTGACAACGTGGTATTAATATTGGGGAAATTAGTAAAAATGATATATTGAATCATACTAGTAGGGTGAGGTGGAATTTGCCACTAGATGTAGCATATGCACATTGTAGAATAGCTTCAATATTGTATAAAATTGATATTTATACAACAATATGGGCAAACAAGTTGTTTCCCCTAAAAGTTTGTAACAATTATTGTAAACCTAATTAATTACAATCATATGTAAAGCTTTACAATTGAAAAATGAATTGGTTGATTGGATATGGCCCATGATTCTTGAATATTGAACTTCATTGATGACAATGCGATTGGAATGAATGAAAAATATATAATTGTAATTATATAGGTGTGGTACAAAATTGCATCAAATTTCACTCCCAACTAGGAAGGATTATTTTCTATTTTTCCATTTGTTTCCAACATGTTCCACTCAAGTTGCCAACGGGTTCCCATTAATAACCCCATTTTTTAATGAAAGGATCACACAAGATGGTGATCAAAAGGGTTTCGGTTGCGATTAGGGGGAGAAAGTGAAGAAAGGAAACAAAAAACAAGGGGTGGGGGAGGGGAAAGACATTGTGGCAATCGAAAGGTTTTTGATCGCCACATTGGCATGGTGATTGAAGTTTTTTAGTTATCGCATGATTGGGGACTGAAAATTTTCAATCACCGCAAGATTAGTGATTGAAATTTGTTTTTGGTCATTAATTGTAACGAGGACAACCTGAGTGCGACCAAGTTCTTTCTTGTATTCGTTGTGATGGATGCAATGGACGCATCACAACAAATGTTGACATGATGATTGACACAAAAGGGGCACATCACGTCAGTGGTGACAATTTTGTATATGATAAACATAACGCAATATGGTGGATTAAAATAAATGTAGGAAAAGTGATGATAAGGGACAATTTCATTAAGCAACAAGACATTGGTTACTTGGATTGTAAATGAAAAAAAAAGAAAAATTGGTGTTTACACAAAAAACTAGCCATTTCCCTTTGGACATGTGCATTTATTCATCCAGATGATTTGTTTTATTTTGAAGACGTGAATGAAGTCCCATTCACAAGAGGGATACAAACCCCATCTCAATTACAATCCATGGTTTCATTAGGTGATAATGGGGCAATCTCAATGGATGTCACATTTAGCACGAATGATGTCAAATTTCATTTGTTCACATTGATGGTATTTGATGCACATCGCATTGGAGTACTAGTTGCATGGATCATTACAAGCCACCAAACATGTAATGATTTGGTGGAGTGGCTAATTCTTTTGAAAACAAAACTTCTAAGGAAGAACCTTAAGTGGAAACCTTCATGTTTCATTATTGATAATGTTCCACAAAAGTTATGAGCATTGCGATGAGTTTTAGTTTTATTTTACTTTTTTTAAAAACTTTTTTGTACATGCAACCATTTCAAAACTTCATCCCACATTATCCATTGTAAATAATGTTATTAGTTGAAATAATAATAAATTGGTATTTTATTCATGGTTAAGATGGTGTGGGGCAATGATCAAATGCCCATTTACCTTTGCACATGGCACAATTTAAAGGCTTGGCACTTACATTCAATGGAAAAAATCAAGGACAATGGGGTGTGACATGCAATATTAGATGACCTTCACACCATCATGTACATGCCCATTGAACCAAGTGAAAGCATGAAAACTTTCATGACTTGTGGGAGAAACAAGGTCATTGAAAGTTTCACCCAACATTTGCTTGATGATTCATGGATTCAATACTTTTGGACCTATTATTTCAACTTGGTACGTGAATTAACTCTCAATCCATTATTGTTGTTCCACCATGTTGTGCATATCCCAAAATATCCATTCCTTGAATTAAGGTAAAAACACCAATGATTTAATCAATCCCATGTGGGTATTGTATATTTTGTTGCAGATTTGTGGATTGTGGGGCTTCGACAAATGCCACATTCAAAGCAAGACGCACAAACATCAATTAAGTTTTACCATGGGGCATTGAAACTTTGAATCTCTTTGGAAACAAAAGGGTTTTGAGGTCGGTGAATTGATTGGTTAATGTGGAGACTCACAACAATAGTTACAAGACATTACATGCACATGGTTAAAATGAAAAAACATTGGTTCATTAAAAACAAGGTTGTGAAACACATTGTGAAAGTGAGCATTGTTTCCCACATTGATCCTTCACACCCACATCACCCATGGGATAGCTGATTCAAATGAAATTGGCCATGTATGGATGGTACAAAGCAGACAACATCTAAATATGACATACAAGGTCCCACTTCCTTTCACTAAGTATGTTTGTTGTACATGTGAATGGGTGTTGTGTGGAAATTTATGCAAACATCAAGTTGTTCTTTTTACATGTACCGATTTCATTAAAAAATATATCATTCAATATTGTGTGACATGGTATGGATTTGATCATGGAGGTTTTGTTACCACATGTTTGCAAACCCTACCTATATGCACATTTATGACAATGAATTAGATGATGAAGAGGCCAATGAAGATGACTTTGAAGAGCCATGGGTTGTCGATATGTGTGGGCTTATGACACCAAATGATGCTTCCCCTAATGTTGAAAAGGAAAAGGATCACAACCAACCTTCAAGTTCATCCACCCTCGCAGAAAAGTCGCTTACTTGAATGGGTGACATAATGTAAGAAATCATCAATGAAGTCAAAAATGTGGGGTTCAACTCATAGACCACACCACATCATCATTGTGTGTTATTGCAATAGATGTATGAGGTATTTGCCTTTCCAAGGTGAATGAAGTCATGCATCATGGCATGGTCTTTCATTGCATTAATGATGAACTTGACAACTTAGTGCATTAGATGAAGGATTGGCATGAGATGATGTGAAAATATGGAAATATTGGTAAGAATAGGGTTCATGAATAAAGAAAACAACACAAAATTGTTTGTATTTATCCCCCATATTAATTTTCCATTATTAAAATGTGCATGATGATACAATTATGTCAAAGAGTAAATAATTTATGTGTTAATGCATTGACTTTGTATCCAACGGGGGATTTGACCACTTGATGTGGGTATTGTCTTACCTTTTTTCATCAAATTGATGATTTGCTTTAATGGATGTAAGTAACGCCAATGTGGGTTTATATTGGGGGTTTCAATTTTAGATTTGACAAATGTAATCATGCTCACAATGGCAATGCATTTGTAGTTGAAAGTAATGCATTACAAGATGTAAGATATGATTCAGGGTTGAAGACTTGAATAATTTTTTTAAAGCATTCATAGAAAGTTGTGAGTACAAATGAGTTTAATAATATGACATACCTAGTTTTCTAATGCGATACTACTTTCATTTTGTCTTTTTGCCATAACATTGAATACTTCAATAAATGTGTTATTATGTCAAATTAATAATCACCCATGTTATAATGAAATTTTACAGATATTTAACTATACATATATCTCCATGTTGTAATTGAAGATGCAAACATAAATAAAATTCAAATCCAAAATGTAGGGTATTATTTGTTTAGTAACATTAAAGTAAAAATATTGTTACAATTTAGTATTGAAATGTCATAAATAATGTATATTGAAGTTATAAATAGTACTTTTGATTGATTAATTATTTGTATAAAATGTATTTTAACATTGTCATATAATTAGGACTAAGGGTTGAGGATTTAGATTTTGTTTAATAATGATTTTGAGTCAACTTCAAATGCAAAATTTACATTGCTATTTATTTCTCCTTCTAAAACTTTATTGCATTTTTCTTGCTATAAAGCAATTTTTTTAATTTCTTCTTCAAAATCAAGTTTTTCAAATAAAAAACTAAATATCACAAAATTTTAAACTATCATTTTTTTAAATCATTATCATTGGATATTTTATGCACAACATTTGGGTATTTCCTAAAACATAAGAAATCTAACCATGATTTTATGCTTTAGATGTAAATATTGCACAACTTTATTCTACTTTTTCTTCTTTTAAGTATTTATCATCACAATGGCAAAACTATGGTTAAGGGTATTGCATACATTGGACCAATCATGATGTGATGAGACTTGAATGACAATGGACCAAGTTTCCACAATACCTTCATGTTGAGATGGGGCACCTATTAGAGAATTGAAATGCAAATAACCCAAATCCTTGCAATTCCCATATCATTTTTGCTATTAACTATATTTATGTCATAGAAAGGTTGAAAGATGTGAGTATTGCAAATACTTTCTCATCCACCTCCTAGTTTTAGGTAACTAGAAAGTTCAAGAAATTACAATACCCACATCAACAATATCCAATACAAATGTCCATGTCTAGGTCAATGTAATTCCTACATAATTGATTGCATCAACCTTAAACTATGTAAACATTTGAACTAATGGAACCTTAACCCTTATTTAGAAACTAAACAATTTCACATGAATGACCAGAAAATCCCTAAACTCGATTTTGGTTTTTTTGTTTGCATAAACATTACAACCTAATGGATGCATAGGTTTAAATTTGAAAATTTAGTAAACCTATACAAATGAACCCTAAATTTTTGAGTTGAAACCTTTTTGTGCAACAAAAAATCCTTACATTGACCTTAAATTAAATAAACACAAAAAAAATTGGTTGCATAACTTTAATGCTATAATTTAACAAAAAAATTACAACTAAATGTTAGAACTAATTTTGGAATTATTTTTGGATAATCCTAAATTGTGTACAAACTATAAACATTGGATAAATAATTTTCATAGAAATATGAAACAATTTTATATAAATAATAATAAAACTTGTGTTTTAAACTTAATTTGGGGTGGGAACCGCAACCTTTAATAAAATGTAAACAAAACAAATGGGAAGGTTCATATCATTCATACCTTTGCCATGGAATCAGTTTCATTCTCCTTTCCTTTAGTAGATGAAAGATAAAAAAACAACATGAACCTCCTTATATGTGTGTGTGTGTGAATACATAAATTCAGTTAAAAAATATTCCATGAAAATAATATATATGCTAGCAAAAAGGTTACCCTAAACAAGGTTAAATTTAATGTCCCCTTATTTGTTTGAAGCAAATATTAAGCAAAAGCTTACATGAAGGTAATGTGACACAAACATGGGTCAATTGATGATGTAGGTATTATAATTTGAAGGGTTTTATGGAGAACCCAACCATTAACAATAAAAGATCAAGAGATTGCATATTTTTTCATTGGCAAATATAATAAAAAAAACCCAATTTGAACATGTGTCAAAAATACCACTTTGTCATTTTGGACAAGTTGATTTCAACATGTCCATTGTGACTAGGGTGGTTTTTTTTACTAGATCATTTGAGTGGTCATCATGATTGGTAATTTTGACTAGTCAAATTTTTGCCCGCATAAAAATTTTTTGTGGCAAATAAGTAGGTCACATAAAGGCAAGTAGGTAGGTTGTAGCCCACCCTACCTTACCCTATATTACTTGACCTACCTTAACCTAACCAAATATATCCTATTTAGCTTACCCTACCTACTTTAGCCCCCTTAAGCATGTACATAGGTTATAATGTTAAGAATTGAACCCTTGACCTCCCCAATGATGAACCAAGTCCTTAACCAATGGACCACAACATCAAAAGGTGTCTAATTTTTGATAATTTTTAAATTTCACATGTTTATTTTAACAATTCACTACAAGATTATGAGGTATGCAGGTAGGTAGGTTGTAGGAGATAGGTGGGTGGGTAGGTAGGTAGGTAGTTAATATGTAAACATGTTTTAGGTGGGTCAGTGGGCGGGTAAATAAGTAGGTAATTAATATGTAAGTAGGTTATAAGTAAGTGAATAGGTAGGTAGGTAGTACGTTTAGGTAGGTTATATGTGGGTGGATAGGTAAGTAGGTAGGTAGGCAGGTAATACATCTAGGGGGGTGGGTGGGTTGGTAGGTAGGTAAGTAATACATTTAGGTAGGTGGGTGGGTAGGTACGTTGTAAAATTGTAAGTGGGAGGTAGGAAGTAGGTGTGTAATAAGCATAAGATGTCCCATTTGATTAGAGAACATTGATCATTTTGGCTAATGATGTTCAATTTGATTATATGTCCCATTTGAATAAAACCAATTGGCCATTTTGACTAGGGTTGTCTAATTTGACTAAATGTATTGGTCAAATAAATCACCTTAGTCAAGTTGATTGGTCAAAAACACATGTTTCGAACCCCTAGTCAAAATGGACATGTCCATTAGTAAAAAAGACAAATTAGTTAGCTTGAATTGTTTGAAAAACCATGTTTTGTAATAGTGGCAATGCCCACATAGACAAATGGTGACACACTCCCAACTCCTTGAAGGATTCAAAAATGAATCCAAGTAAAAGACAACATAAGGGGGAGGAGTCGAGGCACGTTCCCTAGCTCATAACACTTTGAGGGGTAGAGGGGCGTGTTGGAGCTCCGGGATGGGATTAAGAAGAGTTGACAAGCTTCACTCACTCACATGGGCCTGCACACAACCCACACAAGGTGGTTAGTGCATAGTTGAAGCACCTTTGGTGCTAGGACGAGCCACGGGCAACACAGACACACAAGACTCACCACGGCCCGGACTTGGGGGAAGCCACCACCTTCCTCTTTGTTGTATACTCTGCACCTCTCCACGGGGCCCACATCCAAATGACTTTTCTCTCTCGGGACTCCTTAGTGGGAGTCTCGAAATCACTCCAACCGGGACTCCTACGACTTTGGAGCCCCATAACTTTGCGAGCAGACCTCGGATCGAGGTGCGGTCTAAATCAAAGTTGTAGCCTTTGTCAAGATCTTTCCAACAACATGTCTCACGCCATCTGCACGCATGGAAATCAGGTCGATTCCTAACTTTTTTTGGTCGGGAGTTAAATTGGTAGTTTGACTCTTAACCCTTCTTTTGGTCATAACTTGTGTTTTAGATGTCCAAATGAGCAATGCGATCCCATTTTGGACATTTAACTTTCAAGAGATTTCCAATGATATAAGGAACGCCACAAGGCATTGAGTTTTGATGCCTGAAATCGCTCTTTGAAGTTTCGAGAATCCACCGGGACTCTATCTCCCAAAGTGGGAGTTGCTTTGGGAGTGTGAGGGTTCACTCCTTCACACTTTCTTACACTCTTGGGAGTATGTGATGTGACTCCCGGGCTTCCTCTTGGCCCGCAACCTTGCAACCCCTTTGCTTTGGTCGCAAGCCCAAGGCTAGGGTTGCGACAAATGGATTTATGCACCAAGGGGTCATTTCACGAAGGCGAGCAATATAATTATATAAAAGTATTAAAATACATTCTTTCCTTAAGTTTATGTTGGTATTTGATGATAATGATAATGAAAATATTACATAATTAGTCATTTTAATAATGACCTTCAACTTCAATTCATGAAGGTATTGCTTAAATGTTTTAACAAGGCCCTACAATGTTCTAATCTTATTAGGTGAAGGTAATGCTCATGTGGTTTATGGTAAATGTAATCCATTCATGGTGGATGGGGATATTGTGTGCAACATGAGGTAATCCCAAAATCTACAAATCCCAAAATTAAGACAAGTGGATTGATATAAAAATGATGGTGATAAAATATCATGCTACTTATTAAACTACAATTACTCAATATAAAAATAGTGGGTACATGCATTAAAGCTTCATTACATGCTTGATTATAATGATATATCTATGATTATTCATTTGAGGAGGATGAACTATATGCAATGTCCATATCGGTGCGATAATTTGTTGCAACTATTATGATTTTTGTTGCATGATAATGAATGAGCAACTAATGATGTTCAAACGCAAGTTGAATTGCATTGGCCACAAAAACATTTATTGTCGTGCTTTGAAGTCTAACACAAAAAGACCTTAAAACAAATTAAATTCCAATTAAAAGATTAAACAATGTTTTAAAATTAAAAAAATTAAGTATGCAAACATACCATCCATGAATAAAATCTAAATTGTGATACTTTGATATTACATCCAAATCTTTTGCACAATTGCACTTATTAGACTCTAATGTCCAATTTCAAATGCCCCATACAACTTTGAAATGTTTTAACTTTGCTTGCCCAAATTGCTTCAACAAGGTTGTCATCTTTTTTGAGCCATGCCCATGCATTTTGTGGGATAAACCCCACCCTCCATGTCGAAACATCAATGATGCCCAACAACATGTCGAATGTTAAATGTACCAACAAGGGTTGTCATACCTCTTGTTGCACTTGGGGGTTTGAAGATCATCCCATTTAGATTCCACTTTTTATTTTACTCAATCAAGGGCCTTTTTTTCATTTTATTTTCGCTTTGTATGCTTAAAATACAAGCATTCATGGAGAATGGTCTTGTAGCTTAGGCCCATTGGGACGAGTGGATGGACGCCCAAATCTACCCGCTTGCTTTTGATGCCTATGTGTTTGGTCCAAGTGTCTACAAAACAACCACTTGGCTGCATAAAAACTAGTGCATGCATCCACCTTGCAACACCATCTTGAACCTTCATGAACCCACTCAATCTCTTTCATTGCATTTCCATGCTCATTTTACATTAAAAGATGAACTTTTTGAAATGCAGGATTTGGGTCTAAAATTGTGTCTACAAAAGAATCTTGCATGTTTAACATAAGCATGGTGAAGGTACTGCATATCAAAGCCCTATGTTAGTATTCTAAATGAATGGGAATATTAAACGAATTAAATGTATTCTTAAATTTATAATTAATATAATAAATTATATATATATATATAGTTTACACGTTGACATGTATTTTTTTCATATAAAAAACAAACAATTAAAAGATGAGGACAATAACTCGTGTATTATCATCATTTTCTTTTGGAGCTCCATAAGGAAAAAATAAAAAAGACGATGATGGCAAACATCCTCATTGTTGTCTTCTTTTAGAGTGCCCATAGGAAAAAACAAGAAGACGATTACAACAATGTTTGTTATTTTCAACTCCTTCTAGAGCAAATTAAAAAGAAGACAATGATGATGAGGTCCCTGTTATCATCTTCTTTTGGAACATAGTAAGAAGAAGAAGAAGCAAAAAGATGATGACAACGAACATTGTTGTCATCATCTTCTTATGAATTACCATAAGAAAAAAAAGGTGATGACGATTGTTTGTCGTTGTTTTCTTTTGCAATTTTATAAAAAAGTAAAAATAAGAACTTTTGCAACTACGTAGGAAAAGAAAAGAAAGTGCTTTAGTAAACTTATTTTAGCAACCTTTTTTTCGCAACACCATTCTTTTTGTAGCTTCACTTTGCTCCTCTTGTAGCCCCACTCCTCCCACAATCTCACTTTGCTCACAACATCATTCTCGAACGTAGTAATGTTCTCTTAGTCCCCCCCCTAGCAATAAGCAACAATGTTCCTTGCTTCCCTTGTAGCAATGTTGTTCTTTTGTTCCTCTCATCACAACTTCACCTAACAGTGCCTCCTTCACCCGAGAGCACTCCCACGCAACAACCACAACAACATATGGTGTAATAGTGACAATGGCCTATGGCGAGTTTGTGGTTTAGAAGCATTAGGGGGGAAAAAAAAGTAGGTGGGTGAATTGGGTAGGTAGGGAGATATACATATAAATTAAGAGTTAAAAGGCATGCAAAAAACTTTGATTCAAACTCTTTGATTACACCTTCACCTATGTAAAGATCCTAGTAAATTTTTCTTTCAACATTTTTCCATCTTTCCATTTTTCTTTAGGCTTTTTTTTTTCGCCTCATGTCATTTTGCTGGATGGAAAGTGAATCTAACAAGGAGTAAGTTTGAATGATGAATAATGCACAATGAGAAAATTCACAATTTAGTAGCCAAAATGGAGATTCATTGTAGGAATATGTAAAAAAACTCTAGATTGGTCCTTTAATAAATAACCAAATCTGGCTGTTAATCAAATTCTATAAATTTATAAAATGAAAATTTGATTATAAATTAAATTTATAAATTAATGATCACAAAGACACAATGAGAGAAATCACAATTCAGTAGTGGACTTTTGAAGGAGATACGTTTGAATAATGAGAAGACACAATAAGGACTTCTTTTTTCTTAAAGAGGAAGTAAAAAAAATGATGACTAAAAAAATTATTAAAATTTAAAAATAAATAAATAAACCGTACCGTCCGAAATGCAGAAGGTGCAGTCAGCTGTTTGACTGGACCTTCCGAAATCCAGAAGGTACAGTCAGCTGTCTGACTGTACCTTGGGGATTTCAGGTACGTAATAGTCCTAAAAATACACTAAGAAAACTCTACCGGGTCTGTACGTGGACAGGAAACACTTTTCCATTAGGTTCAAGTTCTCTAACTGACCATAAAAGGTTAGTTCAGTTTCTGTTTTTATGACCTAGGTACCTACTAAATGCCTACTAATCTTTACCTTTGTCTTGACCATCTATATGCATCTACTTACCTAGTATACACCGATTATCTTTCCTCTCTAGTTATCTAATGTCAGCTATTATCCTACTCACCTACCTACATGACCTATTCTAATTTACAGGGCCAGTTACTAAGGTGAAACCCAACATGGTCACCTAGTTGAAGTTCATCCACAACTGAGTCGTAACACGAGTCCCATGTTTTGGTTTCTAAGGTGAAACCCAACATGGTTCATCCACAACTAAGTCATAACATGAGTCCCATGTGCTACTAAGGTGAAACCCAACATGGTTCATCCACAACTGAGTCATAACATGAGTTCCATGTGCTGGTGGCTGTTGGTTCACACTGGCTCCAATGTATATACCTTGTGTAAGTTTATCAAAATCTACACTCTATTAAAAGCAAACTCCATCCATACCAAAAATTTGCGCCTCCAACATTAAATCTCACATCCAAGATGGTTGACTTAATGTTTCCCATGCCCCCACCCACCCATAAACATGGTAGGCGGGACTATACAAATGGGAGACTACTAAATAATAAATCATTTGGACCAATCCATCCATCTGATCAATCAATTGGAAGTGTCCACTGTTTTTTTGTTTTCATTTTTTGATATTGAAATTTTGGTGAAATTTAGCAGAAAAAATAGTCAATTTTGCACTTTACAAATCCCAATCTCTTTGTCAAAAAATGTCAAAAATTTGCCCAAAAACATTAGAAATGTTAGATTGTGCATTGCCTTCACCTAGGCCCAATATGTTGTGCACAAATGTTGAACCAACACTATTTTCCTGCCCCCAAACTGGCATTACATTTATTGTTCTTCATCCAAAGAATATTGTATGAAGTGCCGTACCTGGGATGCTTTAAACGTCCTAGAACACTTGCTTTCATTGCAATAGAATTCAAACTTCATGTGCTCAAATTTTTCAGAGCTCGACATTACTTAAACAGAATATGGTTTTTTTAATACCTGGGCTATGCCTCAGCTCATGCCACATGTTTGAGATAAAGTCTATGGTTTCATTTACAACGTAAAATAGGTGATGTTGATTGTGGCAAATATTTCTCATTATATATTACAATTTGATAGATGACTAATGTGAAATTAACATGAAACTAGTGTTAAATTGTAATATTAGTCTGACATGTGCCTAAATAAACATCACATATTTTACATTGTAATAGATGAATCCACAGACTTTACCTTGCATATGTGTCATGACCCAAGGCATACTACCTTTAGGAAAGAAAAGCCATATCCTGCAGTAGTGAAATAAAGTAGTTTTTGCACCTCATGTCAAGGACCTGCAGAGAAGATATCACCAGGACACACTACACCAGCTGGCCAGAAAAAGATATTGGTAATCACATATACCTGAGAGTTAGGCAGATACATACTGGATGTCTTATTCAATGGATTTAGATATCTTCATCTGCAGCACAGACCTGGGGCATATCTCCTCTCCCATAGCTTTCAGAGGCTGGAAAGGGCGGGAACACCATTCTTTGGTGGGAAAATTACTAGTAATGCAAAGCACTCTGAGAAAATTTGTCATGTGCATGGAGTGCACCTTATGTCCATGAATTTCCCTCCTATAGTTTGGGAGGGATATTATGCCTACTTATAGGTGTAAGAACCCTCCCACTATTGAGGAGTAGGCCTGATATCCCTCCCATTCATATGCCTGGTGATCAACATAGGTTTTTGTTCATGATAAGTATTGCCCCCTGCTTTACGATACATACTTAAAGCCAATGGGTGGGGAACAACTCCCAAAATGCAGGCCCGGACTCAGCTACCTCTTGCCTCGTCCTAGGCCCCTTATTTTGAGAATGCCCCCATCCTAGGGCTTTACCCTACACCTATTGAAAACAGGCCAGTTTGGGAAAAAGTGTGCTTGTCTCATACTTGATTGCTTGTTCATTGATAAGCCTATTTGACCAATTATGGAAGTTTGGAAGTAGGTTCGCCAAGTTTAGTCCATTCACATTTTTCTTGCTTGCTGAAACTCAGTCGTCACATCTCCATTTCTTGTTGACTTTCTCTTCTCCTCCTCATTTCTCTAAACCAACAATAGATTGATGGGAGACACTAAATAGGGGAGATGCTAGATACTAAATATCCCTGTAGTTTATTTATAGATCGATGCGTGGTTCTGTCCATTGAGCATTTCGTGTCCGTTTGGATCAGCAAAAATGGCTTTGGCCCAGCATTTTGCACATGATGCTGAGGCTGGTAAATGGCCCAGCAAAGCCGTACTGGTGATTGGCAGATACATGGCTTCATTGGTCCAGCTGGGTTGTGCTATTAGATGTCTCTTAACTTTTTCAGTATCAGTTTCATTTTTACAGTTTCAGTATGTCAAGAAATATTGTCACATGTTCAGCACGGGTGGAGCTGCTCTAAATACTAAATATGCCTTATGGGCTTTGTCTAGAGCCTATTTGCATGATTTTGACAGTCTGCATTTCTTGTCCTTCAATACTTGTCATACTTTCTTTTTAAATGTTGAGATATACTAAGTATTGACTATCTCTTAACAAGCTTTTTGCAAAGTCTTTATGTAGACTAATGCGTGTCTTTGCGCATTGTGCAGTTCTTTGTCTTCCACCATCAATACTTGTCTGGCTTTAAGGGCAAAATCTTGAATGTTCTATCATTTCCCCTTGAACTTGAACCCATAGAAGCAAGAATTAGTACCTATAGTACCTTACTTCCTAGCGATAATAATAACACTCTATATATAGAACTTTATATGGGATATTTCACATCTTCTTTGAATATCTCTTAACAAGCTTTCTTCAAAACCTATTTATATATGAAACCATGTGCAATTTTGTGCACTGTGTAATTTGTGTCCATCATGATCAATTCTTATATGTGTTTTTTTAATAAGTGTATGTTTTATCATCCCTCACTGTATTTGAAGCCTCAACTTTAAGGAAGCAAGAATTAATACCCATTGCTAGCCGACTTTTACACATTTACAACAACAAATGGTGCTTTATTATTTATATATTTATTTTGTAGAACATTAATCAAACCTTGTGTAGAATTACATAAGGTGCCACACTAATACTTGAACAATTTAAGTTAATTTTTTTTCCATAATATTTTCCTAAATTCATGAAAGTTGGATTCAACATGCACGATCAATCACTTTGTGTTGTTAGTCAATTTGGAAAATAGAGCTTGCAAAACTAGTTGCAACTTGGTTATTTCTTTGTGATGTAATTATACTTTTGATGTATATTATGGTGTTTTGAATTATATTAAAATATATTTACAAACTATTTTGTATTTAAAGCATGTTCAATATACATTTTGCATATATTATGGGTGGGTTAGGTAAGTTAATAAAGTAATTAAGTAAATAGGTAGCTGAATAAATAAGTAGGTAGGTATGTAAGTGGGTAGTTAAATTAAGTTAATTTTTGTAAGCAAGTTAAGTACATAAGAAAACAAGATTATTAAATATTAACTATATATTTTACTTACTATAACTTACAAGTTAATTATTTTATTTAATTAATATTTAAGTATCATTAATCATTAATAAATCATTAGTTGTTTATTTCATCATTAGGTATTTGATAATTTATAATTAATATGTACAATTAATAATTAATAATATTAATAAATGAATAATTTTCTTTTATTATTGATCATTTGCAAAGGTTTCAACAAATTTTATTTTTGCCATATTTTGAATTTGCCAAAGTTTAGCCAAGGTTTAATCAAATTTATGTTTAATTGATGTTTAACCAATATTTTGTGAAATTTTCATTTAGCCAAAGTTTAAAACAATTTTTACCTAAATTTTAGCTAATTTTTTTTTAAATTGATGTTTAACCAAGGTTTAGTTAGTGTTTAACCAATGTTAAGCCAAACTTTTGTTTAACCAAAGTTTAGTCAAGTCTTTTTTTCGGTTAAGGTTTAACCAATGTTTAGCCCAAATTTTTGTTTGGTTAGTTTTTACCCAAGGTTTAGCCAAAATTTTGTTTTATCAAGGTTTAACCAAATTTATCCAATTTTTTGTTGAACCAAAGTTTACCCAAGTTTTAATTAACCAATGTTTAGCTAACATTTAACCAAATTTTAGTCTAGATAAATGTCATTTGGGCTTAACCTAAATGTAACATTGGAAACTTTAATTAATAAGTTATCTTAATTAGTAGGTAGGAAATTAGGTTAATAGGTAATAGGTTAAGCTAAGTAATAATTGGTAGGTAATAAATTAAATTAATAGGTAATAGGTTTGACTAAATATTAGTTACTAGGTGGTACTTTAAGTTAATTATATTTATGTGCCTATGTTAATTAGACTAATAGGTTAGGAAAATAGGTCGATATGTTAGGTGGGTACATAGCTATCTAGTAGGTAGGTTTATATGTGTGTTAATTGAGTAGGTAGATAGTTAATAAAATAAGCTTAGAGTAGGAGGTAGGTAAGGCCGAAGTAGATAGGTTATTTTTAGGAGAATTTTATTTTAATTTGGGGTTAGTAAATTTATTGTGAATATCTATTTATAGTTTGCAACATTGGGGGGGGGGGGGGGGGGGGAAAGATATGAAATAAAAAAACTTTAGTCACAAATTAGTTTGTGACTAAGTTATGACTATAAAATTTATCCCATACTTTTTGTTTTTTTATTTCAATATTATAGACTATATAAAGAGGTGCATTTGAAAGATTGAAAACACACAAACAACAATTTTTTTAAAAATGTCATTTGGGATGAGATAATAAAAAAGTTTAACCCTATAGGTTAATCTATTTACCTATGTATTCTCTACCTACCAATGTACTTACCTATCTATTTACCTATCTACATACCTTTTACCTACTTGTACTTACCCACATAAATTGAAAATTTTAAGTTTAAAAAAAAAAAGACCTAGCATATCACAATTATGCCAAATGGCAAATTTTAATTGCACCAAATGATAATATGTGAGGGGACTATATTTTGGTTGTAAATATGGGGATTAATTGCCAATTAGATATGAATAGCAATAGATCAGACTTTATATGTTGACCATATATATCATCCATGTGAAATGTGTTGACATCATGGTGAATCATCATTTGCAACTAGACGTTGGATGCAATTTCGCTTATGCAACTAATAGATTTTTAATCACAAGTCTTGATTGCAACTTATTTATAATCACAAACTATATTAAAAAATTGACACTTTTCTTCTAAGGTTAGGAAAGTGAAATCATTATAAGTCCATCTACCATGTTTATTCATCAAAGGGATCCCCTTGGCATGCCTTTTATTTATGACACACCCCAAGATTGTCATCTAGTATTGAAGGCAAAAAAATTTTGGTCCCAATTTTGGTAACATAATGCATAATTCCAAAACATGTTTCCTAACTCCTCACAAGTGAACAAAATACGTTAATGTTTCAAAAATAAAATTAGGATGAGTTGATTCTTCAACTTGAACTCTCAATCATATCAAATTGCACAAACCATTAAATAAAACTTGGGTGGTTAGTCTAATTCCATAAAATATTTTGGTTCATGCATTAGCTTTGAGTTCACATAAATTGACAATATTCACCGTGCCCCAAACTTGGGAAGAGGCACTACCCTCTTCCTTATATAGGATACTTTGTGATTCACTATGCCACCTACATGGAAAATGACAATTTTCTTAAGATTCCCAAAGTTGTTTCTTCAAATTGAGACTTCTTTGTTGTCCCATAACTTTAGAGGCCCATGACATCTACATTACCCAACCAAATTGAATATGTGAATATACTATTTTGTAACCTTCAAAACAAAATAATAAAGTTATGTCAATTTCTATAATTGGATATTATTTGGTGACATGTCCCCAAATAATTTAATGAATTTTGACAACTTTTGTATAGGCCCTTCAAATAACCATAACTTATGCACAAAGACATTATTTTATCCCCATATCTCAATGAAATATTTTGAATGAAAAAAAATCAATTGATTTGGAAATGATTTGGTCCCTAAAACTTGTCTCAAAGGTTTTGGGGATACATTAGTAGAGTTTTAATTCCCAAAGGGAGTGCACTTGGAAATCACATAAATTTCCCCTTACACTTTCATACACTCTGTACTCATCTTAGGAACATGTTTGAGCCATGCCTACCTTGCCCTCATTTGCATATGCTTCCCTTATCTTGCCTTAGTTTTGGTTGTAACATTTTGCCCTAGCCCAGTTTAAGCCACTTCATTTTGCAATGGCCCACTTCTTACAATGTTTATTCTTCACCATCACCAATGACACCCATATTTGAAATCCTCTTCTAAGCTTTCCTTTGCATTTTAATACCTAGCCTACCAATTTAACATGATTGACATATTTGTGCAAGTTCAAAATGTGTTGCCTAATTCCCATCTAGTTATTTCAACTTGCCAACATGTTTCAACACCTTTGCAAATGACCTCAAAGTTTTAGTTGTCTAGATGGGATCCGTTTCATTCACATATATCTCATCTAGGAATATGTCTTGAAACCTATATGAACCTTAAACCCAATGTCTTCCATGACATATTGTTAGCAACCCTATTTTTTAGTAATAAAATTTATCCTATTATGTCACAATTATCACTGTAGTCTATTTATTATCACTATACTTTCAATTAAAAATTATAAGATAATGCAAATAGTGTGAAACAAGTGATTTGAAAATACCAAGGGTCAAGAGTTGAGATTCAAAACTAATTTAAATCTTTAAATCAACTAGTTTTGATTGCAAGTGCTTGTTTCAACTTTCAATTACATTCACAACTTGTTTTGTTAATTCAAGTGTGGGTCTTAGGGTCATGAAGATTATTAACATTTGTGGTGCTTATGCAAGGGTCAAAGGTAATAACTAGATAGGCATTGGGGATGAAGAAGGTAGGATATTGAAATTAGATTAGCAACCCCATATGCAATGCACATTTTTAAAACATTGATTTTTGCACAAATGCATTTTGAATTTAGTGTTAGTGTTAGTTCACAACCTCTTTGTTGAGGTTGTGTATTTTGTTACAAACTAATAGACTAATAATTTACCTTTGTATGCATTTTTTGTTGAAAGCAATTTATGCACACTAAGGTGAATTACTACACCTTACTATTTTAAATAAATGTTCTTTAGTTTTGGCTATGTTGGTCAAGTTATAAAAGTTGTACCCCATAGATTGAACAATTAGAACCCCAACCCTGAAACTGAATCCTAAACTTTCAAACCCCATAAACCATCAACCATATTTTATGATTGATTAAGAAATAGGTTGTGTTAACCTAGTAAGCTAAACATTAAAAATGTCACAAAATTTGAATTAAGCATGTGGCAATTTTGATTAGCTCATGGGCAGTTCCAAAATCGTAACTTGAAACATTTGTTTATGTAATTGAATTAGACACATGGCAAAGGTAATTAATGCATAAGTAGCCTTAATCCATTAGACTTTAACCCTAAAGCTTTAAGTAAACATGGGTTGGACATGTGCTAGTATCAGATTAATTCATAAAAAAATTAAAAGCCAACCCTAAAAAGTTTGGTTGAATGTGGGATGGACATGTGGTAACACTTGGTCCATGCATATTACCTTTTAAAATTGAACAAAATTCAAAGTGACACATGGCAATAATTGATTTGGCCATTAGAAATTAGAAACTCCAAAACCCTAAAATATTAACAAATAGTAAATGGGCACATGGCAATGGCCAAAGCCCATACAAGGCCTCCAAAATAATTCCTAACCTTAAAAAATTGCAAGAATATGATATGGACAAGTGGCACACATAGGTTGGGAAATAAAAAAACATGTGTCCCACAACGATATGTTGATATATTGGATGATAACCCTAAATTCTAGGTTGAATGAAACCTTATCCTTAGATCAAAATTCAAATGGCTTGCCACGTGTATCCATATGATTGAATTGTGAGCAACATAAAAGAATTTGGATGGTTATTAAAGAAGATTCCATTGTTCATCCATGTAACATGTGTTAAAAGTAGTTAATTTCACATGGTGTCATTTAAAAAGTGATTAGCCTTCCATTTGTCCATGTTTGAGTGTGCAAATTGTTTTTTGGAACCATTAACAATGATTGGACAACCTTGGAACGCCCACTTGTCATTTTAACTCTCTTCAATCATTGGGTACATTACAACTATAATCATAGAAGCAACTAGTGATAAAAACAACAAGTTCACATTGATTGCCAATCATGTAATTGCTAGTGTCTTAAATGACTACAATTGTAATCATATTTGTAGTTGTAAATGCTAGGTTTTGGTTTAGTGACACTTTCATGGAACTGTTATCAATATAATCACAAATGTAATTGCAAGTTGAGGTTCCATGTAGCTTGGAGGGGTCCACATCATACTAACAATCTAGCATTGTTATAAGGTTTGTGATTACACTTTTAATTTCATGTCCATGTCATGTTTTTTGTAATTGATTATCCTATGCCACTAGGTGATTAGAGGTATTTCTAGTTGTAGGTGTCCATTATGACTATAAATGAGTCACAAATTTAGTCTTTTTTTTCAAATTTCTTTTAATGAATTGAAGTTTTGGTGACAAAAACTATTACAAACTTAATATCTCCTACTCCTTAGGTTTTTAAATTTTCAAATCACCTTCATTAAATCCTATTCATTGAGGATTTTCCAACAACATACCAAATTCCCCTATAATTTTTAGTTTATATTTAAATTAAAATTTTAAGGAAAAAATTCAATATTTAATGATTTCTCCATTGTAGGTCAAAACATTATGAAACCAAATTGTTGCACCCTAATTCATTGAAGGTTTTGCAAAGGTATCAAAAGCACCATCATTTGGTAGATCTCAATGTGATATACAAAGCAAACAAACAACCTTTCTTCAATATAAAGTTGGGATAGAAGAAATCCTTGTACAAGACAAGGAAAAAGTGGCAAGTTGCTCAAGGATGGAGAGGGTCAATGACCTTTGTTAACTTTAATCACAACTTTTGATGAAGAGGAAAACATTTGGGGAAAATATTGGCCCCTTAAAACTTTATTACAAGGAGGATGCAAGTGCATAAAGCAATAGCCTAAGGCCTTGAATTCCTCATGACAATTATTTCCAAGATTAACATTTTTGTTAGCCTGTGTCATGTTGCATCAAAGATTTGACACATTTCCTTGTTTGAAACTTGTTTCAAAGTCAGCATGTCATATTCATAAAACAATGTTTCAAAAATAAAATGTGCTAACTACATATATAATGATTGAAGACAACTTCAAGATACTTTTTGCTTTGAAATTGGCATGTAAATCCATCATAAAAAACAACTATGTCTTTAAACCATAAACATTGGGCCCAATTTAATGCATTTATTGTGGGTTTGAACCATTTCACAAGTTAAACTTTTAACATCCACACAAAGTCCAAGTAATACCACATGTTTTATTATTTACAAATCACACAATGTTAATCCACCATCAAGATTGCTAGTAGTAGAATTTAAATGGGCACGAACCTTGATTCATTCACACAAATTAATGTGGCATGTGTTACTTGCCTAAACATGAAATGGATTATGCTACAACTTCAAGTGTGAATAGGACCTTCACAAAAGAGTGCAATTAGGAAATTACCTATTTAAATTTGTGAATTAATTTATAGTGACAAAAATGATTCAATATTCAATATCTTTCCCCACATCATGTCTAGAAATTACAAAATTACCTCCAAAAACTTTGACTCATCAAATGTTTTCAAATAGTACCAATATCTTGCCCAAATTTCCTATTTTGTTGAATTTTTCTTTGACAAAACTATTCAATATTCAATATATTTTTTGCATTATAGATCTAAACATTATGAAACCACCTTGGTACACCCTTACACATAGAGGGCTTTCCAATGGTACCAAGACCATTGCAACACATTGCAAGGGGGTGGCGGTTTGGGAGCCACCCTTGATGCATTTGTAACTAAAACTTTAAACTATAACCTTTATTTTGTTGATGATATATAGTCAAAATGTTAAATTAAAAATGCTAGAATCAAGTGCTTTTGAATATTATCAATAGTAGAATTTGACCAAAATTTAAGATTTTTTTTCAAATTTATAAACATAATTGAAATAGGTAGCCAAATATGTAGAATATTTATTTTAAAAATTAATTTCATATTTAGCTTGTACCAAAATTTAGCTAAATTTTCATGTGGATGATCACCACTTTTAGCTATAATATAAAATTGTCAAGAAAAAACATTAAATTATAACCCCCACACAATAGTGAAAACTAGCAATTATAAGCCCATTTTCTGCACACCTTTCATGTCACATGGCAACTTAATATCCTTGAAATAAAAAATCATCAATGTAATCTAGTTAGTTGCTAAATCCCAATTGCCATTTTTTCTATCTTTAAAACCTAAAAACTTAAAACCCTAAACTTTCCATATCCAGAAGCTTTGCACCTAGGATTGTAATGAGTTGAACAACATCCCACTATCAAATACCATCCACATTTGAAAAGTCTCAAATTCTAAGCAAAATGGTTTAAGGTCAGTTCAATTGGTTTGGTGCTCCTTCATGTTCAATTCACCCACTAAACCCAATTTGTCATTCAAGCATACAATACAGCGTTGAAGTTTTACACCAATATTATTTAACAACCTCATTAAAAAAGGGGATCCCTCCATTGATGTCCATCTAAGTGATGTCCCACCCATTTACAACCTTGACCAAACCAAGTTCAACATTCCACACATAGCATTTCATTCATGCACCAAAGGAGACCTTCAATGCATAAGGTAGTGAGATCAAATGTCAAATGGCGTGCACATGCCACATAGGGGCTTTGGGTCAATGATATGCCCTCACACAACGTTTCTGACTAACATGAGGCTGGCTACATGTGTTGGGCTAAGACTTGTTATATGATGCTATGACACCCAAAATGCAAATTGCAATGAAGGCACCACAAATTTATTAAGCCAACTGATTCCAAAAACTCTTAGGGATGGAAAGCATCATGAAACATTACACAATACTATATGAGCTAGACTACTATATTGACAATGGTTATTAATTTATGGAATATCAACTACTAATATCAAAATCCATCATAATGTAAAGTTGTTATTGATATATAGTTTTTCATTTTAATCAAGATGTTATTTTCGTGGGGAGGAGGAGATGTTTACAACTTTCTATTGTGAATGAAACAATCATCTAAAAAGGTAATCTTGATGACATGTTCGGTCTTAAGTATACATGCATGAAAGGTGTGAAAAGAATTGTCAATTTTCACATGGACTGTCATACTCAATTGAAGGGGACATGCAACAAGAGCTTTAGAAAATGTGTTGTTGGAAGGTCTAGGTTTAAAGCTGATTTCAATGTTGTGGGACTTTACACACTGAAATCTGGGGGGACATGCAAGAAGGCCTCTGTGGGTAGGCACTGTTGGAATATTTAGGAATTTTTGCAAAATTATTGATGTGAGTGTTTTACAGTCCAAATTCTATTGTGAATATAGAGATCCAATTAGCCAAATGGGCATCAATCGACCTATGAAGGAAGGTAGTTTGTTTTGTTTTGTTTTGTAGTTATGAGATCCACCAAACTGGGATGCTTTACATCCTGTTCTTGGTGTCTTTGGAAAGCTCTTGACGAGAAGGGGTGCATGGGCTTGGTTCCATGATGTTTGGACTTGTGGTGCAAAAGTTCTTGAATATTGAATCATTTCTTCACTGAAAATTAAATTAAATTGTAGCTGAAAATTTTGGAGGAATTGGAATGTGCCTTTGGTGTTGCTGGAAAGATCTCGATGAGCAGGATTTAATGGAATTTATTGGGTAAGATTTGGATTCAAAATGTGGGAGAAATTCATTTAAAAGTGATTTCTGAACTGAAAATTCAAATAAATTCCAAAAAACCAGGTTTTGGAAGGAAAAATCAGTTGAGGACATGGTAACATTTGGGCCAACGGCACAGGCCACACTAGGATCATTTAAATAGGAAAATCAGTGTATTACTTGTACTAGTAATTAAAGGTTGGGGCAGGTTTGGTCTTTGTTGCCATTTGTTCATCCTGATTAGATAACTCAAAATAATTGTAAATGCCTTTCTTGGGTTACCCTGGTGATTACTCTTGGTATGGAAAATTTGGCATTACAACCACTTTTCCTACTTTTGTTTGCATATATTTTGTTGGTGGGTATTTGGCACCCCATAATGCATATGATTTGATTTTATATAATTCTCTGAGTCACTCAAAACATTTTGCATGGATACATGTATGAATAATGTGGAATTTGAAAAGGTTACAGTCGTAGAAAAATACCATATAAATTTTTAATTTGTATGTTTACCATGTACACTTCAAAGATATAATTTTCAGAATCTCCTTCCCAAATTGTTATTTCTTTGGAATAAGATATCTCTAACATGTGTAATGTTGACCTTAAAAAGATAAACACATACAATAGTGCCATATGTGAACAGATTGAACCTGAAGTTACATATCTTAATTCATAAAGTTGTTTAACTAAATTTTCTCACATTATGCCAGTCTTGAGGTACAATGATCCATATTGTCCTCAAGATCATATGTTTGCAATTATAACAACTATTTACTAAATCAAATCTTACATACATAATCCCTTCAAATGTGCATTGATATCATAGAGTAAATGAAAGTTATAATGGTTCATTTGTGTTAGATACAACACACCATATATAAATCTATTTTGTTTTGTTAGTCTATTATGGCATCATTGGTTTTGTTGGGATTATATGGTGTTTAAAGAACTAATAAAGTTCATATGATGAAGAGCTCAATTAGATATTTTTTGACAAACATGTTTATTTTATTAAAAAGGTCAATTTAACAAAATTGACCTAGATAGAGACTTTTCAGAACAAGGTTCAACTTTAGTCATTAAATAGTTCATAACTAAAATTTAACTTTTTTTTTTTTGTAATTTTACAAAATATATATGCTTGAGATTTTTCACCTATTGAAAATATAGAGTCTTTATAAAATATTTTGAATAAAAATCATATTGAAAAGATCATTTATATTTGTATGGAATTGTAGAATCCATATTTTTTCACTTTAGTGTTGATATTAAATTATGTTGATTTAATTTACAATCTTAAATTAATCAATTGTAAATTTGACATATAAATGGTTTTATGGCATGTTAATAGCATGTCAAATCACAACATCTTGAAAAAAACTTCAATGAGATGCAAAAGACAGGTCACTTTAGCTTGCAAATTCATTATAATGTACAAATGATATTTTACACAAAGCTATAAGGCACAATCTTGTTTAAAATATAAATTTTAAAAATATTTCATTATAATGGCCAAAAAAAAATTGCAATGTGCACAAAAGCTCAGACAATTTTAAAAACTATGAATTGTAGGACTGATGTGCAAAAGAAAACTTATATAACACAAAAAATTATAAAACGAAAAAATATATATTATAATTTCAAATCACCAAAAGTGATTTCAGAATACATAATTTAATATTATATTTCAAACACAAAAAATTCAAACCATGTTCACACTTGAATTGATTTAAATCTAAAACACAATTAATTGCACTAACCTAAATTAAAAAAATCTTAGTGAAGGTTTGACTAGGTAGTTAACATAGCACACCTAACAAAGTTGGTGGGTGGGTAGGTAGGTCAACACTAGTAGTTTAATCTAGGCTAGGTAGAGGCCACATGTCATGACTATAGTTGTATGTCCATCATGTGTATGTAGTCATGTGTTTGACATGACCACAATTGTAAAAATCATGGAATGACGTGTACAATTATGACCACATTTACAATTAAGTGGTAAAAGTGATGAGTTTTACTTGATTACATAGTCATGTGTAATTGCTAATGGCACATAAAACTACAAATGTAATCATATGTATAGTCATAAAATTGAGGTTTTAGCATAATGGGTGTTAAATTAATGTTAAGTACAAGTTGGTGGAAAAACTTAAAGTGTATTGTTGTGTAGGTCATGAGGATATGGAACACACAACTAGGAACAAGCTTGTGTATGGGTTGATGGACATGTACAAGAACAAACCACATTATTACATGTGATAATTTTTTCTCTAACCCTACATTTTTTTCGGGATCTTTTGAAGGTTGGGTGCATGCCATTAGGTTTTTGTGAGCTTGATTGTAAGGGGTGGCCTAGTGATCTGACCATTGATCCAAAGAAAGGATTGAGACGATAACTCTAGTATTGGATGCAAGCTTTAAGTAAACTTATTGTAATTTTTTAATTTGACAACAAACTAATTTCCATTTTTCCATTGCTTTAAGTTCAATTGAACCTACATGTGCCACATTTGTCACCTGGTAGTATTTTATTGATTCACTTGAAATTCCTATTAGACCAATGTTGACATTACCAAGAGCACATGCATAAAGTTGATATATAAGATTAATTTTGTGATTATTATATTTTACAGAGGGAGAATCACAAATGGTGGCATCAAATCATGTTTCATGTCATTTATACCACGATTGTGAACTCATACATTATGTACGAGACAAATATGACTTGTCTTGGCAAGTCTACAAAAGCAATGTCACATTTGAAGTTCAGTATGGCTTTGACGAGGGCTTTCATAAAAAAATGTACATGTTCTACTCCAAAGGCAACACTAATGGTAGGGGGTATTATACCCAATCATGGGGGCTTGCATTATTCCATGTAGTGGATAGGAATATCGAGGAAAAAAAGGTGTGCTCCAAGAAAGTGAATTGATATTGTCTTACTTTTTCTTTCAATTCTCCAATTGCACACGTTTTCAATTATGGTAAATCTTCTTTTGGATGATGATAAAATTGGCACCAACACAAAATTGATGAAAAAACCCTTCATCGATCATGCTTGAGCCTTGGACATTGTAACAAAAAAAAGTTGTAAAACATTTTTGTAAGAGCATTGTTTACCCATTTTTGAGTGGGGGTTTTGAGAGGTATGTCCTATCACACCTACGACTGACAATTGGGATTTCTTCATTGAAAAGGGGCCACCCTAAACCCACCTCAAACCAGAAAATAAAAATAGATCTTTCCCCCTTGCCTTCAAACAAAAGAAAAAAAAGGTTTCCCCATTCCCCACCCCAAACCAAAAAAAAATGAAACAAAAATCCTCTCCCGCAAAAGAAAAGGAAAACCCAACAAACAAAAGTCAAGCCAAATTGTGGAGTTATTATAGTGTTTGCTCCAAGTCATGCACTTGGATTGGGGAACGTGGGAATGTGGCAGGGCTGATAAGAGTTCTTTAAAAATGTTCGTCAAAAATATATTTCTTTCCTTGATATTTCCTTTGACCATTCGTTTTGTCCTTGTCCAAATCCTCTTTTGTGCAATTTTTTTTAATGCCTTCTATCTACTCTAAATTTTTTGCAACCATTGAAGAACAGTACATAGGTCAAAATCTCTAAAAACTTGAAAATTTCAAGGCTGCCCAAAATAAAAAAAAGATTTCACTTTAAAAAAAGAGTGAAAGTATCTCACCAGATCCCCCTTTTTTAATGAAACATGCTGCTTGAAGTTGTCTACAACTCCATCAAGTTAGTTTTCAACCTTTTACATGACTTTTCTGGAGGTTTGTAAGGGCTGGTTCCTGTTTCAAAGTGCGACTGTTTTGGTCAAAAGATGTGTAAGGGTTAAACCTGCTAAGTAGGTTATGAACATAGTTTTTCTCTTTTGGGTTGCACTTACATCTTTAGTGGGCAAAGGGCAAGTAGAGGAAAAACAACTTTGACAGTAGTTTCTGTACTGTGGCATTAAAGACCCTTGACCTGTTTGTGAGAAGCAAGGACTGACGAGCATTTCCTTCATCCAGATTCCAGACAGTACAATCTGAGCTGAATACATGTCTTAGTGAGAAGAAAATATTCCAGGATCAGAGCCTTGGGACTCTGAGAGTTGATTCTAATGTTGGGCGGGTATGCCCATTTTAACATACCAGTTGGTTACTGGTATTA
Organism: Sphagnum tenellum; assembly: GCA_963921925.1. Lineage (NCBI taxonomy): Eukaryota > Viridiplantae > Streptophyta > Sphagnopsida > Sphagnales > Sphagnaceae > Sphagnum > Sphagnum tenellum. The sequence continues at coordinate 11,023,834 of OY998147.1, read as the reverse complement.
AAGTTTTTTCAATTTAGACATTTGGTAAGAGCCTGCCTGTATATTAAAATTTCGTTCCAATAGAGATGTCAGGTGGGTCTATATAGTAAGTTATATGTTTTGGGGGTATCCCGGGTATGAACATAAATAGACACCAATCTTATACCAATTGGTATGGTCTCATATCGATTGATATGAGATAGACATATGAGTATTGATATTCACATCAAGATTGCATGTAAAGTGGAAAAAACAATTCATCAAAGGACCACTAAGAAATGGTGCTTGTATCTAGCCTACAAGCTTCAGGAGTCCGTTGGAGAGTACATGGCAATGCAGGAGTTTTAGGACTCATGAACAGCACAAAACACAAAGCCCGAATACTTTAAGGTTTCACTAAACTTGACGTGTACAAACTTCAGAAATGGCAGGAGATGCTTGTCCTAAACCTCTGATTATTATTAGATCTTACAATTTGCTTGCCGGTGACATTAGAGAGACTGTGAGTGATATAACTTCCTATCATGAAAGAGAATAACTCTCTCCCTTCTTTGGTTCCTGCAGGCTGCGCATCTTTTGGTTTTTCTTTGGCCTTCCCTTTTGTCTTTTGTGTGATAGTTTCGACAATTAATTTTTTTGACTTTTTGCCCCCCAAGAGCACAAAAAAATTCACACACAATAGAGTTATCCATAAAGTAAGACAAACTCAGCACCAGAACCCTGAGTTTGGTCATACACAGGGTGAGATTATTAAAAAACTTGCAAAAAAATAAATTAGCATTCAAGTGGGGGGTGGGGGGCAGGGGAGGGGTGTGAAACTCAGAAAACCATCAATTTGGTGATAAACTGAGTTTCATCCTGTCTTTCCTTTTTCCTGAGCGCCTCCACTGCTGCTACATATATTTTCACTGCTCCTACTTATACAACTACTATAATTACTCTCAAACCTTGTGCAAAAAATGCTGAGTTTCAGCATTTCGTACTGAGTTGCAGCATTTCATATTGTGATTTAATAAAATGCCTTTACTTTGTGGATACCACTGAAAGAGGGGATAGGGGGTGAAAGGAGGCCCAAAGACAGGGTGAAGACAGGGTTACTTTATGAATAACTCTAATATATGAATGAATAAGACTCTCTCAAGAAGATAAGCGGGGTATAAACAAGTGTAGTGATAACATCAGTGGAGGAAAACAACAAAACAAAATATGTCCTCAATTTTTTATAACATGATACAATTTCCTTCCGGTTCTACATACCTCCCTGGGTACATATCTTTGAAACCCTATATACGAGACCAACACTGGTTGGTTCCCCTTCTTTACTATGAATTGAGCATTATATGCTTCCTGGAGCACAAGATCTGATCAATAGATAAACACAGGAAAGTAGGTAACAACTAGGAAGTAAAGAGTACATGCCAGATACCTTCACTGAAGGTGCTGATACAGGAAAGAAATGCAGAGAAGGAAATAGATCACGCTGTTCTTTTGCAAATTGCTTCCCCCAACTGACCATAAGTGAAGTATGGCATTACCTTTCTTTTTCAGTACTTATCATGTATCCAAAATTTCCTGTGTAATTTAACAAACTTCATGAAAATAGAAGCTTGAATTGGAAGTTGCAACAAGCGCAACTTGATGTCACCATTGTTAGCTCACTCCCAAGGAAATCTTCCAGTGGAGCTATGCATATCAGCTCATCACATTAGATTCACTTGGGTGTGGGTGTTGACCACTGACAAGTAGTGTGTGTACTGATCTTTACTCTTTGGAGGGTGTTGGAACTATAGTCTAGGGGGGATTCTGAAACTATGAAGATTAATTTTTTAATTAATCCCTTCTAGCACATAGGTAGACTATCAAACATACTTCAACACAACACCTAATATTCATCATTCACACGATTCCCAACATCAAACTTTACATTCTTTTGGGATAGGATCATTCAGACACCTAAAGTTGAATCTTTATGAGAAAATCACATCTAAGGGGAATTCATCACACACACCTAAATATTCTCTTTTATGGGGATCACTCACCAAAAACTATAAAGCTTTCACAATGGTGTTCACAATAATCTCCACAATTTATTTCTTCAAGGCTTCCTATTCACATATGATATTTATGTAAGTCTTCACAACAATAACAACACAAAATAATTGAATGCAAATTATGAGCCAAAAGCTCCAATATCTACCCTTTATATACTTGAAGGAAAGAAATGAATGAATAGTCAACCACATTCATATACATATATTCCCCATGTATCAAACCAATCATCATGTTTCACTTACAACTTTTCATCCTTCTATTGATAGGCTTTACATTATTTGGAGTCTAGGATTTGGTCAAGTCTACATACTTGACCTCACATTATTACTAACCCAAAATAGTTATTAAATTATTCATAATCAACCTTTATGCCTCTAGTATAAAAAAATCCTAGTAAAGTCCATGAAGCTCATTATTTTATTATCCAATGTTATCCATATTGTTACCCCAAACCATAATATTATTATTTGCAATTATAATTCATATTAATTATTTTGTTGTTACAAAACCACAAATTCCCAACAATGGATGATGAAAAACTTTGTTTTTAACTTGTTCTATCCCCCAAGCTCAATTGAACCGAAACCCAATTTCCTTGCAATAAAGTTATTTCTTCTAGCTATATCTTTTTGTTTTTTTGAAAATAAAGACAAATAAATTACGTTTGTTTGCATATGCTACCCACCTCACAAGTCATAACACTAGCATGTTCTAACATCACATTCAACCCCCACATCCAGGATATGTATGAAAAGGTAGAAAATGAGAAAAGTGTCCCTTTAATTGGTCTTTCCACCATCCACAAGCAAATTAACCTTCCAGGCTTCAAGATAAAAAAGGTTGGCAATGAACCAATGGCTTTGAATAAAGTATTACCCATAAACCTAGGCTATTGGCATTGGAAAAGGTATGGCATTTTTGTAGAGCATCCATTGCTTGGTTTTTTTTCTCAAGGTTTAATTTCTTGGGAAATCTTGAATAGGCCAAAGGGTTTTAATGTGGCACTTAAAGTACCACCACAATTGTGTTCCTTTGCTTGCCCTTTGTTTATTTAGTTTTTCTTCAATTGCTATTATATGGATTGTTCCAACTATACTAACCGTTAAACATTGGGGTAGACCAATTCTTTGGTATGTGTTTTTAGTGTTATTTTGTTTTTCAATGACATATAGGGGTTAAGTAATCATAATCATAACCAAATGTTCAAAACCCTAGCCATTATGTTCCACCTTATTTATTTTCATGTTTGCATTCATACCCCCTCAATGTTTCTAGCCTCCCTCCACACCCATAAACAAACACAAGATCCATTTTTTTGGTTGGATGTTGAAAAAGAACCAAACACAGTATTTGAAGACCACATGTTTAGTCATAAGCAATTTCCCAAACAATAGAATGGCCATATGTAATTGTTTGACCAGTTCAATTTTGAACTATAGAGGTGTTTGGTTGTAGGCATGTGTTTGGTCATGAACATGTTTACCCTACTCCAAAAGGATCTATGCATGCAAACCCTGCAATTATATAGAATAAAAGGTTATTGTTGTGTTTTCAATTCATTGGTGGTGGATGATTAACATGTGGAGATCCCAATATTTGCATGTATGTGGATCCATGCTTAGTGCACAAGTGCAACCCATAATATTGGAAATGTAGTGCATCAATAGGTGCACAAACAACATCCAAATGTGACTGAAAGTTTTATCCACATTGGTAGTTATTCAACTCCTTGTTTCATCAATTCCTTATCCTTCCTACTTTGGATTCAAGTTGAATACTTTTGTTGAAAGAAAGGAATGTGTGAATATACCACCCAAGGATACTTTCACCCCTTTTGACTAATCTATAATTTTTTTTCCAAATCCCGGGGTTCATATTTAGGGTTTTTTTTGTGCTTCATGAATTTTTTTGGGTAGTGATGCCTTTTCTAACATGGGTGATTTCAATAGTTCTTCATCAAATGTTTTAGAAGATTCACATGCATCATCAAATTGTTTTTGTGTTGTTAATTGTGAATGTTAACATATTGGAATTGTTTAATCCAAATGAAATGGAATCAAATGTTGGATAATTAGTTGATTGAAATGTGAGTGTTTGGAACCTGTTTGTCAAAATGTGAGCAATTCCAAGTTTTTTCAAAATTTTAACAAATTTTATCTTTTCAAAATTTGATGAATTAACAACACTAGTGATACCCACCATTCAAGCCCATGCAAGATCTACTAGTGAGGCTTGCATTGTGACAAGGTGATTGACTAGTTGAACCTAAAGTAACAAATGTTACAGTTCATCTTGTACATGAAACATGACAACATAGTCATGTATGACACATTATTGCAAGATTAAAACAAGATTGCAATATGTCATGATGCAATTTTTGTTATATTATGCATTAATGAGACGATAGGTGACAAGATTTGATGGCCTCTTATTAAAGAACATGCAACCCTTGGTATGCACATCCCCAAATTCTAAGGTTATATCAAATTTATCAATGGGACTATCATTGAGATCCACAAACCTTATAACAATGCCCCCCATAGGTTGTGGTTCAATGAGTAGAAGAAAATGCATTGTATGAATAACATGGTGGTCTTGGACCATTGTAGATTGTTCATTTACTTAGATAATGGATATTTTGGCTCCTTTCATGATGTGAACATCTTGCTCAAATCAAACATGTACAAAAACGTGCATTAATTTTTTAACATATTTATGAGTACTTTGAGTTTTTATTGGGGGACCCAAGCTATGTGGGTGAAAAGATGTTTGTTATGTGATAGCTTGGGAGTCATGAACGTGCCCTTGAGCATGACTTAGGTGTAGTGCAAACATACAATAATATGCATGTAGGGTGTAAAGTGAAGGTGGATGAGGAATTGTGGGGTTAAAATGAAAATGGAAAAAATGAACGGAATGTTTTGATTTCATAAGGAAAAATATATTCATTTGTTTAAGTTGTAATTATTTTTTATTAATTTCTTATATAGATGTCGCCTAGAATTCACATATGATGTCATTGGTGACCAAATTGAAGATAAAATTGATTATGATTAGGATGGGGACTTCAAGTTACAAGTTTAACATTTTAGTAACCTTTGTTTAAAATTTTGCATATGTTACAACTCAAATTCTAAATACTTTGAAATTATTAAGCATAAAATGTTTTTTTAAAAAAATGCCTACTTGCATCTTGCTTTAATTAGAACTCTTTGATCTATATTGTTGACAACTATCTTTTGTGCCATGGGGCAAAGCTAGTGGAGTATGACTATAACACTTCCTCTTTCGTCTTTAACTTGCCACTTGATGTCAATGTAAAATTAGGGCTTAAGGTAGATGATGGTTCATGTACCAAGACTGAATGTAAGAAGAATAAATGGCCTCAATACTTTGGGTGGGGTACAAGTACCATCAATGTCATTCTATTGCCTTTTGAGAACATTATGTGCACGTTCATCTATTGTTTTAATTATGCCAATTTTTTGCGGAAAAAAAAGAAAAAAATATAACATAAATTGGAACAATTTTGACATATGAATATTTTCCAACAAAATTTTCAATTTTTATTTTTTTTGTTCCAACATAAATTGGAACAATTTTGACATATGAATATTTTCCAACAAAATTTCCAATTTTTATTTTTTTTGTTCCAACATATTCATAAAAGCACATAGGAAACCGCAAGAAAGCAATCCTTAAGAAAAAATTGAAACTTTTCCAATTGCTACTTATTTTGTTCCAACATATGCATAAGAGCACATAGGAAGCCATAATCTTTGGAAGAAAAAAAATCTCCAATTGCTACTGTTTTTGTTCCAACATATTCATAAGAACACATAGGAAGGAACATGAGAGCAATCCTTGGAAAAAAATGAAAAATTTCCAATCACTACTATGTTGTTCCAACATAGTCATAAAAACACATAGGAAGCCACAAGAGAGAAATCTTTGGAAGATTTTTTTTCCCCAATTGCTATTGTTTTTGTTCCAACATAGTCATAAGAGCGCAAAGGAACCAATAAGACACCAATCTTTGGAAAACAATGAAAAAATTCCAATGTATGGGTTTGCTTCACCATAATTTATTAGAAGACCATCATGACTAGCTCCTAATTGATAATCAACATTAAAATCACCATGATGACCATTTGCAATGCCCCAATGCAAGTGTATATTTCACCAAAATTCACCAAACGACCATCATGACCAATTCTTAATCCACAATCATAGACCAAGAAAACCACTTGCACAACCTATGTAGGGGACTATTTCACTAGAATTCATATGAAGACCACCATGACCAACTCCCAAGTGATAATCATAACCAAAATGATGAAAATGACCACTTATATGCCAATTTAGGGGATTCTTTCACTAGGATTCACATGAAGACCACCATGACCAGACCTTAATAAATAATCACAAGCAATATCACATGAAGACCATTTGTAATGCTTTTTGATGGGTCTATTTCATCAAAATTCAAATGAACACCACCAAGGTTAAACCCAAATAAATTGTAGGAGAGGCCAAAAATGATGCACTCCCAATTCTTTGAAAGACTCAAATGTGAGTACAAGTAGAAAACAACGGAAGAAGGAGGAGTCGGGACACGTTCCTTAGTTCACAACACTTTGAGGGTTAGAGGGGCGTGTTGGAGCTCCAGGATGGGATTAGGAAGAATTGACAAGCTTCATTCACTCACACGGGCTTGCACAAAACCCACACAAGGTGGTTAGTGCGTAGTTGGAGCACATTTGGTGCTAGGACAAACCACGGCCAACATGGACACACAAGACTCACCACGGCCCGAACTTGGGGGAAGCCACCACCTTCTCCCTTATAGTATACTATGCACCTCTCCATGGGGCCCACATCCAAATGACTTTTTGTCCTTAATTGAGACTCCCGCGACTTTGGAGCCCCATAACTTTGCGAGTAGACCTTAGATCGAGATGTGGTCTGAAGCAAAATTATAGCTCTCGTCAAGAGCTTTTCAACGGTATGTCGCATGCCATCTGCAAATAAGTAAATTGGGTCGATTCCTGACTTTTTCTAGTCGAGAGTCAAACTGACAATTTGACTCCCAACCCTTCTTTTGGCCATAACTTGTGTTTTAGATGTTCAAATGAGCAATGAGAGCCCATTTTAAACATCTAAGTTGCAAGAGCTTTTCAATGATATAAAAAACGCCATAAGCCATTGAGTTTTGACCCCTAAAATCACTCTCTGAAGTTTTAGGAGTCCATCGGGACTCCATTTCCCAAAGTGGGAGTTGCCTTGGGAGTGTGAGGGTTCACTCCCTCACACTTTCCTACACTCCTGGGAGTATGTGATGTGACTCTCAAGCTTTCTCTTGGCTCGCACCCTTGCAACCCTTTTTTGCTTTAGTCGCGAGCCCAAAGTTAGGGTTGCGACAAAAAGGCATATGAACCTCCAAAATCAATTTCAAGAAGGTCCAAATGTAATGCAAGAGGGATTGTTTATATGAATAAATCTTAATTAAAAGGTTTGTAGTACCATATGTTTACAAAATTGTCCAAACAATTGAACACAAAAGTGAAATTCCCTTTACGTACATTACACTACAAGGTATCATATGTTGTTATAGTCACATTTATGTAGGGAATCCAACCCTAAATAAGAGGTAGAATATGATTATGTGTCCAAATCACATTCATTTAACAAGGTATCATTTGCATTGAAGCATTCCATCAAACATTTAAGTTCAATTTCCAAGTGCTTTTGAAGAGATTGCATATGAAAGTCATTTTTTGGGTGATGGTTTGAAGGTAGAAATCATGACTAATTCAAACAATTTCAAATGCATTCCACACCATGCTTTGGCTTCCAACCCTATACCATGTTTTGCTCATTCTATGGAAACATTGAAAAATAAAAGGGTTCAAAGGTAAGGGTGGAAATATATGGTTTATAACTATGGCATCCATGAAACTAGACTCCAAATTGCCAATGGCCATGAATTGAAGTGCAAAGTTTTGGCAAGGTACCAATTCTAGTAGTTGGCTATGGGTTTTGTTAGAAATTGATGGATTGAGTGAGTGTGCTAACAAGGTGGAAGCTCACATGGTGTCTATAGGAAACCAAAGTTAGACCACACAACCAAGAAGAAATGCCTTCAAAGGTTGAATTGTCTATCATAACAATCATAGAAGATTTCATAGCTTTTTGCATAAGTCTCTACTAACACCATAATGTTGGAGCTAAGAGGCTAACCCTAAACCCTCACCTCTAAGAAAGCCTCAAATTCTTTAGTGTAGCTCCACTTGTAATGACTTTGGTGAAGTTGCACAACCTTGCCTCATTGCACTTTTTGAAGCTCCATAACCAAAACTTCATAGTTGTAACCTGATTGCAATCACAACCTGTTGCTCAAAACTTTTTGGTCTATCACACTTCAAAGATGTCTTTACACACACAAATCCACACACAAATTCTCATGTTTTCTCACTCTAGGAAAAATAATTTCACTGGTTGTTTCACACACACGTGCATTAGCTACCTCTTGCAAACATTAAACACATAACCAAACTAGTTTTACCACCAATTTTGGTGAAAAACTAGTTCAGGTCCCAGTTATTTTTCTTTGTAAAATTGTCGCCTTACACATTTGATCCCCTATTATCATGAAATAAGCTGATCTTGCCCCCCAACAACTTTATTGGATAATTAATAATCCACAGAAGATGTCTAAATCTACACAATTACAAAAAAATCGATTGAACTTATTATTAAAAAAATGGCAATATATTAAATTTATAATAGAATAAGGAAGAAAAGAATGGGTTAATAATTGTAAGAGTAGGTCTTAAATGGTAGAGAAATCATGTTATAAAACCATAGAAAGAAGAATGGGTAGGAGATTGTTGTCTATGCAATTCACCTCTCAAATTTAACCTCCTGAGGTGAAATTTGAATTCCTTGGGTAAAAATCTGGTTGTGGACTTGTCAGACGTTTGACCCTCATATGTTCTATAACTTTCTCAGCTTCTTCTTTTTGAAGGCTCGTGTCGGTCGGTGAACCTAGAATGACTTGCAAAAAGAGTTCCTGTTACATACTTATTTGACCACAAACCTACCTTCCCCATACAGAACTGCTTTTCCATGCTATTTTCCCATTAGGCTCACTGAGGCTTACACTGCATAATGGCCACTTGTTTGCCCTTGAAAAAAAATCCCTAATTCTCCCTCTTGTTTTCAAGTACACCTCCCCAAGCAAAAGGAAAATCGATGGGCCCTGCTGGGTGCACCTTGAGCCACCTCATTGGTGCATGGCCTGAAAATTCTATCCTGAAACTGTTTGTCACCATTTTTGGCCTAAGCTAATATTCCTTCCTAACCTTCCTAATAGCCTGGGTACCTAAAATATTCAGCTGCCTTTTTAGGTCTGTTTTCTGTTCCTGGGTGGGACAAGTGGTCATTTGCTGGTTCCACTTGCAATGTAAACAAGGCATCACAAACACACTGGCCCTTCCAATAGATAAGATGTTGTACATCTACCTACTGTGTCCACACTCTTAACACCAAAAAAATCCGTTCCAACCTAGACAGTCTAAACACTTTCACCAAAGAAACCAGTTCACCTAATGTGAAATCGCGTTTAATAAGGTAAAACTTACAAAAGTTGGATCGAATGCAATAGTCCCTGTCCCTGTGGGGGCAGGGCCCAACAAATATAAGTAAAGTCTGTATAGGGTAAGGCCCTACTATCAGGGAATTACTGTGTGAGCATTGAGGGTGGAGCCTAACATCCACGCAATAATTCCCTGAGAGCAGGGCCTTACCCTGCAAAACAACCGAGGTAATCAATGGTTTTTTAAAAAAAATTCCCTTCCAAAGATCTTATTGGCTTACATCTTGCACCGTAGGGATCTTACAATCTCACACCCTCTGCCCTCGGGCTTTTTTTTGTAAGTCTGATTACTAAATGTAACCTGCCCTATAAATACACTAAAAGGTTGTTATGTTCTGAGGGAATACACCCGTGGTGTGAATCAAGGGGGGGGGGAGGAAACCAGCTATGTACACTCTGCAACAGGCCCTGGCAGAACCCTCCACCACCTGATTGAACATGGTCTCCTTGACCGGGGTCAACACTTTACTGGGTGGACCAGCCCTGCTCTATAGTAGGTAATAGTTTTCATGTGGCTTTTTCTATCTCTTTTTAGTCCCCTTACAAGGGGCAATGGACATTTCCTCTCAGGGTGTACCTGACCTAGCCTTTGTTCAAAATCCAGGTATCCATTGTGCAAATTCCACATGCTCATTCCCTAAATCCACGTTCCCATTGTGAATATCATAGAAATCATTACATTATGGAACATGCCAGGTACAGGCCATTGTCCTGCTTTGCTGCCAATTTGGAAATTTTTGCTCACCTTACCAGGTTTGCCCAAATTCCTCACAGGCACCTTACCAGATACAATGGCCTATTTACTCCCATCACATTCCATAGTACATTAAAGTCAGGCACTTCTTAATAGACCCTCTAAGGGAGCCCACACATGCACACAAGTTAGCCAGGCCTGGCCCCAAAGCTTGACAGCCCCTGACTGATGCCAAAGCTGAACAACAGGGCTGATGCACAAGGTTGCTCTTGTTCCTTCACCTCTTAGCCATCAATTTTATCCCTCTAATGGCTTGTTTATTACCCTCCACAACCAACGTGTTTAGTTCTTCATGAAGCAGAGCAGACTGGGTGAGCTGAGCAGATATGGAATCTGGCTGCCCTTCGGCCTTTGAGAACACCCGCGGGCAGTACCTTTTTGCAGCCATAATCAATCAGCACTGATCGGTAGCCTGCCTGCTCTCTAGTACAAAAGCCCCTGCCCTCAGAACCCATGCTTGGCCCAGATCTGTCGGTTTGTTATAGGGCTGACTCTTTTTGTACCACAGGCTTCTCTTTTCAACTCATTGCATGGAGGGGATTCAACACCATTCACGAATCATGTGTTTTGCTTGGGGCACAGAAATCAAATCAAAAGGAGCTTCAGAGTTAGGTACGCCAGCCGTAGAGCGAGTCATGATAGTACGCAGAGACATCATTGCAAAACTCTCACCACCACTAGACTACCACACCACCTAACTTTAGACAGATTGCAAAAATCTCACCACCACTAGACTACCCCACCACTCAACTGTAGACAGATAGATGGACTATGTATTGTATCTATCACAAGAATCTCTGGAAAGAATACATACACAAACATATGAAAAAGTAGATACATAATCATCACTTGGGCTGTGAATTATAGGTGTAGGGTAAAGCCCCAGCAGGGTGGGCACATTCCCAAAATGAATAAGGAAGGAGGAAGTTGTGGAGTCCAGCCCCCATTTTTGGAATGGCACCATCTGTGGGCAATACCCATCATAAAGCATGAGGCAAGTGCTATCATGAACTCAAACAGGCAAAAATCATGAGGCCTAGGAGTGGGAGTGTGTGTACCTACTCATAGGCATAGGATCTCTACTCTTTTCTAGGAGGGATATTCATTGATGTAAGGCACTCTCTGAGTATATCTTTGAGTGCTTTAAATGTAGGGTAAGGGCCAAGAATGGGGCCATTTTGGGAAAGAGGACCCGGTGCTACGCAAGAGCTTAGAGTGAGACACTAATTCTGAGAAGGACTTTCAGGTCCTATCCAGTGTAAAGATCTGGTAGCATTTGATACTTAAAACAGATCACCTGTGATTGAATTTCAAAGAAGAGGAAGCACCTTGTACAGAAGGTTTTTAGAGGTACCTTCCAAGGTCAATTTCGTTCCTGTATGGAAAATTGTACATACTGTCCCTACTATTGCAGAAACTTTGCTGAGGGTAAGTTGCCCTCCACATGGTATCCTCATAGACTGGAATTTTTTTACTGGTTCTGTATGTACCATGGAATGTTCAATACTCTGCCCCTTTGCTGTGTAATGCTAAGAATTGAGGATATTGTTGCAGCTCCCCATTTTTGACCAATTGTAGAGTTAACATGCCTGATTTTATGAATCCTGACAAGGTCGTTGTTAGAAGGAGTGCATAGGTCCCTGGGCTTTTGGTCCCTGGACCCTTGTCTAAAGTGGCCCTTAGACTGGACAAGGGGGTTATTTACTGACTTGACAGGGAAAAGGCGTGGTTAAAAGTTTGTCAAATCGAACTGTGATTATGAAATGAAATTGGTTTATGGGGTTGTGATTAGCCTACCGCAACTTGAATCCGCAAAGTTGTAAAAACTAAAATTGGGTTGTAGTAAGTGAAGGAGCTCTGCTTCTTCCGCTTTAAAGAGTTGTTATGGTCTTCAGACAAGTTGCAAACAGATCAGTGAGTCGACTTTTCCGGAGAGAATTGAAGGGTGAGGTGGTTAGAGTGGGGCGTGCGGGGGGGGATTTGGGAGCGCTGAGGAGCTTGGTGAGGTTGTTGTAGCTCCGTCTTTCTCTTGGAATTGTCTAATCCTCTGTTTTTTTGCCTGTCATTGCAATAAAGCTGAAGAGAAAGTAATTTAGCCCTGCTCTGTGAACCCTGTCTAACTGTGGTGAATCGTCGATTGAGCTGTGGTTTCTTGTTGTGGACGTTTCACTTGTCTGAGCTTCTCATTTAGCTTTAGCCTCTGCTTAAAATGGCGTCTTGGTTGTGGGAACTTTAACTACCGGAGCTGTTGTTAGTCTTCTGTTGTTGGAAGACGTTGTTGTCGGAGTTGGAGTTTGATTCCTGCACTTTGTTATTAGCCCTTCTGCACCCAAGCTGTGGTGGTGGTGTCAAGGACCGCTTTATAAGAGGAAGGAGAAGGGTTGTGTCGCCAGCTTTTCTTTTTGTCACATTGGAAAAGGTTCATCCTAGATCTTTCTCTCGGGTTTCTGTGGAAGGAAGCTGTGTTGCGCTGAGGAGCCTTTTTTCCGACTTGGAAGGGATAGACGGTTTCGGGTATAAGAGGTGTAGATCTTTGAAGAGCGGGGAAATTTGAACTCCACGGTCTAGTCATTTGGAGTAGGGTATTCTCTCCCTTTGCATATTACATGTCCTTCTATGCTTTTGAAAGCACGTTGGCGTGTCGTTGCATTTCGCATGCAGAATGTGAGTTCCTGGGTATGATCAATGAAAACGATCATTTCATCATCAATAGAAACCAGGTGTTGATGCTCTGATTCTGGACTTGTGTGTAGAGAGGAGATGGTGCTCTGGGTGTTTGGTTATGGGTCACTAGTATGGAAGGCAGGCTTTGATTATGATGAGCGAGTTGTGGGATTCATCAAGGGTTATCGACGAGTCTTTCATCAAGGTGCATTTGTATCCTTGTCCTATCGTGGATGTATGGAAGGTGTAATGTTTTGTTGGTGTACCTGTATCTGTTGGTAAAGACCCCTGATATTGAAGCATTAGAAGAAGAGTAGTAGGATCATGTACGACATGGATATTGAGGTTCATTCTAGTGTGTCTAGGGGAGAGCTGACAATGTGCTGCTGTGTACACTACACACATTCAAAGAAGTGGGGTTTGCAAATTCGTTTTGACCTGTCTGATTGTTTGAAGCTTTTCTCCTAGGCATGCCCTTGTGAGTGAAGAAGAGGTTATACAGAAAATCTTCTAAGCATAAAGCCCTCTTCCAAAACAATTTTTTGCTTGCTGACACTTTCTCATCTGCTGCAGCTAGCACAGATCATCGGGGCACGCGAGAAAACCCAGGCAGGACGGTCACCCTTGAACGACAAGAGGGAGAAGTAACTGTGAGTTTTGTTTTTCTCTTTTGTCAGAATTCACTTTGTGAGATTGTAGCCCAAATAAGTTACATGGTCTTCAGTTGAATTGAGAAAAAATTGGAGTAAAGTATCAACTACACAGAATATGCTTTACACAAATGAGCTTGACAATCTCTGAAGCACATATTGGTAGTTGGAAACTCTTTTGAGTGGCCATTGAAGTGTTTTGTTGCTGCATTTAGAGCCCATAATGGCTCCATAGTTTGTGGGTTTACTCTCCCTACAAATCAATTGTGAACAGTGGGGTGCTGCATTTCATCTATCTTGAAAAGATGAGGACCGGCTTGTCTTATCTGTCTTATGTTAGTTGCAGAAGTGAGAGCCCATGATTGCTCTATCTTCATTTAGTGGTTTTACTCACTCTTCAAATCAATTGTGAACAGTGGGGTGCTGCATATTGTGTATCTGGAAAGGATGAAGAGCAGCTTGTCTTATCTGTAAGTTATGGACCACTTTGAAAAGCAGTCATTGAGCAAAGTCAATTCTCCACTTCTGAGGCACATGTTGGAGGGTCTAGAGGTCAATTTGCTACATTTTGTGGACCCAGCAAGCTCGTTTTTCTGTTTGTGACTAGTTGAAGCTCAAAGTTGTGCACTGTCTCCAAGGGCATCTCCTGATTTATTGTGATGTTTTCAACTTGCAGTATCTGGAAATGAGGGAATTTGAATATGATGAAAGAGCATTTATTGATTTCTACACAGAGGATTCACCCTGCACACGAGCAATCTCTGTTCTTGTGTACATTGGGAGCCCAAACAGGTCAAAGAACCAATATTACTTAGGCCCTGCTCCTCTTGAAGACATTGCAAGGTGAGCTCTTCTTCCTGTTGAAGAATCCAAGTCAATGGGTGTAAGAATCAAAAGTTCTTATAAGATCAACTGATATGGATGCTCCTTATGGATGCAATATGTCAATGTGTTAGCATCCATAGGGAGAGAGCATTGCAGCTTCAGAGGGTGGTTGACGACATGCCATTGACCTTGTTGTGTGGATGTGGCAGTCAAATTGCAAAGGCTGCAGGTCCAGCAGGTCCAAACTATGAGTACCTGTTTCGGCTTGAAGAAGCTCTATACGAGATTGGTATGTTACTCTCTGTAGATGCCAGCTATTTCAATGCTATTTATGATGACCCATGAGCCTTATGTATTGATGTCCTTTGGTCGAAAGCAATTATTTTGATGATTTTGTGTGGCTGTGTCAAGATTATAGTGGTTTACTCCTTTCCTTGCAGCTGTGAGTAAATTTCTGAGCATACTCTATGCTGATCTTTTCTTCATCTTGGAACTGTTAACTGACTTCTGTGCTTTGGCTGGATGCTGCAGGTTGTGTTGATGAGTACATCATTAAGCTTGCCAAAGAAGTTCGTAAACACCTAGGTCATGATGGGCTACTTAACGGCCTTCTTCTTTGAATGCAGAAAATGATCTGTGACAAGTTCAGCCTTGTGTCTTATAGCTATAGGGAACTACTACTTGCTGTTGAGGCTCATCCTTTTTCTTGAAATGCACTGTTCTTAACCTTTTATCTAAGAACAAAGTCAAATTAAATCCAAAAGAGAATTTTTTGATGGAATGGTTTTGGTAGAGAACTTGGCAAAGCAGCAGTCTGGTATGAGAGTTAGTGTCACAGGCTTCAGTTGTAGGGTTCTAAACTGTTTCTCCACATTCTATTCAGTCCAGGAGTTTTCTACCAACCTTTATGTGTCCAAACCTTACAAGTTACAACCCTGCACAAAAGTACATTATTGATTTATTTTAACATTCGTATCTGACTGGCCATTGACACCACATTACTTTCTAGTTGGGAACTACTAAATGGAGTTTAGATTTTGGTCATAAGAATATCAAATTGATTGCTGCAGCCCAGACAGAATTCAATTACAAATTTGTGAATAAAACAATCACTAATGATTTCAGGAACTTGCAAATCCGGTATTAAGTAAATGTCAGGAACATTCTAGCAGGGAGTGCATCATGTTTGCTGACTTGTTATGCACATACAAAATGTCATCAGTCCTACAGTAGTGGTCACAAAATATCATAACACATGCTTGAGATTGATGTTTTGCATGAAATTCTTAGAGTTAGTTAGGTTAGAAACATCCAGAATCAATTATCATACCTGAACAAGTTACTGCTCTTTCAATCTTGGACCAATTGCTTCATGTCACCAAAACTGTGCTCTCCAACCACCTTAAAGGCAAAGTATTTCATTAGTAGTAAACTCTACAAGTATTGAGTAGCCTGCTTGAAGTTTAATCAAGTCAAGTTTTCTAGAACCCTTTAAGTATGATCAATCATCAGGGATTTCAATCAGCTATGCAAAAATTACTAGCTCTACATGTGGCTAAATGAAGTGATCTTTGTTATTTAACATGGTGGCAACATTTTTTTCTGTGTTTTAGGGTCAAGTGGCTACATTTTTTCCCACACTTAAAGTACATGGGCATACTAGATATTGGGTAAGGTAAGACATGTGACAACAAAACCTTGAACACAATGGCTTCTTTTGGCTATTGATAGTGTGTATAACATGTGTGAAAATAGGCTCAAGAAGAACATCCGATGACAAGTGCGAAATCAATGGAACCTATTGTATGCACCTAACAATCAAGACTCAATCTACGGAATCAACAATCAAGATCAACAATTGTTGATCATTGAAAGTATTTTGCAATTGATTGGCTCTTGAATAGTCCAATGACAAAGTGCATAAACAATGTAACCTCATCTACTCACTTGATCATTAGTCCATGAGATCTATAATCAAGATCAACAATTGTGGTTCACTCAAAGTATCTTGCAATTCATTGGTGAATGTTTCCAACTTTTGAATAATGCAATCTCATAAAGAAAATCCAATGACAAGTGCAACAACAATGGAAGTTGATATACTCACTTGATGATCAAGATTTAGAATATAGTTTGTGGGATCAACATATCAATATCAATATATGACTCTTTGAAAGCATTTTGGAACTAATTGGTAATTAAATAGTGCAATGCCAAGAAGAAATTTCAATGATAAAGTGTAGAAATAAAGGAACCTAATATACTTACTTGATCGTATTAGTAATCAAGATCACCTTTTATGGCTCATTGAAAATAATTTGTAGCCGATTGGTGAATGTCCTAGGTGTGTGCCTTCTAGCAATAACATGGCAACCCCTACATTATGCAAACTTGAAAACAACTAATTAACCATAAGGTCTTGTAGATTGCACAATTGTGTTGTGGGGATTCTCCATCAAGACCATTACCCATATCTTACCAACATTGAATCAATGAAAATAAGTAGTACATAATACTAACCTTACACTCCCTCCATTGCTTTAAACCATTTTCATTGGATGACATATGCCCAAACTTGCAATCAAAAACATTTCTTGGCATGTTGTAAGCTAACTAGAGCTTTGATCACATAAAGGAAAAGAAGGGCAAGCTTTTATTGCAAGAAAACAATGCTTATAACCTATTTCAATATTGAATGTGTCATGCAAATCCAAGAGGTTTAATTGTGGCTTCAAATCCCTTGTGTGCTACAAACAAACATGAGTCAAAAATGAAGTTGTTAAAATAGTTTTAAAATGACATATTATCCATACAAATAAGTTCCATGGATATCTTTATTATTGTTGTTTCTCTTCAAATGCCACCTTGCACTAACATTTGGAACCCCAAAACAAAGAAAAAGGAAAGAATTATTGTACCCCATGTCAAAAGACCAAGGTACTAATGGGTTTCATCCATAGGAATATAAATGCAACAACTTTTTTTTTGCATCCAATATTTGCCCAAATCCTAAAATGCAATTTGTAGCACAAACATCTCTTCTAAATTACACTAAAGAAGTAGGTTATATCAATTGGTTGGAACTAAAAGTTTCTAGGTTTTGCTTCAAAATCTATTTCCTTTTCTACAACCCAAACTTCAACTAATCCTACAAGTGAGATAATCGATAGTCAGACATGTGCTTTCAACAATTTAGATCGCCATGAAAATGGAGAAACCATATTTTACAAACACTATCCTCCTAAAACCATTTACATTATTAGGAGGTTCTCCTTAGTTGCATTGAGAGGACTAATGTATGGACAATTGTTGTTGAATTCACATTGGAAAAAAAAATCCATAATCTTATAACTAATAATGTCCTATTAATTCTTCAAATTTTACATTGCTTCCAAGTTTACAAATAGGGACACTAAAAGAGAAATTGCAAATGTAGATCCTCAAGAAACAACTACTACAACACAAAAAACCAAATGCAAGTATGAAAAAGATCCAAGGTACTAAAAATTATTGTTTCTATGGATCTTCACAACCATCATGAGACATCATTGGAGAATTGCAACAAGTAACAAAAATAGTGAACACATCCCAAAAAGACTTGCAATAGGGTATGCATTTACTTACCAAACACAAAAAAAAAAAAAAAAGACAAGAGACCATACAAGAAAATGGAAACATTCTTCTTCCCAAGCAAGCATATCTATGAGACTTGCAATGATGATGCCCATGTATTTTGCTAAAAGACATGAAGTTGCATCAAAAGGTGCAATGGTACCAAGGTTGGAACTGTTAACCAATGTGTTTGCTACGAGCTCCACCAATGACCATCCCATTTCCCAACAAGATGGCCTTTCATAATGTCAAAAGATAGCAATTGAGCTTTGAATAATCTTTGTTTGAGCTTTTCTCTTGCATATTGTTGTTTTTATATTTGATTTTCATGTTCTATGCTTGAATTTAAAATTTTGAAGAAAAACAAGCCTAAATTTAAATCCAAACATAGGACATGAAACTCCAATAGATCATGTTATTTTTGTTTTTTATTTTTACTGAAATTTTACTCAAAATGAACATTAAACACATTTGAACTTAATCAATATTTGCACTATGTAGTTATTAATATGTCAATCATCTTCACGTGAGTAAAAGGTGTCATGTCTATTTTGCCTAAAAGTTATCATGTCCATTTTGATGGACTTGTTAATTTATATGGCAATCTATATCTTTCAAATAAAAAATTAAATTGAATGATGTAAATAAAAAAATTGCCAAAACTTTTCAACGAGTCATTACAATCATCAATTTTTAATGTTATTTTTCTATGAATTACAAAGAAAATCATTAGTCACTTAAGATGCATTTTTTACAAGTAAGATTGTAGATAGCTAATTGAACCCACAACACATCATTAACACCATGTGTATATATAAATATAATTTTTTTTCATGCCACATCAACATGAATAAACACATGTATTTTTGAATTTCGAACATTAGAATGTTATAATATAATTATTTAAGTTCATAACAAAGTTAATTTCATATGTAGGTAGTGTCGCAACCTCACTTTGGGCTAAGTGTGAGGATGAAACTCACACTCCCAAAGTTGGGGACTTTGAGTCCTCCGGGACTCCCAAATGTTTAGAGTTCAACAGCAGAGGCCAAAACACCTTACATTGGGGTGTTCTTGAAGTCATTGGAAAGTTCTTGAAGTTTAGATGTCCAAAATGGCCTCGCATTGGTCATTTGGACATTTTCAGCCCAAGTTATGGGCAAAAGAAGGGCTGGGAATCAAACTGGCAGTTTGACTTTCGACCATTAAAAGTCGGAAATCAACCTCTTCCCGACATCCGATTCCAGAGTGCAACATGGCGTTGGAAAGCTCTCAAAGAGAGCTACAACTTTGGTTTAGACCTTGTCTTGATCAGACTTGATAGTTGGGAGATATGAGCTCCCAAAGTTTTGGGACTCCAACCCGAGACAGTTTCGGGACTCCAACTTGGGAGTCCCGAGAAAAAGAGCCATTTGGATGTAGCCTCCACAGAGTGGCGCAGAGAATACTATATGGGGGAAGGTGGTGGCTTCCCCCGAGTCTGGGCCGTGGTGAGTCAAGTGTGTCAAATGCCCGTGGCTTGTCCCAACACCCAAGGGTGTTCCGAATGTGAACTAACCCTTGTGTGGTTGGTTTTTGGATGCAGATTCAAGCTTGATAATCTAGTCCCTCTTCTTAGTCTAATCCCGGGACTTCTAGCACACCCCTCTACCCCTTTATAGTGTTGGAAGTTTGGAGCGGCCCCCAAGTCCCAATTTTTCGCAACCCTACATAGTTGGACCCTCAAGTGGGTTCAATAAGGGACTTAAGAACGTGTCAGGTAGTAGATAGGTGGTGGTTAGTAGGTAGATAAAAGGTATGTGATGGTTACTAGGTAATACCTACCTATTTACCTACATACATATTTACGACTTACCTACCTACATACCTACTTTCATTCATTATTTTTTTTCATAAATAAATTGGGTTTTGTAATGCATTTAATAGCATAATGTCAAGAATTTTTTAAAAATTATAACATTCATTTGAAAAATTCAAATGTAATGTTTTTGAATATCAATTGGGCTTATAGATCCATTTAAATTTTAGATTCATTTAAAATTTATAAAAATTCATCACTTAATTTAATTCATAATTTTTTTTTCAAATATCATAATTTTTAAATTTAAAAAGGTAATAAATTCAAATACAACATACTTTAATTTGATCAATCAATGTTTGTATTTTGTACCACCAATTTCATGGTCAAAATTTGCGATAACTTTCACATGTATATAATTTCATAAATATATTTATCAGAAAATAAAAAACATTGATTACATTATGCCACATAAAAACAAAAGAATAATTACACATTTTAATCATAATGTGGCATAAAATAACAAAAGTAGCATGCTTTAATCACAATAGTCATACATGCTGATAGGTCCCCATCTCTATTATATTATACTAATTATATTCAAACATGATGTTGGCATTATGATTACCACATACGTCCCCCATGGTCCAAGTGTTGCTTATAATGTGCATTTTGATCAAAACAAAATTGTACGCAGTCAAAACAGACATTGTTATTTTCTAAATTAGTAAAAACACAACAAAATGAGTTGTTAAGGTTAGAACTATGTTGTCCTTTTTAAATAGAGTAAATAGAGGTAGTATCAACATTTGACAAGTTAGATAGAAGTGTAGTAAGATTGTGTAGGTTGAGTGGATTATGACTTATGAGGACTGATTCAAATTAAAGTTTATGGTGGGAACCTAGGGAGGATTTCTAGAGAAGTTTTGTAGATTGTTGGACATTAAAACATGAAAAAGATCATGATCCAAGAGAGAACATGAGTAGTTTTGAAAAATGGAAAAGCTTAGGTTAGAGTGAAAGAACAATTTTGATGGAGAAGAACACTAGTACTATAATGTAATTTTGTTTCACATTTTTTATCTTTACCCAATATGATATATATATATATTTATTTAAATTAGACTGTTGTAGGGGCAATATATGTTTAGATATCGATTTTGTAATACATATTTGGTTGAATTTTACCTTTGAATTATGTAGTTGTTGTTGAATAAACTTTGTATGTTTGAAAATAACATGTTAAGTACAAATTCCCAAAATGAAACAATGCTAGAATATTAGTATTAACCATTACTCATGACATTAGTTAATCAAATAACAATGGCTCTATAATCAATTTAGTCACAATTTAATAGTGGAAAAGGGCATGTTTTTGTCTTAACACTAAGACAAATCAACCATAATTGAAATGATCAACCCCTTAATGAACAAGGACCAATCATTATGAACATAATGATTTCAATAATAATTAATTGAATATGGAATTGACATGTGCATTACTATAAAAAATTGTTTTTTTGGATTTTGTAGTTTAAAAATATTCAAAATGACAAGCATAGAAAAGACCACCATGTCAATTTAAACAAATCAATTTGGACCTACCATTGTGATTGGGGTGATATTTATTATTATTAAAGTAAAAATTATTTTACTCATTTCGATTAGTGAGCAATGAACCATTTGCTTGATTGAATTTTTACTTAAATTTAAATCATTTTTTTTGGATTATTAGATATATATAGGTAGGTCATAAAAAATAGGCATGTGAACAATAAACTTAACCTACTTAACTACCTTAGTCAAAACTACATACTCTAGTCCCTTAGGCAAAAGTTACAAATATAAAAAGTTGAATTGTTCACCTTCACAATAATAAATGGCAAGTCCTTATCAATGGACAACACCTCTAAAAGGTGACAATTTTTGTCAAGTTTTTTCATTTTACATGTTTATTTCACATCATTATTTATGTATGTAAGAAAGAAAGTTAAGTAATTAGCAAGTAGGTCGGAGGTAAGTTGGTAGGTAGGTTACAAGATGATAGGTAAGCAAAGGAGGTAGGAGGTAAATATGTAAGTATGTAGGTTGGTAGGTAGACCTCAGTTACTTACCTAAGCTAGGTAGTAGCTAGCTAACTTGACCTATTAACTAACATAGGATGATTAATTTGACCAAAAAACCATTGTTCATTTTGACCAACCTTGTCATTTTGTTCCATCTAGCTTGATTAGAACCCATTGGCTATTTTAATCAAGGTGTTTATTTTTTTGTTCAACATGATTGGATGTTCAATTTCATATATTGTCAAGTAGGTCATTTTAGTCAAGTTCATTTGTCAAAAAATACATATCATTAAGGTCGTGGCTTTCAAATCAAAATGGACAAGGCAACCAACTTAGACAACTTTAAATGTCGTGAATTGTAATAGTGATGATAATGAAGTTCAAATATATTTAAATTAAACTAAGCACCTAAGCTAGGCTAAAAGTTTAAGTAATTAGGTAGGCTAGGCTACTTAGTTGCCTAGGAGCTTAAGCAATTTAAGCAATTTGGCTAAATGGGCTTACCTAGGAATCTAGGCCACCTAACCTAGGCTAAGAACTTTGGCCACCTAGTTTAAAAGCTATGAACATAGGTGGCATAAGCTAATATAGTTTAACAACCTAGGCGACCTTATCTAGAGGCTAAAAATGTAGCCTACCAACTTAAGCTGCATGGCTAGGTACATTAAATTAAGAATCTAGGCCACCTAGGCCACCTAACTTAAGTTAGAATTTAGGCCATCTAATTTAAAAGCTTAGAACAAAGGTGGACAATGCTAGGCTAGGAACCCAAACAACCTCACCTAAAGGTTAGAAACTTAGGGTGCAAATGTGAAGGTTTGAACCTTTCACTTCCCTTCACCTCCATGCTTGAACACCAAGTCCTTAACCATTGGACCATTATTTGAATAAATGATATTCCTTATCAATACATATTATTATCCAAAAAAATTCTAACTCATTTAAATATTTACCTTAATTATCTTACATACCTATGTGCCTTAGCTACTTTAACTTACTTTGGACTACTTATTTACCCACCTTATTTACCATGCCATTCTTAAGCACTTCTCTAACTACTAAACTACCTTACATACCAATATAACCTAGCTACTATAGCCTACCCACTGCCACCCTAGGATACTATTAGGCTATCCAAGGTTAGGTATTAGGTTATTATAGGCTACCCCTACGTTACCATGGGTTACTTTAGGCTACCCTATACCATTAGTAAGTTATTATATGCTACTATTAAACTGGCCTAAGTTATCCTAAGGTACCATAGCTATTATAGACTATTATATGATATCTTTTCGGTTAGTCTATTAAGCTACCTTAGGCTATTATTAAACAAGTCTATGCTACCTTAGGCTAATATAAACTATCTTAATGTATCATAGGCTATTAGATTAGGTTAGTTTAAACTACTCAAGGCTACTCTAAGCCATTAATATGTTAAACTAGTATACCCTAGGCTAATCTAAATTATTTGATTGTACCATAAGTTAGTATAGGTTACTAGTAGGTAATTGTAGGATTCTACTTGGTTAATTTACTTACAACCTACCTACCTATACCTTCATACTTATTTCCTACCTACCTAAATGCCCAATGCCAATTGTTCCATTTTAATTAAAAGATTTCCTGACTCTAACACCCAAGGTCCCCCCTCGGAAATACATTCAACCCATTCTATATGTTCCAAAGGATTTTTGTAAAACTTTGTTAAAGCCAAAATCAATTGCACCATTGGAAAACACATTAAGATTCAAATCATGAAGCCAAATTTGTTTTCATCAAAGTTTGACCATCATCTTATGTGCATACTACCAATGTATGTTCCAAACTAGCTTTTGAAACAGTATGCCAATCATAACATCAACTACACTTTTGGATCACCACTTAAGTTAAATGCCACAAACCCACCATAAATTCAATTATAGTTGTCCTTACCATCCATGAGCATAAACCATTAAGGTTTAGCGCTTAGGGTTAATCAATATTTGCTGAAAAAAACCTCTAGAATAATCTAATACAAACAAAATCATTAGGGAACTCCTTGAAATCATAGTGTCACAAACCCAACATAAATTGATAATAAAATGGCCTTGATTATTTCACAACCACACTATGTGATTTGAGACTATGACTTTCTTTCTTTCTACTTGTGTGAAAATTTTCAATTGGAACCAAAACATACACCACACAAACAATGCTTTGCAGCAACAAGTCAACATTGCCACCATGCATTTTGATTAGCGTTAGTTCCCATCCATGTTGCAACTTTTAAATCACAAAAACCTAAGTTATTAGTACAAGTTTTGGAGTTTTGCCATGTAAAACAAACTAACTTTGTAATCAATTGCATTCATCTAAGTTTTAAAACATTAGATAAACAACTTTAAACTTACAATGCATGTTTTTTTGTGTTAGTGCGCCATGATGACACTACTTTGCAAGAAAATCAAGGGTAGCCCAATATTTTTTTCAATTTGCCCAAATTTCCTCCATGCAATTGTTAAGCCTTGATCCACTTAGGCCCACACATGTTGCACCATCATCCATTAGCAAATAGCAATGCCATTTCAAATACTAAACATTCAATCCAAAGTTATAAATAACTCAAATATGATAAATGGATCTTAAGCCAATTTGCTCATCTTGTCTTCAAAAACTTGTCAACAATCACTTACATGTGTTGAAGATTCAAACTTGGTGGAGTATACTCAAATTGCTTTTGTAAGTGTTTATTCACCTACTCTAATAACTCCATAGGCTAACAATCAATGGGTTTTGTCAAAATTCAACAATTCTGTAGTATGGTGCTTTAATGTAGCAAGCCATTGATTTTGATTGAGACTAATGAAATCCATTCAAAATTGATTGTAATCAAGGACTTTTTTGGATTTCCCCCAATCACAAGAAGTTTATTTTCATTCTTTTTGCAAAAGTTCGATTTTGCCTATGCACTAGATTAGCTATGAGGCACTTGATATTGACATTTACTTAACACAAGAAAACGTGACTTTTTCAACTAGAAAAATCTATATATATATATATATATATAATGTATTTATTTATTTTTGGGTCCTTTTGGCCCCTTGTCCAACTTGACCAAAATTCCATTTTAGACAAATCAACTTGTACGGAACCATTTTGCTTAGGTTTTTTTCATTGATAAAATCAAAGAACAAAATTTGGGTAATGATTAGAAACTCCATAATCCAAAATTATTTATTAATTTTTTTATAAATAATAATTATATTTACCTACCTACCTACTTAATTTAAAGTTAATGCTTATAATACTTTTAAAATAAAAACTATTTTATTTATCTACCTACCCTACCTAGGCTAGGCAACTTAGGCTAATCACCTATCTTAACCTAGGCAACATAGGCTAGCCTTGGTGACCTAGCAACCTTGGCAATTTGGATGAAGAAAGGTAGCCAAGGTAGCTTAAGATGCAAATGTGGAGACTTGAATTTTTCACCTTCACTTTGAGGAATCAAGTCCTTACCATTGCACCACCACCTTATAACATAAACATTTGTGTCAACATATTTTAATGAACAAATATTACATTGACATATTGTAGCAAATTCCAATGATTTTTTTCATCAACATATCGCATTAATGAACTTCATTTTTTTTGCATTACTTACCTGGGTAGGTATATCATAAGTAAATTATCCTAGGTAGGTAGGAAATACTTACTAAGTATATGTAAATGGGTGAAAGCACCCTACGGTGTAGACAACTTTAGAGGAAACCATGACTATATATAGTATAAAAAGTAGTACCATGTGAAATTTCACTCACTTTGTATTTTTTTAAAGATCACATGTGGTTAATTCGAACTTCAAAAATAAAATAAAATAATAAACCCATCAATATGCAATTGATTCGTAGTTGTATTATTGTCTAAAAACACACCAATAATTTTATAAATAATGATTTATAACCCCTATTTTACAATAGATTACCATTGAAAATTGATTCTTATTATTTAAAATGGTTAACCCATCTACATCTTCAATGTAAAAACATTCTACAGTAACCCATCTACAAAATTAAAAGATCAAAAATTTCATCATTATAACATCATAATGTACTAAAAAATGTTTTTTAAACATCTACTTCACAACTTGAAAAGAAATTGAGAATTTTAGAAAAGAAGATTCTTCTTCGTGGTTATCTTTTTACATGTGCAGAATTTCATGGATAACTACCATTAAATCTAGTCCTTCATAGTCCTTTTGTACAATTGTAGTATTGTGACAAGGTTATTGCAAAGTGAAAATGTACTCCAATTATTAATTGATTTGTTCATATTTGCTCCAATTTCATGATGCAATGATGTATTGGATGTAAACCACCATTAATTGAAAAATTTACAAAATGTTTTCCAAACATCCACCATGATATATCAAAGTTCCACAAGTATCAAAAACTATTAAACTGTGACAATTTTTTGTTTACACCGTAGTGTGTTTTCACCCAAATACATATACCACGTACTTGGGTACCTAAGTTAGTACGTAACATATTGTACAATATATGTAGGTATTTACATGTACCCCTAGTAATTATTACTTAGACCTAGTATGTGTGCCTACAAGTTAGTTATAAGTACCTAGGCCTATGTAGAATAGGCATACCTATAGCCTAGACCTAGTAAATGGTAAACAATGAAGTGGACCTAGATAAATATGTACCTATGTTAGCCTAAATACATTAAGTTATAAATATACCTAGGTTAAGATAATATTTAGGTTACTAATACCTAACTAGTTAAACTAGTACGTACGTAAAGGCTACTAATTCTAAGCTTTAGGTTATACATATCCATGTTAATAACCTAATTACAAGCCTAGGGTAAGTATATTATCCTAGGTAGCCTAGGTACCAACCTACCTAATTAAATATTACTAGCCTAAGACATACTAGTTTGACTAAGTAGTAGTAGGCCAGGCATTAGCTAATTGGTACTATGTTGATTAAGACAACATGTGTCATTTGATTATGCCCTTGTCCTTTTCAACTAAAGGTGTTATTTAAAAAAAAAATGTAGTAATTTAATGGCCAAATTAATATGGCCAATTTGAGTATGTGTCAAATTAGTATGACCAATTTGATTGAGCTTGGGCCATTTTGATGAAACAATTTTTTGTTTGTCCTTTTTGACACTTGGTCAAAAAGGTCACTTAGTTAAATATACTAGTCAAAAGTGGCAAGTGTCTTTCATGCTTAAGCTTCTAGTCAAAATGAACATCTCCTCTAGTAAAAAAGGACACACTAGTCAAGTTGAACCTTTTAATAAATCACATTTAGATAAATATATAAATATATAACGATATAAAATAAATAGTGGGTGCCCATGGCCGAAGGACTCCTGGTCCTTCTTTTGCCCATAACTTAGGCGACAGATGTCCAAATGGACAATATGAGGCCATTTTCGATATCTACACTTCAAGACCTTTTCAATGGCACCAAGAACACTTCAATGCAAGGTGTTTTGGGCCTTGCTGTTGAGCTCTGAACATTTGGGAGTCCCGGAGGACTCCAAATCCTCACTTTTTCCAAGTGTTGGGCTTCACCCCCACACTTGGCCAAAGTAGGGTTGCGACAGCGTTAGACCATCATGTTTCAAGATGGCACTGATGCTACAGCCGTACTTAACCGGAACCCTCACACAACTCTGACTGCATGGTTTGCATTTAACAAAACAGCACAAGAGCAGCTCAATCCATTTGCACCATTGCGCTTGGCTCTCAACACGCTTTACCATGATTTTCCACGCATTGCCACATGGAAAAAGAAGGAAAAGCAATGGACACTCCGCACACGGACGCCAGGTCTGCTGCTTATCGGCCGCATGTACTTTGTGCAACCCTCCGAGGGGGAAAGGTACTTCTTGTGTCTTTTGCTACATCACGTGCCTGGGGCTACGTCTTTTGAAGACTTAGCATGCACCAACAGGCACTTGCAACATCCCATGCAGCACGCATCTTTCAAAGAAGCATGTCAGCAGCGTGGTTTGCTGCAGGACGATGCTGAGTGGGCCCAGTGCATGGAGGACGCTGCAAGCATGGCAAGTGCCTCATGCCTCAGGGCACTATTTGCTGCCCTACTGGTGTTCAATGTTGTTGCAAACCCATTGGCTCTGTGGGAGTTCTTCAAGGAGGACATGGCAAAAGACTTCCTGTATTAAGCACGCCAGGTTGGTGATCAGTTCTACCTGTATATGGTTCTGCATGTCAGCCTGTCTTGCGGCTTTGCATGGTCATGGTTTACATGTTGTTCGGTGCTCAACGTTCATTATGTTGTGTGTGTGCTCCTATAACATGCAGGGCGAGCCAACACAGCAACTCAATGCTCCCATTCGGAACATGGTGCTACGGGAGTTGGTGTTGCAGTTGGCACACCTCAATAGCAGCCAGGGCTTGGCAGCATTTGGCTTGCCGACGCTTGTGGCCCAGCCTGCGAGTGTTGTGGTGGCAGACGAAATTGCCAGGTATGACACGGCAACGCAAGCAGCCATGCGAGATGAGCACGTGCCGCAACTTAACCCTAAGCAACGGGCTATCTATGACAATGTCATGGCCGTTGTCGATCGCCGTGCATTTTTTGTTGATGGCCTTGGCGGCACTGACAAAACCTTTCTTTATAGTTGCTTGTTGAGCACCGTGCGCGCATAGGGTCGAGTCGTTGTTGCTGTGGCATCATCTGGCATTGCTGCATTGTTGTTGGACGGAGACTGCACAACACATTCACGTTTCAAGATCCCTGTGCAAAGCCTCAACAACATGTCCACATGCTACATTAGTAGGGACTCTGAGCTGGCAGCACTTTTGCAAGCGGCTGCGCTCATTGTGTGAGATGAGGCTATCATGATGCACAGGCATGTTTTTGAGGTCTTTGTAGGACATCATGGCTGTCATTAACCCAACATTCAAGTTCTTGCCCTTTGGCGGCTTGGTTATGGTGTTTGGCAGCGATTTTCGGCAAATTTTGCCTATTGTGCCTTGCAGCACCAGGGGAGATGTCGTTGCTGTAGCTTTGAACCGTTCCAGCATATGGCAACATGTGCGTGTATTCAAGTTGCACACCAACATGCGCGTGCAGAGGTTGTTGGCTCAGGGTGGGGCCCATGCACAGGTAGATGCCACACGACAGCAAACATTTGCTGATTACTTGCAACGTGTGGGGGAGGGCGCAGAGCGCGTATCCCTCTGTTGGTGAAGACTCCATGCTTATTCCTCATGACATGTGCTACAATGGCCTTACTGTGGCAGATTTGATTGAAGAAGTGTATGGCGCTCTGTCATCTATTGTTGAGTATGCTGCAAGATCTGCATACATCATTGAGCGTGCAATTTTTACACCTTTGAGCAAAGATGTGGATGCACTCAATAAACTCATCAATGACAAATATGCATTCACAAAGCACGATGGCTCGCCCGCACAACATCGCGTGTATTACAATGTTGATTCTGTGGTGCATGGGGAGCAACATGGCATTTATCCCATTGAGTTTTTGAACACACTCAGTTTTTCGGGTGTACCACCCCATGAACTACACTTGCAGGAGAGTTATCCCATCATATTATTACGCAACATGACCAGGGGCCTAGCTAATGGTACCAGGCTCATTGTCATTCAACTCATACAGCATGTCATTGAAGCAGAGGTGGCAACAGGTCCTACAAAGGGCCAACGAGTATTCATTCCACGGCTAAGCATCACACCTTCAGACACAGAACGAATGCCTTTCACTTTGCGTCGTCGCCAGTTCCCTGTGTGCCCTGCATTCGCCATGACCATAAATAAGGCGCAAGGGCAGACATTGAAGATGGTGGGTATTTTTCTGCCCAAGCCTGTATTTACACATGGCCAATTGTATGTGGCCATGTCGCGCATTGGGTGCCCCGAAGGGGTGAAACTGCTGGTTACAAATGGGTGGAAGGATGCTCATGAAGATGCACCTGCTGGTGTGTACACTCGCAATGTTATTTACACATAGGTGTTGTAACATGATTGTGCAGACAATAGGGTGGAGTGGTGTAGCCATGGGTTACCTACTAGTAGAATGTAAGGGAACAATAAGAAACATGGGGAGAAAACTTGGGAATAGTTATTTTCCATGGTTTTGTAGTACCTTCAACTCCCTGGAGATATTACCTAGGGGGTTTTTAGACCCTTCTACATTACAATCCCTCCTTTCACTTCCTTGTTGAGTCTTTGGTGGTTCTACCTGCCACCTTTTGTAACCAATTGTCTTCCCTTTGAGTTCATGCCTTTTACTTAGAATAGTACCTTCTGGCATGTAGGGGGTAATTTGTTGGTATGCTCCCTTTTTAATTTCCACCACCAAGGATTGGCTACTACCTTCTTATGGCAATTAGTAGCTTGGTGCTACAAAGGCCACCCATGGGTAGCTTCATTATTCTCTGCCCTAGAGAAAATGTAGAAATAACAACTCCAAAAATTATCCCATTTACATAAGATGCCCTACTCTACCTTCCACACTTAACACAATAACAATGTAACATAAGTGTTTCAAGTCCTTCAACCATCTTCCATTAAAATCACATACCAAGTACGTAAATCTTTTTTCATTCCTCCTATCACTTTTAAAAAAGAGGAGTTTTCCATATCCCACACAAATCTCTAATGCATCCCCTCATCTTCCCCCATTTCTTCTATCCCTTTTTCCCACATACCACACACAAGGCCCACATTGACCACTAGAAAATAAGACCTTTATCCTAATCCCTTGTTAAAAATCTCTTAGATGATTGGGTGGATTTCCCCAACCATTCACTAACCAGAGCTATTTAATCCCACTAATTTCAACCCTTGGGTAAAAGATAATAAGTCTACCATTAATAACTAATAGTCATTATGAGGCCAAAGGAACTAATTAATTTAAAGATTTATACATGTTAACAATAAGTTTTTGAATCTAGGTTTACTTATAATCAAATTATTAAGGTTGGAAGAATGTCCACACTAAATGTTTTTGTCAACACATGAATTTATTTTTTGCAATTAAGAGGTCTGTTCAAACCATTTCCTAAATATGGAAACTTTAAGTCACATGTTGAATTTTTTGTTGCCTTAGATTAGAGGTTTTTTGTGATTTAATTTGTTTCACCTTTGTCTAGTTTGAAAATTGTGACATAATTTATTACCTTGAAAATATTAACATCTTTTGATCTAGGGTTGGTAAGTAGACTTGTTGTTTTTAATAACCATGGGTGTATATTGCCTTATAGGTGATACATTGATGCACCCCTAACCTCCTTGATAGATTCAACTACAAGTCCAAATGTGAAAACAACAAAAGGATAAGGAGTTGGGGCATGTCCACTGGTTCATAACACTTTGAGGGTAGAAGGGTGTGTTGGAGCTCCGGGATGGGATTAAGATGAATGACAAGTGGGTTAATTATTCACACGGACCTGCACAAACCAAACAACAAGTAGGTTAATGCACAGTTGGAGCACTTTTAGTGCATGGACGAACCACGAGCAAACAAGAAATCACAAGACTCACCATGGCCTGGACTTATGGGAAGCCACCACCTTCCCCCTTATAATATTCTCTATGCCTGGCCACGGGGCCAACACCCCAATGTCATTTTGTCCCAAGACTCCCAAGTTGGAGTCTTGAAATTCCCTAAATTGGGATTCTCGCAACTTTGGGGGCCCATAACTTTGTGTGCAAACCTCTAATGGAGATGAGGTATGATGAAAAGTTGTAGCTATTGTTGAGAGCTTTCCAATGATATATTGCATGCTAGCTACACACAAGGAAATTGGGGTGATTCTTGACTTTTAGTGGTCAGGAGTCAAATTGGCAATTTGACTCCCAACCCTTCTTTTGGCCATAACTTGTGTTTTAAGTGTCCAAATGGGTCATGCGAGCCCATTTCAGGTATCTATGTTCCAAAAGATTTTCAATGATATAAGGAATTATTCATTCCAATGGGGTTTGGCCCCTGCAATCGCTCTTTGAAAATTTGGAAGTCCATTAGGATTCCAACTCCCAAAGTGGGAGCTTACTTGGGAGTGTGAGGGTTCATTCCCTCACACTGTCTTACACTCATGGGAGCATGAGATGTGACTCCTAGGCTTTCCTCTTGGCCTGCAACCTTGCAAGCCCTTGCCTTGGTTGTGAGCCCAAGGCTAGGGTTGTAACACTATCTAACCTTTCAAAAATCTAATCAATTTATAAAAAAAATGCATATTGAAATCTTTTCTTCATACCACTTAAGCAAACTACTCATGCATGCACAAAAGTCTCAACAATTTTGATGTGGTGAACCTAAAACATGATGCATATGACATAACATCAAAAAATGAACCAAGGTTGCAAATGAAATGACCTTAACGTAGACAACACAAAATAATGAAAATAATTTACAATGAAAACAACATGTAGGAAGATTAACACTAGATTCCAACCCATGCTTGGGCAAAGTCCATGCATGTGGTTTGATTAACATGTGTGACTTGTTTTCAATAATTCAAATGAAAGGTCTAGATTTGATTTAGGGCAACATTTTATCCTAGTTAGGATTAAATCTAAGACTGTCTTTACTTCATCCTAGGTGGTGGACCTTAATAAGTTTGGACCCATGTTGTTTTAGTTTTACTAACAACTTACCAAGGTTTCTTTTTCACTTGGATGGTGTAACCCAATCTTCCTTTTTGCACTATCATTGTCCCCTCATATGGGTGGGAGGGGCGAGAAAATCATCATCAAGGTCAATGGCCTTGTTGTTGAACTCAATTATATTTGTCATCGCTTATTCCATGCTCCCTTTATATTCCCATATATTAACCACTTATGTAAATGTAGTTTTGCTACTATAACATGGGGGTTTAATATATGTTGCTTGTAGTAATGCATTATGTGACAACCTTAGCTTTGGGTTCGTGACCAAGGCAAGGGCATGGAAAGGTGCAAATTGAGAATGCAACCCAAGAGTCACATTCACACTCTTAGGAGTGAAAGAGTGTGAGAGAATGAACACACACACTCCCAAATGGACTCCCACTTTGGGAGTTAGATTCCCAAATTTTCAAAGAATGATTTGAAAGGTCAAAACTCATTCGATTGAAATTTTCTTCATACCATTGAAAAGATCTGAAGACGTATATGTCTAAAATGGGCTTTCACAATCCATTTGAACATTTACAACACAAGTTATGGCCGAAAGAAAGGTCAAAAGTCAAAATGTCAATTTGACTCCCAACCACTAAAAGTTAAAAATCTCTTTGAATTGCGTGCATGTAAGTGACGTGCCACATATCGTTGGAAAGATTTCAATAAGGGTTATAACTTTTTTTTGGACCCTACTTCAATCAAAGGCCTAAAAAAAAATTTATGAGCCTCCAAAGTTGCAAGAGTCTTAATTTCGGGAATTTGAAGGTTCTCGACTTGGGAGTCTAAAGAAAAATCACATTTGGGTGCAACCCCCGTGGCTAGTCATAGAGAATACTTAAGGAAAAAGATGGTGGCTTCTCCCAAGTCTAAGTTGTGATGAGTCCTATGAGTTTGTGTATGCTCATGATTCGTCTATGCATCAAAAAATTCTAACTATGCATTAACCCACTTATTGTTTGGTTTGTGTAGGTCCATATGAATAATTGAACTGCTAGTCATTCATCTTAGTCCCCATCCCAGAACTCCAACACGCCTTTTTTACCCCAAAAATGTTGCGAACTAAGGAACGTACCCCAAATCCTTCTTTTGTTGTTTTCATTTTTAGATTTACATTTGAATCTTTCAAGGAGTTTGAGGGTATGTCACATTATGTATTTATTTTAGTGCAATTGTCGATTCATGATGTTCCTTGAGTTTGTGCAACAAACTTTTGTGCTCTTTAAACATGAATTCAAGTAATGTGCTCCCAAGTTTTTAGTTAGACCCAAGACGGGTCTAAGTTATTCAAATAGCGAAATTGTGAGGAACTCAAGGCAAGTTCCCAACTCTTAGCACTTAAAGGGGGTAGAGGGGCGTGTTGAGGATTCGGAATAGGACTAGGAAGAGTGACAAGCTTTAGTTACTTACTCGAACCTGCACCAAACCAACCAACAAGTTGGTTAGTTCACATTCTAGAGCACCTTTAGTGCTAGGACAAGCCACGGGCAACTTTGGACTCACAAGACTCACCACGGCCTGGACTCGGGGGAAGCCACCACCTTCCCCCATGTAGTATTTTCTGTGCCTCCCTGTGAGACCCACATTCGAATGGCTTTTTGTTCCGGGACTCCTAAGGAAGAATCCTGAAACTACCACGTTTTGGACTCCTACAACTTTGCGGGACTATAACTCTTTGCTTAGACCTCCGATTGGGATGAGTTCTCAAGCAAAGTTATAGTTCTCATCAAGATCTTTCCAACACTTTGTTGCACTCCCCCTACATGCATCAGGGTTGAGTCGATTCTTGACTTTTAGTGGTCGGAAGTCAAACTATCTTTTTGACTCTCGACCTTTCTTTTTGCCATAACTTGTTCTGGAAATGTCCAAATGGCTCATGCAAGCCCATTTTCGACATCTAAACTTCAAAAGCTTTTCAATGTTACAAAGAACGTCCAAATGCGAGCTGTTTTGACCCCTCTAATCGAACTCTGAAATTTCAAAAGTCCTAGAGGTCTCCCAAGTCCCCATTTCGGGAATGTGAGTCTCATCTTCACATTCTTTCAAAGTAGGGTTGCGACATTAAGGTACTTTGAAATCCATTGCCCAATTAAAGGTCATTAGTTCTTATAATGAAAGAACAAACAAACTTGAAATAAGGAATATTGTTCTTAGAAAAAATCAAGTTTAACTTGCATTTCATACTTGGACATAATCACTACTTCACTTTTGACATGAACACATTGGTTTCC
The DNA here is from genome assembly GCA_963921925.1 of Sphagnum tenellum. NCBI lineage: Eukaryota > Viridiplantae > Streptophyta > Sphagnopsida > Sphagnales > Sphagnaceae > Sphagnum > Sphagnum tenellum. Next base: position 10,988,894 of record OY998147.1, on the reverse strand, counting down.
AAACAAGAACAAGGACAAGAAAAATAATAACAGATGTAAGCATGATAAGGAGTTGTTCAAATTATCATGGTCACAAATGTTGTGAAAACTATAACAAAAATGGGCCTAAATTTAAATCCAAACATAAAATATGAAAATAAAAACAAGAACACAAAGTATGTAAGATAAAAGTTCAAACAAATTTATTTTTATAACATTTGAAAACATGAATATGAAATGAAACAAAAAAGGTATGATGCAAAATTGTACCTTAAATTGGTGTACAAATTATGGATAAAAATGGATTGTGATGGATGAAAATATTGATTTTATGAAAATGGATGAAATTCATCCATGAGAAGTGTACTAATGGTATTAATGTTTTTGATTCAATGTTGGCAAAGATGTTGGTGATGATGTTAATAATGATGTTGGGGATGTCATTCATGACAACTATTTGCATTGAACAACAACATTAAATGTTCAAGAATCTTTTATTTAGATATTGATCATCAAAGTCAAACTTCTATTTACCCTTTACACATTATCACTAGTTGCAATGGCCAAATGACCTATAATTAAATCCCTACCATGCAAACTAGATTATGTTTTTGTGATAAATTGTTGAATGTCTTCATGAAAACCAACAAGAACAAATGTGGGCAACAATTGGAATTGATTGCAAATGTGAATTGAAGTGAGAAGTTGAACTTGTTTTGGATAAGGTAGATTTAGGAATGCAAATTCAATCATATGCCAATTGCTTTGAACCATTTGCCTTCAATGATTAATAACACATTTCATTGTTGGTTACAATATTGGAACCATGAAGCAAGTTTGATTTCTATACCTTTGACTTCAAGTGACAAGCATTACAATGAACATTGTTGGTTGTAAAGATGATATTACCCATCACATGACAAATTCCACTTACTTTTTTGAAATGGAGGCACCACATGGCTTGCTAGAAAGAAGGCTCATGTTTTTAAACTAAACATATATCTTCTTCTTCTTCTTTCTTAAAAGAAAAAATTAGAGCTAAAAATATCAAAATAGCTATCTAATACTATATTTTGTTCCTATCCAAACAAACAGTCATCATTAACCATATAATACTCTTTTTGCTTCAATCTAGGAAACCCAATCATCTTCAATACTATTTTCCGGGTTTTTTTTTGTGATTTTCTAAATGTAAAGTGAAAAATAATATTGATAAGCCACCCAATACTCTTTTTTTGAACCTATAAAATAATTGGGTAGTTGTTCAATATTTATTTTCACGAATGTTGGGAATTTTTGAAAAGTACTATTGGGCAATTGCTCATTATTATTTCCCTAAACTCCTTCAAAAAGGAAAAGAAAAAATATATATATTAAGTGGCCATTTGATACTTTTCTTTTCACATTTAAAGAATAAGTATTGATCACCAATTTAATTTTCCTTGAATTATCTAGAAAAGAAAACATTTTAAAAAATAGTATTGGTTGGTCACTTGATACTTTTTCTTGCACATTCAAAACAAAAGTACTAGGCAACCACCCAATACTATTTTTCCCAAGTTACTAAAAAAATAAAAATAAAAAGGAACTTGGAATATAGTATCAAATGGTCACCCAATAATTTTTTTTTGTTTGTAGATGTTTTCAAATAGTCATTTGATATTATTTTCCTTGAAATAATGAAAAAAAAAAACTAGAAAATAGTGTTGGGTGATTGCAAAATATCTTTCCCCTCAAACTATTCAAACAAAGAAACAAGAAAAGAGAAAAGAAAATATGAGGCAACTTTCACAATAGATAAATAAATTTTTTTCCCAACTAACAAGCAAGATTTGTAAGGGAAAATACGTTCTTGGCATCATTGAAAATATGTGAATCACACACAAAACCTAATGTGAAAAAAATTAAAACTTTGGGAAAAAAATTGTTAAAAGTTGTTGAAATGAAAATACAGGGTGAAGAAAAAAAGTTTAATTTCCACCTATGTAGTTGATGAGAATTCAACTTTGTTCCATGGATATGAGATAAAATATGGTGCTATCAAAAACAACTTGGAGAATGCATTATGTATAACTCTTTACTTTAGATGAAGGGTCCAAGGGGGAAGGTCCAACAAAATGGAGTAATCCTATTGGTTGAGAGCCATAAATTGAACATGAGGCATTTTTAGATGAGAATTGATAACCAATTCAAGCCAATTTGAGGAGGGGAAATTCAATTGGAAAAATAAAGCTTAAATTAAATGGTATATGAGAGCTCATGGTTTGAAAAATCAAAATATAAGTTAGGATTCAAGGTACTCTCTTTCATGGTTTTCATTTTTTTCTTTTTCAATTGTTTTTAAAGTTGAGATTGTGCAAGAATGGAAGACATTTTATGAATTGAGGACATTGTTGAGAACACACACCCACCACTCCATTTTTTAGCACATATATTGTTGACACTGTTAGATTTATAGATCCACACAAGGTGGTTGTTTGAAAGAACACATTTTTAGCTCTCAGAAGTGCACAAAATCAAAGTGTTTCAGAAATGAGGATAGAAAGTTTTGGTCATGGAAGATTCAAATGCCCATTTTCACAAGTGGAAAGGGATTTGGATTTATAAGAAGTCCCTAAACCAGCTCCCCTTCCGAAGAAGAAAGCAACAAAGAAAAAAGGTAATTTTAATTATGATGAAAGGGGGAAATGAGAGGGCTAAAAAAAATGGGCAAATGGCGAAGTATTACATCTGATTACAAAGAGAAATGGAATTTGAATTTGTCACAAATGCAAAGAAACAAGGCAATTTTCAATTTACTTGAATCTCTAATTGTGCTTGTTTGGATAAAATTTTGTAATTCAGATCTAAATCTTTCTCTTTTTTCAGATCTGAAACTTGAATGGAGTGATACAATTTTTGAAAACAAAGTAAGTAGAAAAAACAACAATGACTTGATGCATTGTCATAGTTAAAACTAGGACCACCAATATCTTTCACCTATGCTCATCCATTGTGTGTAATAAGAAGCAAGATACAAGAAAAATAAAATGAGAGGAATGAAGAGGAAATAAATTTTTTTGAAGAATGTCAACCTAATCCTCTCAAATGTGAATCCCACATTTTTAATTGGACCCTATACCTTTAGACACACTCATTGTAAATTACAAAAAAAAAAAAAAAAATTAATGTGAGGAAAGGTCCAATTTAAGGATTCAATTTGTTTCAATTTGTCTGAAAGTGGTCCTTGAAATTTTGGACCATTGTCTAAAGTGGCTCTACCTACTCTCTTTTCCACTTGACTGAACCTAAACCTTATCCATTTAAAGGTACATTCATTACCCACACCCTAATATACAAACTCAAAAGGAATGAAACCCACACCCTGTACCCACTCAAAAGGAATCAACCTGCACCCTATACCCACTCAAAAGGAGTTCTCTCGAATGGTTTAAGGTGGCTTAAACCCTAAACCCTTCTCATGATGGCCCTATTCCACCATGTATAACTGCAAAAAATTTGCAACGTCTTTGGAGTATCTGTGGGCTTCTTAATATGTCAGTCAGATGGTTGTGGTCACTCCATTCATTGTGCACATGTATGAATGTAACAAACCAATGCAGACATGCTAGTGTATTCTGAGGGATTACTGCAGCAAAAACATTTGTCATTCCTTCAAATTACATGCATTGCAAGAATTTTTTTGCCACATCAAACAAACCACCTCCTTTTGATGATTTCAAGGGACTCCACATGTGAGTCATCCACACGTCTTTTTGACTCTGTTCAAGGTCCTTATAGCCCAGTCTTTTAGGCTTCTTGCCAAGGCATTTCCTTGAGGTTCCCTGTGAGAAGTGCCCCTTTCTGTAATTTGTGACCAGGCTAGCTTAAAACCTGTCCACTGGAAGCAACCTGTGGCTGATACCTAGCTAAAAATTAGACTGTCGCTTTTGCTCTAAAACACTGGAAGCAACATCCACCATCATTTTGTAGAAGTCAAGTGTTTCCTGCACCTCATGCATGTGCATACCCTCCAGCATGGTTCTGGCAAAGCTTTGTTTGTGTTTGTTCGTTTCCAACTTCTCAAGAAAAATTGATGAGTTTCGAACAGTTGCACCCATCTGGTTGAGCCGCTTCACCTGGTGCTTATTAAGAGGCATAGTTGACTGCACAAAAATATGAGATCCAATCAGAACGAGTCATGGAATTCAGTACTGGTAGTAACCACTCAGATGTGCCCATGAAGCAGTGGAAGGAATAAGATAAACATCCACCTGAAGAAACTCAGCACCAACTTCAAGTTCTCGTTGGTTCTCAGAAGCTTCCTGCAAAGCTTGAATAGCACTGTTACTGTTGTGAACTGAACCGGCTTTCCGCTGTTCTTCATATAGTAGCTTTGCTTTAGAAAAACTGTGCATTAACTGCTGCCGCTGCTTTTCCATCCGTGGTGTAAACTCCTCCTTTTGCTTTGCTTGAATCTCTTTCCCTGAACCTAACAGTTTCTTTTGGTAAGCTACAACTGCCTTCACAAATTCCTGAGAAACATAACAGCCACACCTTCAAAACCTCCCCACTTTCACATTTGGTCAGTGCAAGAGCTAGGAACTTTGGCATGCTAGGATAGACTCAATGTAGATAGACAATAATTATCAGCATACTTCAATTCAACTGAGGTTTTCCCATCAGTTATAAAGTACCAAATGACAACTGCCTCAATAGTGCTAACCTTCTCTGGTGTTAAAGCCATATGAAGTAGCAGAGATGTACCTGGTAAGCACGAGGGCATCCAGGATAGTCAAAGACAGTGTCAGAGGCAGAATTAGAAGCAGCCAAGTCCTGTTGATGGCGCATTCGTTCAGGATGAAATTGCAGGCCGACAATGAATTTGCCCTCGTCAGGATTATAAACATCAGGATCATAAAATCCTTCCACTAGACTGTCTGCTGCATATGCCATTGGCTTGAACCTTGCTGCCAGTCTCTTCACCCCCTGTAGTCATTGAGATTGGATGAATAAATCCAGACAAATGACCTGAGCTTGTTTAGCATACATACCTCATACAAAGCCATCTTGCAACAACAATATGTGGGCTTACTTGGTGGTGATAACTGTTGACAAAGAGCTCCATATTCGATTCCAGGGATTGATTGAACCAGTCATGAAGAGGTGACCCTTCTACAATGGACACAGAGTGTCGATGGCCATCATAGTTTCCATAATTGATGTGCTGCACTTCAACCCCAACTTTTCTTGAAAGCTCCCTTTCCACGTCCTGCACAGAGAAAATGAACTCTTATCCTCTTGCCCTTCTTCAGTTAGCAGTCTACACTGTCAGCATAAATCAGCAAGAATAAGCACAGAGACAGTGTTTCTGTGAAGTTGCAACATTTTAGTTTGCACTCTCCTCTAACACTGAAGGAGCTATTTAAACAATCGAGGGTACCGTCATAGAAAGTTTTACCTGGTACAATGATCCTCCACACGCTACATTGAGAACCTGTGAACCTCTGCAGATGCCAAGGTAAGGAATGTTGCGCTCCAAGCAGCGTCTTGCGAGCTGCACAGAAAAGAAGCAGAAAGAGGACATCATGAGAGACAACCAGGGCTTCGGTTTTTAGTAAAGAGTATTTTGTAGTGTGCCTGGTTGATGAGAAATTTTGCATACGGCAAGAGTTCAGTCTGGAATTGGAGTGTATTACACAAACCTGCAATTCAATTGAGTCTTTGTCTTTATCGATTGACGTATTACTGCTGTGTGCCGCTTTGATCTCTTCGAGGTCTTGCTCAGTAAGAGAAGAGATATCACTTTCATACAGTGTGGGGTCGACATCCTCGCCCTCACACAGCAACACACCATGGATGGGTTCGAAGCTGTCCAGAAGTGAATGCACACCTGAGACCCGTGGCACAATCACTGGCACCGCTCCATAGCTCACAATCAAATCCAGGTGATACTCTCCTGTTTGGCCCATCCCCATCACCACAAGCACATGGTTATTTAGAATATTGGCTCATGCTGTCTCCATAATACCTATATCTCCTGACTTTCTTACCATATCTACATAAACTTATGACCTTCTGGTTCTGCTTATGGATTTCCCAGGCTTCTTTCATCCAGCAGAACTACTTCTCATGCAAAAGTCGTGCAATCGGGATCAGTCTTGACTACGCAGCATCGATAGCCCAGGGCTCTGAAGAAAAATCAGCAGAAAGATAGATAGTGAGGGAGAGAGAGAGACAGTAACTCACCTACAAAATTCACGAACTTATTCTTGCGCACAGTGCGACTGGAGACGATGAGCACCCGAGGCAGAACCGACGAGAGCTCTGCTACCGCACCCCCTCCTACCATTTCCCTCCACACAAACCCAAGAGCGTCTCCAAGAATTCAAGGGAAAAGCTTCAAGAAATTCCTCCCTGCTGGATTTTCTATCGGACAAGAGCCGCAGGAACAAAATCGTTGTGAAACAGAAAATGTCGACGTCAAGAATGAGAAGAGATATGATATTTCTACTCCCGCTCCTGCTGCTGATGCAACTGGTCCTATCTTGGACGGACAGAAGGGCGATGGCATGCAAAGCAGCAAAAGCAATAGGGGTGAAGAATAGACGGCGAATCGATTCAGTCCATAACGGGGAGCGATAAACGTGCGGAATGAATGGTGCAGCTGCAGTCCCCTATTTTTCTTCAGCATATTATCACCTAACTAACGCCTTCCTCTTTCTGTCCCTTCTGTCTTTCGTCACCACAAACAATATACTCATCCATATCTTCATCCAAACTTAGGGCTCTCTTGCTTTGTTTTTCGTCGGGCCTGCAGTGAATAGGTATATATAACGAAGAATATGTGTGTGCGTGCGGGCAAAGATGCGCTCACTGTGTTGATGATGAGAGAGAGACAGAGAGAGTTGGGCCCACCTCTGTGGTGGAACTTTTTTTCAAGAGCTGAATTTAGGATTTCCGTCAACTCAATATTATTCATATATCCAAATCGATGATGTTCACAGAGTCTCTGAGGGGTTTGCTATTTAGTGAGTGCAACATTGCCAGAACGACAAAAGCTATCTTTCAGCCTATCAATGTTGACCAGTATTTATTAGTGACTTATCACCACTCCCGGCCAGGTCTCTAGTTTGTCAATTATTTCTGAATTTCGAAAGATCTAATAAAATGGAGGTAAGTTTCAGATAAATCTAAGTTAAGCGAGAGAAAGTCAAATAGGACAGATTCACGCTGGAGAGCGACACGAAAATACCACAAAAAAAAGAAAAAAAAGCGGTGCCAATGCTTTACGTTGCATATGAGACACTCCAAATAACACTAGAGAGATCAACCCTGAAGGGCAGGTCCAAAAACCTCACTTTTGTCTACCCATGAAAAAAAACATATTTTGGCTGACCACACAAATAGTTTTGGGTTCACGGACAATTTTATGGGCAGCCCATACTACCATATTTCTGTAACGACATGTCTCCGCGTTACATAGGGGTGACATCATCCGGTCGCATAGCCGGCTGTCAGTCTACTAACTAAATAGCTAATCCCAGTATGCTGACTCGGACTTAAATTGGGTGGAGCTCAACCTCTGACACGTGCACAGTTCGTCACACTTGCACTTACCCCGATACCAGTACCTAAAGCGTCCAGGTACACCCCTCCTACTCTTGGGGCTAGTCTAACTGTCCACTCAGATTGTGTTTTAGCCACACTGTAATTTGTGTGCGGTGGAAAAGGACAAGAAACCAAGGGAGGTTCAAATATTGTTGTGCAATTAGTTGTGTAACCCGCATAATTCCAATGCATAACCATAAGATACTTTCTATTTTAAGACCTTTCTGTCACATAATCCGGACACAAGATCACATCCAGCAAGCAAATCTCTGAAGATTGGGTACAATTGAGTCACTCTCTGAATTTGGAGCCAGCCAGATTCTGTACCAAATGAGACCCAAAATGGTACTTTTTTCCAATGTCCATACAATGTCTTTCTTTTCCCCCCATTCCATTGACAACACCTTGGCATCAATCACAATAAAGCAGATTAAACAGAATGTACTTGTAGCTTTTCATTGAGTTAGAGTACAACTCTTGGAGGGATCAACACTGTTTTTGCAAATTTTGGAAGTTGGAACTCTCACCCAAATGTCCTAAATGCATAAGTCAACATAAATAAGCAGTAGTGTAGGGGTGGTTTGAAACACACAACTGCACAATGATGATCATGATGATGTTTACAATGTGGTTTCATATATATATACAAGGCAAGGCTATGTTGGACGAAGGGAGCCCTCCATGGGATCCATGAATCTATTGAGCCAAACTAGTAAGCTTAACCAGAGTAAAAAAGCTTGAACAATTGTCCACAACATGAACTGCAATGCCTCATCCTTGCAAACAACAACACTCTCAATGCTTTGAGCAACATCGCATATCACCTCCAAATCCTGGATCTGTCAGCAAGAAACACCTTCCCAACTTGGTCAGATGATCAACTAAAGAATCACAAATGAAATCAATACAGAATCCTTAAAATCCTTAATTCCATATGAATTAACACTCTACCTGAGACATGTATACTGCACAAGTTGCCTTCTTGGCATCATAGAGTCAGTGCTGTTGTCCACCAGTAACCACACATAGAAGCTGGCAACATACTGATTATCAGTTTAGCTTGATTCACTATTCTCTCAGGTCTGTGTGATTCATACATGAGGCAATCTACCTTACCTACTGTCAAAACCTTTTAGGGTTTAGGGTTCAGGTGTTGTCAAGCAACAATGAATTAGGCAGGGTTCAAAATTTTCAGCACCTGATCATTCAGTGTGTTGACCCTCTTTTCAGCAGCACATTGAAGCTTCTCTGCCTGTTCCACTTGATTTTGAAGTAAAACCTGCTGATGTTCAAGAATCAAAGAAACCTTCTCTGTCTCCTCTGACCATGGCATTACTGACACAGGCAATGCCTCTCGCAGGGCTTCTTGCTGGGCTTCATTTTGGACCCATTCCTTGTACTCTATATCTAGTCTCTGATCGAGTTCCTCCTTCTGTTGCCTCTGTATGTCATTTGCCAATTCATCAATTGGCCCAACTAGACCCCTAAGTTTTTCTGCCTGGTTTTTGGAGCATTCAATGTCCTCAGATAATTTTGCTTTGTTCATACCTCTGGAAGAAGCACCTGCATCCTCATAATCAGGTGACATCCCATCCAATTCGTCACCAGCATCTCTGCTTTGAGACATGGCATGATCCTGTAACAATTTCTTTCCACCCTTGGAAACCTCACTTTCAGGCAGCATTTCACTGGCACTGGTGTAATGCAGATCACAAAACCCTTCAAACTCAGCTTTGGGCCTCTCTGTTAACAAGTCTGTTCTGTATTCAACTTTGAATGGAATCTCTTCCAATTTTCCATCTTCATTACAGATCTGAGGCAACCCACCATCCTGAGGTAACAGCATTTGAACTTTGTCATTGAAGGAGTCTTCCAGTGTCACATCAAACTCTATCCCCATTTTGTTGACCTTTTCATCTGTTGTCCCTGACTCATGTATGACATGCTCATGCAACATAAACTCCTCGTCCTCTTCTTGCAGAAAGAAATTTGGTTCCTGTATTTCAGATGCAATCTCTTTGAGCAGATCATCTGCATCGCCATGCTCCTGCAGTGTATTTTGTTGTCCCATCTCAGATGGCAATTCTGAATTGTCATCATCAATCTCTGTAAGTTTGTATGATTCAGAAACCTCCGGTGTAGGATTTGCATTCACATAAGGAGAGGTTTTACCCAGATCACTGACATCATGAACTTGAGATGACTTGTGCTCCTGCAGGGCAATGCTTTCTTCCCTCTTGGATGAAATTGTTTCTATTTCATCTTTGTTTAGAGGCAACTCTGACATATCCACAGGGAATGTCTCAACGTCATTAGCATTACCTTCAAATATCTCCTCCACTGCAAAATTTTCTTCGTCAGCAGCTTGCAAAAACTCATGCTCAATGCTTTGATTCCAATCCCTGTCAGATAAAATCTCCTTTCCTTCTTCATCCTGATTTTTATGTGGAGGTGATGGTAAGATATCTGGAGGAAATGTTTTGTCCATATTATGAACAGTGCCATCCAGTAGTTCATCTCTATTGCCAGCTTCAGGCTCCTGCAGGGAAATGTTTTGATCTGTATCAGATGCAATCTCCTTTCCTTCTTCATCCTGACTTCTATGTGGAGGCAATGCTAAGATATCTGGAGGAATTGCCCCATCCATATCTTGAACAGTACCTTCAATTAATCTATCCCAATTGCCAGCTTCAGGCTCCTGCAGGGAAATACTTGGATCCGTCTCAGATGAAATTTTCTCTGTTTCATTCTGATTTCTCAATTGAGGCAATTCTGACATATCTATACAACACATCTCATCCTTCTCATGAGAAGTACCTCTAACTAGTTCATCTATATTGCCAGCTTCTGGCAACTGGTGCTCCTGCAGTAAGAGTGTTGAATCCCTGCTGTATGAAGGCTCCACATTTTTATCCATTTTCCAGAATAGAGGTAACTCAGAATTGTCCTCTGAATCTTTTCCATCCATATCAGGAGAGGATTCGTTGACTCTTTTCTCCTCATTGGCAATTTGAGGCTTTTTGGGTGGACCAATTTCTCTACTCTCAAATGCAATGCCTTTCAGTTTATCAACTGCACTGCCAGATTTTGCTAACTCAAAATCCTGCATTAGAACATTTCCATCCATTTGTGATGCAGAGTATGGTTCAGCCATTTCAGGAACAAACTGCTCCAAATTTGAGGGGTCATTGCTTGCTTGATATACCTCTTCTTGAGAACCCCAAGTCCATTCATTGTCACCCTCTTCAGTTTTTCCTGCAATTGAATCCTTCACATCTGAAACTTCTGCCAATGCATGCACAAGAAGGGTAAGAAAACTTTTCTTGTACAGCCATATCTTGATCAGAAAGTCTAATCCTAAACACTAACCCTCTAACTTAATTCCAAACCCACAACCCTCCTCTGCTTAAAGGTTTCCATCAACTATTGGATTGCTAAAATGGAGGATTCCTCTCATCATAGAACAGTTCTTTGTCTTTACAATCATCTGCTCTCATTGGACATTCTGTTTGAGCTGGTGAAACAAGATGTATCTTGTTCCAAGAATGTCAAATCCGATATGTATCTATGACTCTCTCATTTCAACCTTCTGGATGCTAGTCACATTCTGCCTGATCCATGACACTGATCAAAAATAGTTTGAGTGTCAAGAAGAAACTCCTCCTCATTTTTGGAAGGAGAAAAGCCAGCTTATACTCTAGGGCTCAAAGAAGAGTTCAATCAGGTAAGACAGGAAAGTCAGTTGGTCAGATTTTAAGTGCAATTTACTCATCTATCCATAACTCTCATGAGTGTCAAGAAATCTACGTACTTGTGATATGAAACCAGGACAATGTGAAAAAAATTCTCTAAGTCAAAGAAAGATTCCCAGATAAGGACTGAAGAAGCAGGAAGAAGAAAGACACAAGGGAAGAACTAGAAAGAAAAGAACAACAAAACTAGTAATATGAACACCAGTGACAGTCTCTCACTTGTTCAGGGACTTTCAACAGTAACATAGATGATACAGACTTATCTATCACAACTTACCCACTGACCTCATCAGTCCCGTGCACTGGGTATAGGCCAGTGTAACCACTAGCATGCATACTGAGATTCCGTCACAAGTCTGGAAGCAACAGGAAGACTCACCCATGACACTGGCCAACACCTAATACCACACAAGGGAAAACATAGAGAAAAACACAATGGGAAAATCCAAGAAACAAAAGAGGACACGCATTAAGAAGAAAGAACTAAATATAACAGACAAAAGGAAAAGACAAAATGAGGACAAAGTGGGCTTAAAAAAACTCCCCACTTATAAGACTCTAGACAAACTCTTTCAAAAAGACTCCAAACACTGAAATTCCAACAAGAAATTCGTCTTTATCAAGCAAGCCTCTAGTCCTCTTTAAGACAATCTTTCGAGGGTAGCCTTTACTCTTCAGAAGGGCAATAAGACTGATCATTTGAGAAATAAAGAAAAAATTAGAACTACAAAGCCTGAAGAATGTATAAAACTGACTATTGATAATGCCCAGCTTAGCAGTAATAGACATATTGGAAAGGACATGTGGCGTATGGATAATGTCAAACACCTTCATACTCTGGTCAACAACATCTATCGAAGATATTACAGGAAATGCACTAAGGACTTTGGTTTATTGCTAAATCCAAGAAGCTACAAGAGAAGCCATTAGAAGTACAATTTAACTCACAAGACATTTTGTGGTATATGCTGCTGTAAAAAGAGTCTTCATCCAGGTACACAAAACTCATGAAGTCATCTAACTCTACTCTATAACTCAACAAACATGGTATGGGTATTTTGTGCCCCAGGGTTAAATTGGGTAAGTGACAGATTGACGTGGACAAGAAATGGAAATTAATTGCAGCAATAGTGGGATCTATCTTTTTTTAATACTGATAGGAATGCTAAACAATATAATGATAAGAGAAGTATGGAGTACCTTGCTCAAATCCCTCACGAGCATTCTGTAGCTGCACCAAGACATGTGTGGTGTGTGAGTCTGCCTCCATTTTTTGAAGCTCTAGACCTAGATCTTTGGCATCAGAGTTCAGATCTTCAATTTCACCCCATCCGTCCTCCACTTCCCCATCATCCCTGTTTACATCAATGAAAGCCTTTCCAGATCTGTCACCAATGTTTATGGACCCTGGAGGCTCCATAAAATTTAGATCAGTTTCTGGAGCCCCAAAATCCAGACGCTTAGTGACTGAGGAAAGCGAGTTTGACCTTCCCTCATGTTTTGGCATAAGATTTTCTGATGTGGTTGAGTTCACTGATGAAATCTCACCTGCACATAATGCAGGCCAGAATTGTGAGAAAATTACTTGAAGGACACCTAGGAGATCATTCATTTACACAAACACTTTAAGCAACTCAAAAGAATGGTTAACTTGATTCATCTGTCAACTCACTATATGCAATTATGGGTGAAGGGCATGTATCATACCAGAGTAGGAAGCAAGCCTGTAGTCATCTTCCAAACACTTTGAGTCAAATTCTGAGCTTGTAGTAGACCAATGCACCCCCTTATCAAACCCAGTCGACCTAGCAAGCATAGACTCCATAGATCCTTTATCCCCATGGTGCATTCCAAGAATCCCATGTCTGTCCTTTGCCTCTTTCTCAAGCTCTGCTTTCTCCCCTTGTAGTCGCTCCAATTCCACCAACACTGGGTTTTTCTGAATTTTGGAAATCTCTTCATTGTCATTCTGTGCAGTAACACCTTTGCCACTTCCATTCCGTCCTTTGCATGAAAAGGTGCCTAAATCATCACCCAGATCTTGGCATAGTTGCTTCAGGCGGGCAATGTCCCTTGACAGTGACCGCAGTTCTCGTTCAACACTGGCAGTCTTCAATCGTGACTCTTCCTCTTCTGAATCTTTAAGAGCTCTTTCATCTTCCTCCAATTCAGTGTACACTCGTTGCTCCAAAAAGTGTGCTTCCAGTTTACGGGTTGCTCTGTCTAATGCAGCTCTTTCATGTGTGGCAAGGCTTTGAATCTGAGAAAGCTCTTGTTGAAGCTTTTTCAGAATAATTGGATCTTCCTTTATCACATTCTCTGCTGCCAATTCTTTTAGAGACTGCTGCATACAGAAACATCCCAAATTGACATATGTTGGCTGCATTCTGAAAACCCCTAACTCTGAATTGCAACTTTGATCTAGAGAAAAACACAATATCATCAACAACAGCAAATATGGTTGTAACTTTTCTATCACAACTTACCCACTAACTTCATCAGCTCTCTACATGGGGTGTAGGCCAATGTAAACCACTAACTGTGTACTGAGTTTCTTTAGCAAGTCCAGAAGCAATGGGAAGGCTCAGCCATGATACAGGCTAGCACACCCAATACCAAAGAAGGGAAAAACATAAAGGGAGCAAACAACAAACAGAAGAGGAGGCAAATGAGGAAGAAACAACAGAAAATAGCAGACAAAACGCGACAAAAAATACAAATACCAAGGAGAGTGCAGACACTGTGACACTGTACCTCTGAGTGATGAATGAAGCCTTCAGGACTTTTTTCTGCAGCAATTTCTGACACAGGTGAATTTTCTTTGGATAAATTCCTGGATTTGGGTTTTAGGGTGCCATATATTTCCTTGGAGATATCCTTCAATAGGTGTGACTCAAGAAGGGCAAGCTCCTCAACACGTCGTCGAAGCTCATGGCATTCTGCTTGCAGACGTCGTCCTTCTCTGCGGTGCTCTTGAGATGCTTGGAGCTTTCTGTGTCGCTGTTCCCGCATCTGTTGGAATGACGACACTGATGACAATGGGGATGATGGTGATGTCGCTTCTTCCCATACGTTTAGCGGCTCTGGCTCCGGCTCCACCATAGCCAAAAAACTTTCACCTTTCACTCTCTGTCTCTTCTAGCAATCACGTTGGCACCAGTAATCTATGCCAAAGTCTTCCTCTGCTCATTATCTTGGGCCCCCCGGACACATGCAGAGATTTGAACAATCCAGAGAAAGAATAAACAGAACAAAAATCCCGATGAACGAAACAGGGACAACTATTCCGCTAATTCTTCGGTTCCTGAAGAAAGAGCTGATATCTCGCTTTGGGATTTGCGGCTGTAGAACCGCAGCTGCCTTTGCTCCAAAATTGCGCTCCTCAAGGCGCTTCTTAGTGCCGCTCTCCTCGAGAGCTGCGAATCCCTTTTGAAATGGAATCGAGGGAAACACTTGCAGTTGCCACGACCATAATCCCTTAAGACCTTTTGCAGGAAATCAAACCGAAGAACCTGAAAACCGTATGAAGCCTGATCTAGCCTGCACCTGATTAGCCAACAGAAAACCTCCTACCTTTGCTAAATCTTCCTCCCACAGGTTTTATTTCCAAGTTCCTCTCTCTTTGCTCTCCAAACTGAAGAAGATCTATAATATCGCTTCTCTCAAACTTCTCAAACTGCAGAAGAGAACGATATGCACGCTTATTTTCATTGAAATTTGGGCCCATGTTTAAAGCTACACTCGTCCTGACGCGCTGAAATCGCGATTGCAATCGAGAATCTGGAACCGCATACATATTCTGCACGTGGCAGGTCCACAGATCAGATGGAAGACATCAGGGTTAGGGTTTGAAGCGAGCAAAACGCGAAGAGTGTGCATAGTTTTCCTTTGTCTTCTGCATCTGGGAAGCTTCTTGTGCGAACATGAAGATGATGAATTCGTTTTCTCTTTTGGTGCAATTTATTGAAGGACTGGACCTCATATCCGCAAAGTTTATTATCAAAACTCTATAGGACGTTTGAGCTGAAGAGGAAGTTACTTCTATGGTATTTGGAAGTGGTCTGAACGCGAGAACGATGGCGTCGACTTTATCTCCTAGTCTTGGCCCGAAGCCAAAGAAAGTATTGGAGACCCCCACGGATTCGACGGAGCTGGTGGCATCTCCTGACATGCTCTCCACTTTCTATACAGAGAACAATTTGCATCATCACCTTTAGTAGACTCAGGAGTGGAAGTTACAGAAAAGTCTGTGAGCTGAAATCGTGCTCAAGGAAGATGACCAGGATGATGGAAAGTCAGTGGTTGAAGCTGATGGGATGTCCTCCTGTGGTGTTCTCAGAGTCACTGAGAAGCACAAGTAGGTGATCAGCTGATTGTCTTCCAACTGGAGCAGAAATTCTACTTTGATTTAAGTGAACTGCAGCATCTCGTGAAGCCATCCCCAAGAGCATGTTTTCAAGGGCATGTGAACATGAGAGGAGATGCATGAATGATGATTTATGAATCTCTTATTGGGTTGAGGAAGGTTATGTAGGGAAATTTGGAGGGATTCAAGTGGGTGTCAGAAAGTTGGGGAGAGGTCAAGATGATGTGAGGTTTTAACTCACACAGGCTGGGATGGAGGTCGTTGAAACTACTAATGCTTGTAAGAGTTTATGGGAGGGGTGGTGTTCAGCATGTGATATGCAAAATTCTGTAAGGGAGAGTTGAATGGCGCCAGTATTGGTGAGAGGATGGTGGGATTGGAATGTGGGTAGACATGGTACAAATGGTACAAAATTCCATCATCTCTCATGAGGTTGTTTGAACCTGCCATAAAGTGCAGCATCATTTCTGCTATCAGCTGCTTTCTGTTGATAGTTTAACTTCACACAAAGAGTGTTGATATTTGCTCACAGGTTGTAGAAATGTGCCAAATATGACCAGTGAATTACTCCTTCCTTGGACATTCCCACACATAAACAACACAGTAGATAGTATAATGTGCAGCCAATTATGTTTTCACATCTCAAATCCAAAGATATTGTGTATAAATACGTAGTTCCACCTATATCAGTGGAAGTTACTGTCAACTGTAATTGTGATCTCAGGCTGGATAGCCAATCCAGTGCTGCCTCATGATTTTAAACAGCACCTTCAAGATCTTCACTTACAACTATTGTTAGTGAAGGGGAGCTGATTTCCCCTACATGACCATCACCTAGGCAATTATGGCTCAAAAACCAAGTATGCAAGTTCAACATAGGAATCATCGGGCAAAAAAGATTGTTAGGGATGTTGCAATTGCTGAACAGATGGTGTGCAATTTAATGACTTCCCACAACCCCAAAAGGTGCATAAGGAATTTGAGTCCAAGGGTGCACAAGGAACAGTTATGTAGCCAGTTCTCAGGCTATATCTTCCACACCACAAGACACCAAAAGGAGATGCTTACCTTAGGGATTATGCAAACACCCAGTCACTTTCAAGTTGGACATGAACAAGAGCAACATCTGCACATCAGCAAAATACATGGACCTAAGAAATAGATGTGAGAACACTGACAAACTCTTCTAGGTTGAAAAAGCCAGCAATGAATAGATGTGGCAACAACATAATGGTATAGTCCCACAGGAAGATGACATTTCAAATTTTCCTGGCAAGGGCAGGCTACCTAGCAGAGTCCTTACTATCTACAGTCTATTCCTGGCTCTTATCTATTTCCACATGGCCCTCCAATTTTCTTGTTTCACCATTGTACACCATCAGTCATGATGTCCATCTTTTCTCTCTTCCCTGTTTAATTGAAGAGATTGACATGTTTTCAATCTAGCAGAAGCAGGTGGTGCACCTTTTGGAAGCTCAAACCTTGTTACAATTTGAGATACATCAACCTCAGGATTGTAAGAGATTGACATGTGATGATTATTTCTTCTTTCCCAACACCACTGCCAGCCCATATCTCAAAGAAGAAAGCTCCACCAAAGGCATCCTTAGACCAACCCCAGCTCTCAAACAGATCCTTGGGGTTTCTGTATCATTGTTATAGTTACACTTCTTTCTTCATTTAATTCCCATATTCAAAGAAAAACTCAAAAAGTGCTTGTCCACTAAAGTCTCTCAGACCAGAAGATGGGTCTACAAGGTAGCCCATCCCTCTCCCACCTCCAACCGCAGATTCTCACCCACCTATTAGAAATCCAGGAAATTCATGATTGTGAAGTTATTCCTTGGCCGCCGAGTGATTAGGAAAGAATAGCATGCAAGAATCCTCTCTGCCTCACTCCCCCAGCTTGTCCAGCAATAAAATCTTGAGGTCCCTATCTTCATGTGTGTCAAAAGTGAGAATTTTCTTTCCATCTTATGCTGTCCATGATGCTGATCTAGTGAGACCTGGCTTCATCATCTTCTTATCTTCCTCCAAACCAATCATCCCCAAATGTGAGGGGTCTTCCAGCATCATTTTTGCAACCAGGTAACCAGCAATAGACCATGTCTGGAATTTGCGAGCCTGCTTGCCAATATAACGGCCCAGCTTTCCATCGTAATACTCTGGCCATCCGTCCTTTGACAGCCTTTTTTCTACCTGCTCAATTGCTCGTCTTGCAATTTGAGGCCTACCTGTCTTTATGCATGCTGCTGTCAACATCCACAAAAGAACTGCAACACCAATGAAAATATACATTAGTAATGTTGTCCACTCATATTATGAAAATGTGAAAGACAATATTGTTTTGGAAGGAAAAAAATTCTGCAAGTGGTTACATAGAGATTGAGAGAAGTAAAGCTCAATCAAGGCACAATTTGATCAGGTCAAAGCAACCCTCTTGACTGGAGATAACATTTTGACTGAATGTGGGAATCCAGCAGATCCAAACAAATGTACCAATTTGATATCCTCCACACCAACTTGTATACATATCAATAAGATTGTAGAGAGAACTCCACAAAACTTTTAGATGTTGTGTCAGTTCCAGCCAAACTGAAACAAACAGAACAAGAATGAGTGTGGTCACAACCTCATGAGTGTCACTCACAAAGTATCAGCTCATCACCTTCATCAGAAAGGACAGTGGGTAGATGTCATTACTGCCCACTGACGTCATCACCTCCAAATAGTGGGTGTAGAAAGTTATCTTCACATAACATTGTTAAGTGCAGAGACCAAAAGAATGCAGTTCATTGTAAGTGGGAATGCTTCTAGCATGGCAATAAACAATGGTAAGGCAGGCTATGGCTTCATTTTCTGTTTTGTGAGTCAGGGTGGAGAATGGTTTTAGTCACAGGGCATTGCTTCAGTTCCAACCATATGTCAGACATTTTTACCTGGCCAAGAGCCTGCATTATGGTAGCTCCATCTGGTATTCTTTGGATCGCACCCTGTCACTATGCGCCATTCATGTCCCTCTAGAGCAGGGTATGACACCTTCAGAGGCATATCACCCACAAGCTCTTCCCAACGCGCCTCAAATAGATCCATGATAGCAGAAGCTTGCTCTGGGGTTGCAAGGGAGGAGAGAATAGCCATGCAATTGCCTATAGCAAACCACCGGAAGTCCATTCGAGCAGGGCTCACATTCCCAATAAAATAACCACCCTTGATTGGCATAAAGTCAAAAACCCAATCAGGGATAGAATCTGGAATGACATTAAATTTGTTGACAGCAGTGTGTGAATACTCTTCTGTCTTGTAACGGTAAATATTATTGAGCTGGGTATGGTCAAGCCAAAAGTATGCACGCATGTGGAAGCTGAGTGCATGCAACCGTTTATCAATTCGCTCCAAAAGATCTCTACCCTCTCCTTCTGGTTTTAGCAGACTTTTAGCAGATCGCAGAGCCATGAAGAACAGTGATTGTATCTCAATTGGATACCCATAGATACCCTGTGCAAAATATCATTCCATAGCCACAAAAATTTCTACCTCAGGATGCATATAAATTATTGTGGAGGACAAATGAAATTGTCAAAGATGACACAACTCAATTGATACATAAGTAAAAGAAGCAATATTCAAATATTTTAGTTTACTCCTCAATAACAGGGAAACATCCAAACTGCGTACCATCCGCCGATCTGTCATGCAGCATCCATCAGCACAGAGGAGAGTTGGAAATGTGTCAAAACCATCTGAAAGGCATAGTGTCAGAATAAGTCTCATGCCTCGTTGGCAGTCTGGCATGTCAGCTAAGCTATGGTCTCCTGTTGACTTTGTATAAGCCCGAAGAAGAATGATCCACCAAAATCCTGAGTCTACAGGGGCCACCCTACCAATTGCACTCTCCCCAAAATCGGCAATCATTGTATCAGTCTTGCGAACAGGGTCATGAAGCACCTGAAACAAGATATTATTTGAACCAGTCAAAACCTCACAGTCGATACATGAAAGCTGAGATTCTTGAAACTTGATGAACTAATGAACAAAGATCAGGACCTGATCAAGATGCAACAATCTGCTGTGACTGCCACCATTACAAGAGAGCAAACATTATGGTGATCAAAACAACCTTGAAACTGGCTGGCATGACTCCTTCACCAAGAGTGAAACAGTCAATGCGTTTCTCAATGGACTGAAGCCGTAGGGTCTTCAACAAGAAATTCTTGACAATCTCAGGTTCCCCATTCATGAGAAATGCAAGGGCACTGGGAACAAAATCCCTCACAAACACCTGCACTTAAGGATACACCATTTCACAAACAACAACAGACAAGGAATATGAGTGGAAGATGAGCTTTGAATGACCCTGAGAAAGACCTACCATGACAATATTTTTTGCGGTGCAAAGGCAATTTGAGAAGCACTGTCTTCAATAATTTCTCATTTACAGCATGCCAAAAAGCTTGCCACATGCAATCTTACACTGTAACTAACCATCAACAGTCAGCTGAGAGACAACAATAGAAGTGGAAGATGAGGTTTGCATCATCCTGAGGAAGATCAACCACCACAATGTGTTTGGGGGGCAAGGGAATTTTTGAGAAGCACTTAGATCTTCAGAAATTGTCCACTTTCAGCATGCCAGGGAGTTTGCACATGCACTTTTACACAACCAACCATCCACATGAATTCCGCTGACAGACAAAGAATAGAAGTAGAAGATCAGCTTTGCATCATCCTGAGGAAGACCAACCACCACAATTTGGCTTGGAAGTTTGGGGCATTTTCATGAGAGAAAAGCTCCTTTGACTATTGAACGAGCTCTTCTTCTACAAAAAGGTGGTCCAACAATCTCAAGGAACGAGAGCAGGAATCGCGATGTTGGGAACTCAGCGTACCTGGTTGTAGTTGAGCGATTCTTCCGTAGGATCCATGGCAGCAATGGTCCCAACAGGCTTGGCCCGGAAATACACCAACGATCTCCTAAGAGCTTCCCATGCGTCTGCAATCATTGGGTGCGGTTCAAAGGAGGGATGATCGTGCGGAGTGCCACCGGACGATCGAATGCTGGGCGATAGCAACGCTTCCAGGCACTCGGAGCTCTTGACACTCTCCAATGTCCTTGGGGCCCGAGGCGAAGCTAGACCGGAAGAGATGATCTCACTGAGAGACCTTTCATCCAGAGTCCTGCTGGTATTGATCGGAGCGATGATCGGTATCGGGATCGAACGAGTAGTCACCTCAAGAAACTTGGTGAAATCGATGCCATTGTCCGCTGCATTGTAGTAGCCGTCATTGGTCCTTCCGAGAGTCTCAGGCGAGGTGTCCACGGACAAGGAGTTCAAAGAATACATGTCCAGAGGCATTTTGTTCCTTCTTATGAATCTCTCTCTCTCTCTCTCTCTCTCTCTCTCTCTCTCTCTCTCTCTCTCTCTCGTCAGTGGATGTGCTTCACACTTGCCGATCGAGGCACAAGAAATCTGACTCTGAAACAAGATCGACCGGATTCTCTCGAACTCCTTGCAATTCTTGGTCTTCTTGCAGAAAATATATCGACTCTTGGCTACTTCCAACTAGTTTTGTCTGCACATTCAGTCAGCATTCCGCTCTGTCAACAACCTCGAGGTCTTTATATGCATGCACGCGTCCCGATCTTAAACTGGCTGCCAGGGCTCGATCAACTTCTTTTGCGGTAGGACTCTTCCTTCCTTCCTTCCTGCTCCCTCCGTCACTTAGCCACGTGATCAAACAAAGTATATACTTCTGTGCTTCACCAGCGTCCTAATGGAGATGTGCTGTCCAATCTTGGCTTCCACATGCACACACAGAAGCCACCAAAGAAAAGTGGCCAGTGGATCGGGATTCGTGAAATTTGAATGGGGGAAGGTGTACAGACTGAAGGACCAACGTATTCGACTGCCTACAAGGACATGGAATTGATGCGCTGGAGAGAGAGGGAGAGAGAGAGAGAGAGCACGGGGTTGTATGGTGTGCAACCAATTGCCAAGAGCAACGAAAACTCAGGCACAGACAGAATCAGAATTGATCCGAAAGAAAAACACACCCAGGCACTAGAGCAGTTACAAGGCACAGACGACGACTCGTAGTTTCAGAGATGGAGAAAACGGACCAGATCTTGCCAGATGCACGTTTCCCCTTTCCTTTCCTTCCAGAGACTCATCTACGAGTCTCTCTACAAAGAGTCCAAGGATGTGCGCAAGCTGGTTCGCTCAGAGAAGAGTCTTCTAAAGAATGATAACGACAATCGGCACAACAACACACATTTGAAAAATCTACCCCAAAAATTGAAGGGGGAAAACATAAGAATCTGAGTATGGCGTGTACTGGATAAAGCGGAGACACGTAAACACGGTACTGGATCCACAAAGTAACAGAGCTTCCGCCCAGATGTGGAAATAGAACAACAAGGGACTACGACGACGACAGCAAGAGGAAAAAAGAGAGGTCAAATGCGAGAGCAATGCAGACCCATCGATGCGAGACGGAAGAAAGAAAGAAAAGAATCCCAGTTGAGGAGGAGCTTTATAGCAAGCAAGAGAGAATAGAGATCCAGTAGATTGTGGCGAGAAACAGCGCAGAGCTTGACGGCCCTGGTGCGCAGGCAGGCAACCGCGCTGCAAGCAAGCAAGCAGGCGGCCCCCCCGGGCAGGGGGGCAGGCAAGCAACGCGCTTGTCAGTGGGACCCAAACCCTAAAAGAGTTGGGTTGACTATTGTAAGTAATAAAAACTTAGAACTGAGTTAGTGAATGGGGAATTGAACCCACAACGATTTGAAGAGTGGGCCATGAGTGCAACCGCTTGGGCTACTGGGCTTGCTGCTTTTCAGTCACCAAAACTGTTTTCCTGGAGAGCAGGCAGGCAGGCAGGCAGGGATGCGACAAACTGATTCAAACAAAGCAACATTTGTTTTTGGCTTATCAAGTCATGGCACGTTTTAATCTATCAAAATAGTCTTCTGTCTTTTAAAGACTTTCCTCTACATGTTGTCCCACTGAGCACTCTTGTAGTCTTATTCTAGAGTCTCTCGTGGTGTAGTCGCTCTCCTTCATACCTCATGCCTTCGGGTTAAGAAGAAGCGGCTCCCTCTAAACCATCATGACACTCCATAGCTTACATCAAACAATTGATGGGTACCGAATTTTTTTACCTACTTGCCAGCCAAAAGTTGGGTACTTGGTATTTCGTACATACTACATAGTACATTACCAGGTTTTTCCCCCATCCTAGAATTCTGCTGCAGCATTGAATGGAGAAGAAGGCTACTTCAGTGTCCATATATGCTTTTTTGCGATTTCAATCTTATCACTTCATCTTCACTTGTTCAGACTCCAGGTGAAGCACTCATGAAATTCCACACGAGTTGCAACTGAGGAACACGGAGTTGGGAAATCCATCAAGTCAGAGAGGACATGATGATGATTTTAATGATAGGCTGAGGAAGGAAGGGGGTATATTTTACCCACTGTACCACTGGGTAAAAGTCTAGGGCTACAGTATCCCCAGCGGTGCTCAGTGCCTACGTGACCCTAACAAAATATTTCTCACATCCAAGTTTAGTTACTAATTTTTTCCAACCCTACCCATAAAACTAAACCTTGGACCACTTGGACCAATTGTTATGATCAGTCACTCAGAAACAGGGAGTAGCAGTTAGATCATATTTATTACACTCTTCTCTAGCAGGTCTTGCTCTGCCTTTTACTAGCCTTGACAAACTGTGCTAAAATGTTGGGCCAAAACCATTTTGCTGAGCCAAATGACTCTGGAGTCACTTTGCAAATGTGTTGCTACAATTTGAATTGTGTTTGAAGCTTGTCATTTGCTCAAGTGAACTCAAGAGGATTTTGAGAGGCAACTACTGATTAATGCAGAAAGAGCGTGGCTAAGGATTCTTACAAATTTGGTTTATATCCAAAAAATACCTAGGTTGGTAAGGGCAATTTTTGGACAGGGATTTTCATAATTATGTTATCCTTAAAGCAATTGCAAACAAACCAGATTGAATTTTGCATGGATACTCTATTCTCTTTGGTGGTGACCATGAAATCAATGTACTGGGTTCCTTATGTTTGGTTGCAAATCTATCCTAGGGATCTAGGAATGACTTTGAATATGTGGTGAATGGCCATAACTACAATTGCCACTACGTGTTGGTGGATGGGATCTACCCACAATGGTTGATCTTCATTCAAATAGTTCATGAACCACAAGGAAAATGTTTACAACATTTTGCCAAAGCGAAAGAGGTTACTTGCAAAGATGTTGAACATTGTTTTGGAGTTTTGCAAGTTCACATTGCAATTGTTGTAAACCCATGTCACCAATGGGACTATGAAACTATTGTTGACATTCTCATGGCTTGTGTAGTAATAACATGATTTTGGAGGATGATTGTGATGATGATGTAAAGGATATTGAATCGAATGTTGGCATTCAATTTTGATGAGGATTATCTTTTGTAACATTTAAGCAAGGCACTAAAGCAATAGAAAATTAGATAACATGAATTTTAAACTACACCATGATTTTATTGAACACTTGTGATAATTGAAAGGCAATCATTTGAAAAAATGTTCAATGTTTTTTAATTTTATGGTGCAATTGTGTTTTATTACAAAAGTTCAATTACATTTGCATTATTGTTATGTTGTGTTTCAACAAATGCACTGATAGATTGAAGGGTGGGCTTTGAGTTTGAGAGAAACAATTTGCTACAAATGTTGAAGCAATTGTGGGAGTTGCAACATTCACAAGAATTGAAACTTCATGAACTTCACCAAAGGCTCCCCTTTGAAGGCAATCTTTGAACTTCTATAACTCTTTGACATGTCATAGCTTAAAATATTCTTTCGCGTGTTTCAACATTGTGGGTGTTGTTGTCATTGACAATAAAGTCATGGTCATCGCCTCCTCTAAGATCAATTCCTTCTTCAAAGTTACAATGGACATGTTGGCACTTGCATTGGCATGGGCTCTCAATATGTTTTATTTCACCTTTTTCATTTGGTCAAATTATTTTATGGCCTTTGATCCTTGTGATCTCTATGTAGGTGTGGATTTTATAATTCACGTATGGTTGCTTTGCAATCTTAATGTCACCAATTTCGACTATGTTGGTTGGAATTTCTTTGTTGCTTTGGAAATTTTTACACTTTTGTGGTGATACATGTTTCAACTCCTCTTGCATATCATCCCACCGATAGATATTCTCTGTTAAAATTTATTTGTATTATTATTATTTTATTTAAAGTTCAAAAAATTAAACAATGGTTATGATTGTTTTTGGTACATGTTAGTATGATTGCACCCACCATAATTGTCATTTTGAACTGTAAATAAAAAGGGGAAAAAATGTAATATTGCATATAATATTGTGTTTGTTGTGTTCATTTATTTGTTTAAAATATTTTATATGTTTTTACATAGTGTGTAAAATTGTCTAATGTATTGATACTTAAACTTATCATATTTTACACAACATGAAATATCCTTAGACAATTTGGCATTTACACTTACCCAACATGCATATCAAAAAATACATACATGCACAACATGGTCCGAACATGTAATTAGAACACATGAAAGGTGTAACAATTGTTTTATTTTTCATATTTTTAAATGGTAAGATGTATTAATATATATTTCTTAAAATAATTTTTCAAATATATTATCGAAATGTGTGCATAATTTTGAAAGAAATTTAATAAATATAAAATATCCAAAAACATTTGAAAAAAAACATAATTCATGTTTTCATTATTTAATCTTTTTAATATTAAAGAAATATTTTTATTCATTTTTTACACATATTTTCTATACACATATACATAATAATATATTGTGACATTTTTTTGGGTCATAAGAATTTTTTGTTAACTTGTGAAAAATATTATCCTTAAATAACTAATACAATTCTATCATGTCAAATTAACTAGCTAACCCTTTATTTTTAAAGCAAAGCACCAAGGAGGTGGGTGTGGTTCCCAATTGCATGTTCACACTCAACCTTGGTATATACCCACTTGCCCATCAAAGATAACCAATTTGTTAACCAACCTCATTTGGAAGTGCTAAAGGTCAAGGTTCAAATGAACCATGATGACAAAAGAATCATTAGGAATGTTCACCATTGAGTTTTTCAATCCCATATTAAGGTTTAGAAGAAAAGTTACTAGTTGTTTGGATTTTCATAACTTGGTGTAACATATAACAACACAAGTCTTTTGCAAGAATGGTACTAGCAAAATTCTAAAGGTTACAAGAACCAACATTGAAAGCATGTGACATAATTATTTTCTTGGCACCGACATATCCAACAACCTTCAAAAAAAATTAATTTCATGAATTGTGCAACATTATAGGTTTCATATTTGACGTCTCCTATTTCACCCAACTTCAATTGTATTTAAATCTTATCTTTAAACATTAAATTTTAGACCCAAATTTTGTTTAGGGTTCTATGTTTTGTTCTTGTTAACTTTTCATGTCTTATTTTTTGTTAATGTTGGAGTTTTGTATTGTGCTTTGTTTGTTAGAGTTTTGTGGACTTTGGAATCAATGGTAAATAATGGATATACAAATAACACAACCTTGTTGAAATGGATATTGACATGATACATAACAATGTTACTAGAATATTTTTATAACATTGCTTGTAGTTGTTGAACATGTAGAGAATAAAATTGTTTTAGTATGGGCACCACCATCATCATGTCAAAGTGGATCTCAAGAACTTGTTGTGCAATTCTAGCACCTACTTGGTCAAACAAAAATGGAGTTCAACAAAACAAACCACTTCAACCTTCTAAAACATAATTGTTGAAAGCCTTGTATGCACAAGTCAAGTTTTGGAAGCCCTACAATTGCACCTCCCTAATATGGACATTTTTTTTTATTAATGATGGTAGGTTTGTAAATATTATTATTGCTTAAGTCATATGATACATTATGTGTTACAATGACATTGTGTGAGTCTTGTGGTCCTTGCTCAAGAAACTATAGTTAAATGAAAATATTAATATTGCTTAAATCGGATCATACATTGTGTGTTACAATGACATTGTGAGTCTTATAGTCCTTGCTCAAAAAACTGAATGTTGCACAAGGTTGAATATATTAGATAACATATTTCAAAACTAATGGCATCACAACCAAAAGAAAGCATGTAAATGTCTATCATTCTAATCTTGCCCAAAAACTACGTGAAAGAATCAACAATTCAAAGAAAGACCCATAGGTATGGAAAGGTGCTCAAAAAAGCACCACTTTTTGGGGGGTTATTTATACCTCTACAAGAAGGATTATGAACAACAACATGCATTCTTCCAAGATGTTGCCCTTTTTGTTACCAAAAGTTGCATACCAATCCACAGTGTTGAAAACATATGGCTTTATCATATGTCATTGCAATTATGTCCCTCTTGGTTATCTTTGCTTTTCTAGGAAACACCAAACAAGGTGCTTCCTAACTTAGTAAAGAAAACCAAAAAGATGTGTATTACCTACCTTGTTTGAATCCCTATTAATGACATTAACGTTTTATCTATGTATGTCTATGCCCACAACGTGAACTTGCACTTGTCATCAACTTCATTAACAACATTGGCAACTTAAACATGTCATAATAAGCTTGTTTAAATACACTAAAACAATGAGTTAGACAATGGCATTGAAACTTCAAGCCTTGTTCCACAAATATGATTTGAAAAGAAAATTTGGGCTTAAGTAAAAAGAGGGTGTTAACTTGGGAACAATGATTATGCAACTTTTTAATATGTGATGAAAGTGAGGGATTGGAGTTGGAGGAGGCTTTTTAAGGCACTTATTTTGAGCATGTTGTATGAAAGGTGTGTAATCATATATGGTATAAAAGATAACAAGGTTTCAACTAATTTATATTCAAAGTAATTGGGTAATTCATGTTCAATTTCTATCTCATCTTCCCAAGCTAGCTTCCATCAATGCATGACATGACCTAAAAAGTCCAAAAATGGATGCCAATAGTGGATGAAGGCATGCATTGATGTGGGCCTACAACCTCCAAATTAAGCACTCCTATGATAATGATGTTTCTTCAAAAAAAATTATGTTCCTATTTTGGTTATATTATAGTTTGTTTTTGTATTTTTGTTTATATGTGTTGATGTTTGTTTGAGTGTTTCAATTGTTGAAATTTTCTAGTCATTTGTCATTTCTTGCTTGAGAATCAAAGTTGCAAAATCAATTTGTTTTCATGGTTTTTTGTACTTTTCCCACTTTGTCAATGTTCCAAATTACAATCTTTGTGCATGTCAATTATGAATTTTTTTGTGCAAGTTTACAAGCCAAGTTGTTATGTTCCAAGACACATTATTATATCACTTCAACCCAATGTTGTGTGTGATAATCAACATAGATAATTGTGTGTAACTAATGGTCAACTATTTGCATTGTTAATTTACCCGCATGTTACTCAAATCATTGTGGACAACCTTTTTCTTATTCTCAAAGTGTGTCCTCAACTAGTCTTGGGGACACTAATTGCTCAACAATGATTTGACCAAGACAATTGTGATTATGACATTGAAGTCTTAAGGAAAAATTGTTTCCCCTTATATTGGGCATCATGCCAATTGATGATGCCATGGGTGGGTATGACATTGAGTTGCATTAACATCATGTGAATATCAAAAGACATGAAATATTTGTGAAAGTTTGTGGATGATTGTTTGAAAGATCATAATTTATTTTCTTGTCATCTTTCAAATATATTAATGTCACATGTGATGGTTTAAGGTATGAATTCACTTAAAATTTTCACCTTTGACATTGTGAACATGAGGTTGTTCACATCATCTCATAGACCCCAAAAAATTAGCTAATGAAAATTTCTTCCTTGCAATTTACAGCACATAATAAAGTTGTCAAAATTATGCAATATAGATCAATGTGAAATGAAATTTTTATCGTAAGGTTTTAATCGTTATATTCATAACCCTTTCACAATTGGCTTTATCAAGTGTTACATTAAACTTTGTAAGGAAAACATTAAAGTTGTAAAGTAGTACTAAATGTTTTTCAAGAAATTGCACAAACCATGACAAGGTTGTACTTGAAAGGTGAAAGCAAACTGCAATGGACTTTTATGGAAATCACAATTTTAGTTTTTATAGGTTAGTCAAGTTTTAATGTTGTTTATAGTTAAAATGCATTTGAAAAATATAACAAAAATGAGATGAGAAACTGAAACTTATATTATAATCTTCCCAACTTTGGAAAATTTCCACAAAAAAATCAATATTTAGCCCAAGGTGAAATTTGTAATGTAGGGTACATTGAGGTCATAATCCAAATAACCATGGTTATGGACTTTTTACTTTTAGTGAAGTTTAAAAACATGCCACTAACTTTGGACCATTGCACATTGAAATATCATGACAATTAAAATGAAAAGATGAAAAAATCAAACAAGAAAATGTCCCTGTTTTTGTTTAAGATTTAAAATAAAAATTGATAACCATTGAAACTTGCAAAGTTAAAATTTCAATATCTAAATTGATTTTTCTAGAAATCAATATTTAAAAAATGTGTGCAAAAAGATTTAAATTAAAGTGGTATGAACTTGGACATGAAAAACAAATGTTAACTTCAATATAAATGTTTTTATTTTAAGCCTAATTTCACTATGCTCAAAATAAACTAGATATGAATTTTCATATGCACTCTCAATTGTTGTTTTTGGCCCATTTGAGTATATTTTTACCATGAAAAGAGAATCCAACTTGAGAAACATTATTAGGATAGTGATTAGGTTGCAAACAAATGAGGTCAAACTTGTTGAACAAAGCTTTAGAATTTTGATGTTATTCCATCAAATTTATCAAGCACGTTAACTTTTGGTCCTTTTGAATGTCATTTTAAGGGAATTCAGGTAGCATTTCAAATCTTCTAGTTCATGTAGTAAAAATATATAAAACCAATGAAACTAACAAATTATAGATTTTTTATTAAATACTAAGTTTTATCACAATTGAAAGATGGCTTTTGTATTAAGGTTGAGACTTGCTACATAGTGATAATGTCAACTTCAAAAATGAACTTACATGTGTTTCCATGAATTTTCAAAAAATTGTAATTAGATGTATTTTTAAATGATTAATCTTTAAATAAAATTGAATGTGTACATTGTAACAAAAATAAAAATCTCTAGTTTTTTTCAATACCAACCTATCATAATTGTCAATATATGGGCCATGGCCATTCATATATTTTGAAAATTAATCATTTAATTCTACATAGGATAAAAGACATTCAAAGTTTTGACCATGAGTCAACATTGGATATCCCACTACTTCTAATACTACTCACTTTATGACCAAGGAAATATTTTGTATTTACAAGACCATCATTGAGATGAAAACTCACAATATAAAAACATTGTGCACTTGATTTCATTACATTCCAATGCTTATAACTCATGCAATCATTCTTCAAAATTATGGAGGTGCAAGATCTTACGAGTACATGTAATCCTTGACTCCTTTGATAATGATTACATTTAGAACAACTAACATTGGTTGCACAAAGTTTTTGCATTTGTTATAGAAAGTCTTGTAAAGCCAAGGTTTTAACTTGAAGTTTTGTTTCACAAAATTCTTGATATGATGTTGAATATTATGCATTGTTGATATCATCATGGCAATTAAACCTTTCATTACAATTCACCAAGGTGCATGACAATATAACAAAGTATTTCACCAGACTATCAAGGATGAAACAAAAACCAGATGCATTTATTATGTAAAGTTGATGAAGATAACAATTACATGCTCAATAATGAATGAAGAATAAAAAGTTTATACATCTAGACAAAAATTGATACAATACAAAGGTGTGAGATGGATTCACATTACATAGTTAAAACTTGCATTGGTGAGATTGAGGATGATGCCTTTGAAACTTCTATTTATATTATTTAAGAAACTTTAAAACTATTCATCAACCTTGTAAAAAGTTTCACAAATTGAAGCCTTTTTTTAAATTCATCAATCAAATATTCTAAAAAATGTCATTAACTAAACCTTTTATAATTTTTTGTTAATTAAGTCTTGTAGACATTCTCATTAATTAAACCTTCTAAAAATTTCTAAGCATATTCCCTATATTTTGAAAAAACCTTTCATTAATACTCGTTATCAATGACATATCAACCATGTAACCATGTTCTCAATCTTTTGGGTCAAAATCAATGTCCATGCTTTGTTGATGAGGGAAAAAAAAATGCGAAACAATTGAGATGTTTTCTTGTTCAAAGAGATAATTTTCATTGTTCAAAACATGCTAGGGTAGAGTGGCCCATCACCAATCACTTTGGCAAATCTTTGTCAATTCTTCTCCATTTTGAGTGATTTAAAATGTTATAGGAATGCCTTCTTAAACTGTACAAAATCATCTTTGAAATGCAAAGGACCAGCCCAAAAAAGGCAATAAAGAAAAATGTTTTTTCGAATCATAAAATACATTTTTTTTCCATTTTTTTCACTTCAACCCCTCCTATTTCATCAATGCATAATGTTCTCATTTTTTGTCCAAATTGAGGGATTTAAACTACTTTGAAATCATCCTCTTAAGCTCTACTAATCATCTTCTAAATTCAAAGGTAACAGAGTAATATTTAAGGATTTTTTGAGGGGATCTGAAATAGGCTATGAATTGTTCAATCCAAAATTTTCTATAAAACTGACCCCGCCTACTTCAGGGGACCGTAACTTTCTCACCTCTAAATCAATTCTGGCAATTTTTAGTGTGATAAATGCACCATGAGGAGAGAGTTCCATCTACTCTTTGGACACCATAAATAATGGGGCCTTCTTGCAAAAACGGCAAGCAAACCCTACCTTAAGTGACGACTCATGGGCTATTTTACCTTACTAATTGTTTTAAGCTTGTAACAATCTTGAACCTAAAGGTGTGTCTAGAGATTATCTGTTAGGCCTTAGGTGGGGACATTCTCAAAATAAGGGACTTAGGGCAACGCAATAGCCAAGTCTGGCCTTGCATTTTGGGAATGTTCCCCCACAGATGGGCTTTATTTATCGTAAAATACAAGACAAAATTTATCATGAACCAAACCAAGGTAGATCACAAGGCAGATGAATGGGAGGGTTCTTATGCCTATTCCTCAATAATGGGATGGTTCTCACACCTATAAATAGTCATAATTTCCCTCCCACCTTTGATAGGCATAATATCCCTTCTAATATTTAGGAGGGAAATTCATGCATATAAGGTGCCCTCCACATACAATACAAATTTTCTCCAAATGCCTAAAGTGAGTAGTTGATGGGGTGTTTAAAGATGGGGAGAATGCTTCATTGGTCTGAAACAAACAGCTATGTAGTATGGAGTCTTCACTTACAAACAAACCAATCAAAAAAGGATGAACATCTAATGACCTATCCTGGACACACATGGCCAAGCCAATGAGATCTAATGGAAGTTAAAAGGTTGTCCCAATTGGGTTTCTTGCAGTGAAAAATCCCCAACCATTGTTGAGCTAAGTCCCAATTAATGAATTCTAAGGACCACTTTAAACAAGGGTCCAAAGAATAGGGTCCAATGAAATCAAACATTACTATTGGTCAAGAGCTTTAAATTGGTCCCAAGGCCTTTAGACAAAGGTCCAAGACAAAAACAAATCAAAATGTGATTTAGCCTACATGGCGTCATTTTGGAGGAAAAACCAATCAGTCTAGACCAAAAAAAGAGCTTAAAGGAGAGCTCATGGTTTGGAGAACCAAAGTTTAAGATAAAGTCCAAGGTTGCTCATTTCTTTGTTTTTTGCTCTTTTTTTCTTGTTGCTCAAATTCTTTGAAAATGGAAAATGCATCTATGAATTGAGGACATTGTTGAGAGCACAATAACTCCCTCATTTTTTGATCAATTTTAGAGTTAACATGGCTAGTTTTGTGAATCTAAGGTGGTTGCTAGAAAGAGTGCATTTTCAACCCTTCCAATCCAAGTGCACGAAATGAAAGTGAAAACAAAAAATTAAAAAAACCCACTAAAAAAGAAGATGAAGAAGAAAAGAGAAAAAGTCAAAGGTTAACCTAATCCTCTCACATATCAATAATGCATTTTTGATATTGGACACTCAAATTGCACCCCAAACCTTTAGACACACTCATTGTACCTTAAGAAAATTATTGTGAAAAAGGGTCCAATTCAAGCTTCAATTTGCTTCAAATTGGTCCCTGGGCTTTTGGTCCCTCGACCCTTGTCTACAATGGCCCTAAGAGTCCATTGAAATGACCTATCTACTTTGAATGCCAGTGAAAGGGCCATGGATGGCTAATACTGGCAGGTGTGATCTCCCCACACTTGCTGGATAGGGCTCATTTAGAGAGTGCTTTACTACAGCCCATTCTCTAGTAGGCCTTGCCCTAAGAGAAATTTCCTGGTAATTTTGCATTACACTGGATATCATGAATATCCTTCCTATCAAAGAGGATGGATACTATAGCTATTCCTTACGGCTGGAAGGGATCTTATGCCTATGCCTCAATCCTAAGGAGTACCCCAAAAAAACCTTCCCCCTCTTACACATTGTCATCTACATATGTTTAGGTTTCTTCTAGATAGATAACCTTCACTTCATGTTTGATGATGGTAAGGCCCACAAAAAGTGGGGGGTGGGGGGGGAGGCTGGACTCACTTACCACCTTCACCTTGGTGTCGCCATTGACAAATGGGGGGTGAAGCTGATGCAAACCTGGGAACCTAACTCCTAGCTCAATTACCAACAGAAGATAGCAAATCAAGTGCGAGAATGGGTGATGGGCCTACAAGAAGTAGAAAGTCCATTTGGTGACCAAAATGATATCCCCACCAAATGGCTTAACCCATATTCCCTATGAAAAGAAAAGTTGTAGGATAAGGGCCAGCCGACAACAATACCTGGCTAAGCAAAAAAAAAAAAAACTGATTTTTCCTTTCAAAATCAATTTTTTTTGATAATTTATTTGAATTTTCAATGCCAGAAATCACTTAAAAATCAATATCACCCACATTCTGAATCCAAATCTTACAAAATAGATTACATTAAATCCTGCTCATCAAGATCTTTCCAACAACACCAAAGACACAATCCAATTCCTCTGAAATTTTCAGCTACAATTTAATTCAATTTTCAGTGGAAAAATCATTCAAAATTCAAAACCTTTTGCACCACAGGTCCAAACACCATGGAACCAAGCCCATGCACCCCTCCTCGTCAAGAGCTTTCAAAAGACATCAAGAACACAATCTGAAGCATCCTGGTTGAGTGAAGCTCATAACTACAAAACAAATCAAACTACCTTACTTCCTAGATAGATGGACTTTTAAATGTCCATACCACATAGGTGAAAAGATAGAAGATGATAAAATCAATAACAGATAGGATTGAGTGTAGGGTAAAGCCCCCCCCCCCCTAGGTTTGTGGCATTCACAAAATAAGGAGCCCAGGGTGATAGCCCAGTCCAGCCCACATTTTGAGGATATCCCCGCCTGTGGTCTTTTACCCATAGCAAATTACAAAGTGAAGGTCATGACTTGGGAGTGCCAAGTGCCAACAGCTTGTAAGGTTGGGTCTGCTGGTTTTGCATTCACGCTTGGTGTTAAGTCAGTGTTACATGAAAATCTAGGTGGCATCCTAGGTGGCACCCAATGTTAAATGGGTGAAAGCTTAATTTTAAGTGAATGTTGACTTAACATAAAAATTTATGGGTAACTAGGTTTAACTTTTAAATGAGTAGCATGTTGTTAGGTAATTCAACACTAGACTACCTAAACACAAAGTCTGAGTGCAACTCTAAATATATAGATATATTGAAGGTCATGAACTTAAACATATGTAGACTTAACATGCCTAACGAGTTAAATGTATCTCAGACTCCAATGCACAAAGTGTGCATGCTCACAAGGACGCCCAACAACAAACTAGTCTTTGAAAAACAAATCTTGTCTCTCAATTGTTATGATTGTGTCATATAGTTGGGATTTTACACTTGCCAAACAAAGTGGTGTGATATAATGGGTGAGCATTTACACTTTGAGTGGAAGGTCTTGGGTTCAAATCTTTTTATAACATTTAACGGTTTTCATTTAGGAATTAAGAATAGTCATTCCCGAAAAGATGGCTGTGTATTTCTCTAGGAAAAACATTACTCCTTGAAGAAACTTGATTGCCCATTGCAAATGTACTTTAAGACATGTGTCATAACTTTGGTTTTGAGTGCACAATCAAGGTTAAGGCATAAAATTAAAAGTGAATGGGAAGAGCGTTTTCAGATTCAAGCATGCTCTCACATTTGATACCATTTCACAAACCTAGAAATGCATTAATTTGGTTCTTTGAAACAAATGGACCAAGTTCTCAACAACAAATGACTTAAATTCTTAAGGAATTCATTAATTTGGTTCTTTGAAACAAATGGACCAAGTTCTCAACAATAATGACTTAAATTCTTAAGGAAACATGGTTGCCCAAGGCAAAGAGGCTCAAATTCCTTGTGGAAACATAGTTTCCCAAGACAAATGGACCCAAGTTGTCATGAACAGACATGGTTTCCCCATGTTCCTTCATTGCTTGAAGTTGCTTCATGTTCCCCAAGGAATTTCAAGCTCGTTTGCAAGTTCCCAAAGATAGCCATCAAGCTCCAATTCCCCTTCTCCTTGGAAGATTTGTCTCAACCCTTTTTCTTCTTTTTTGTTGCAACTTAACCAAGAAAATGGGGCCAAATTGCACAATGATTTGGGAATTTTCCCCCAAGAAGTGTAGCCAAGTTCCCCAAGGAAAGCAGGGGATCAATTCATGTTCTTCTAAGAGATTTGTTTTCTTTGAACAAGTTTTCTTGGAAAGTGGGGTCAAATTGCATGTACCAACACCATTCTCTTCCCCAAATGGCTTCTTCATAACTTTCAATTGAAAAAGTCATTTGAATAAAATAATGACTATCCAAAAAAATTGAACACATGATCTTAGACACATCTTTTCTTTTCTAGATGAAATTTTAAAAGTTGTCATCCAAGGAAATCATCCCAATAGAATAATTATTGTGAGGAAAAAGATTTAAACCCCACAACCTTAGACCCATAAACTTGGTTCTTAATCATTGTATCATGCATTTTTATTTGTAAAATATGTTCAAAATACTGATGATAGTTAAAACGTTTGCCATAGTTTAGGTCAAGTAAAAAACATTTGAGGATATACTATCCAATGGGGCACAAGAGTATGGAACCCAATGCCACATTTAATTCAATCCTCCTATTTAGTGCTCGCCAATATATTAAAAATCAACATACCTGCCCAACAGTAATGTGTACATGCATTAAAACACGTACATTGGTAGGGAAATGTTGACATAAAAAGACAAAGGGACCCAAGTTTGTGTATTAGCATAAATGGAAGGCTGTTTGGGGGAAATGGTGTAAATGAATATTAGAAAAGGTGATAACCTGTTAACCATTGGGGAAAAAACGAAATTAATGTTGATTTCTTTACAAATAATTTAATTTATGCATAAATTTAATTGTGAAATATGAAATGCATATTGCGATGAATGTATGATAGATGTAGATTCAAAGTGAAGCAATGGGTTCCTTTTCTTTTGAGGATGGCAAAAGGCAAACAACATTAACTCCAAGTCATCCAAAGCAGTTGTTTTTTTTTTTGGAATAAATCTCAATTTTCTGATATAATGGAATCCATAATAATATTTCATCAAATTTGGCTATGGACTAGATGTGAAAGACATAAAAATATTAAGCATCCTTCTAGATATGTTATGGTTATTCCATTTTCTTTATTCTCCATTTTCCTTTACAAAATTTTGTTCCTTCACAAAATTAAAATTTGAAAATTTCAGCATTTCTAAAAATAATTTAATTTGTGCTGAAGCTGCCAAGTTACTATGGTATTATACCAGTGTTGCAATACATGATCTAAAATTGTAATAAATTTTGCATTTAAAAATCTTGTATGGCAAACAAATTTAAATACCTAGTAACATGGCATGTGTTAGTAACATGACATATTGTAACATCAATTTAGATTGTATACATTTTCAAACATCTTGGTGTGTGAAATTCAATTTCCCTAATAAATTTATTTTGTATTTTGATTAAGTTCCCAATGACAAGAATTACTCCAGATTCATTAACTCCCACAGCATAAGTCTAGAAATTACAGTACCAAGAGTGCACCCTCAATTTCCCCAAAATTCTAATTTCTGATTTTTGAGGACCCCAATGTGACAAAACAAACCAAAAACAAACAAACTACACTCCTTAATAGTAGGATTTATGGATGGATAATTGAGCCTAAATATGCATGACATTTTTCATGTGTTTTGCAGGATGTCAACCATTTTAAATAATGTTTACCTATTTGGGCTCTGCATTGCTACAAATTATCAGGGATAATTTTTATTTCTTTTAAGTTCTTTTTTTTTAAATGGTTTTCAATAATTCATCATTATTTATGTCAATTATAATTATAATTATAACTAATATAAATTTCATGGAAATGGAAAGACACATGTTAATTTGTTTTTCCATATTCATGTTGGTGGGTAAGGAAAAGGAGTGAGGTGGTTGTAAAGATGGAGGTAGTTAGGCTTGAAAATGAGGTAGTTATTTTTGGAATTGACTTTGGAATCGTCCAGGGATAATCATACAATAAGAATTGTTTTTGGAATTGTCACTCAACAAGGAATGAATACTTACATGAAAGAGGGTACTCATACTATCTAGAGATCTTAGTGAAAATGTTTGTGTGCTTCTTAGCTATTCAATGTGGAAAAAAGGTCCAAAACGTGGTAACGGGCTTATCCATTCATTTGGAACCATTACTCTTATTATTGAAATTTGCAAAAACATTGGGAACTTGAATACATCTTGGAAGAAGCATGTTTCTCTAGTATTTTCAATTCTATAATTTCATATTAGCTAGTTTGTCTAAAATGTTCAAATTTTTATTGCACCTAAAATAAAATCCCAAATTCTACAACTTGGACCACATTTTGGGACATATCTTGTCTTTGCTGTTGTTGTCTAGTTCTTGATTATACAAGGAACCTTCAATCCCTTATGAAACTTTTTTTTAGTTTTTAGATGGACCCTTTGCTCCTGGTTTTGAGACTGGTTTTTTAGGTTTTTAAAACCTTTGGTTCCAGTCTTTTCTTTAACAAATTTTAGAGTCCAGCCCAGTTGAAAATCAAGTCCGGTTTCATCTGCAATTTGTTCAACTAATCCACAGAATCCAAGATAAATATTATGTAATATCAATTATGTACAACCAATTAAATTAATAACTTTCATAAAAAGTAAGGTCTATTTTATTTTCATTTTTAAATTATACTTAAGTACCTAGAAAACTTGAACTTGCTAAACACGCATTTTTTTAAAATAATTAATTAACCAGTTACTCAATCCAAACTCTCTCCTGTTACGTAGTCAATTAATAGTCGCATGAACAAGTCCAAAAGAGATTTCATAATGTTAATGAGCACTTTGTTCAATCAAAAGTTCTAAAAGTTCTAAATTGTTGGAGGCTCAAGCACAATCCGATAAGCGCAATGTTTTTTAAGGAATTTTTGTTTGTAGCCAAAGTGGCAATCATCTATAGGAAGATGTATAAAAAGTTACAATCATCACCAGAAAGATTTAGCCAAATCTGGCTTTAAATAAAAAATCAAGTGTAAATAATAATCATCATCTTTCTCTATCTTCCACTGCACAATGAAAATCAAATGTACGATTCACCAAAATGATTTTTTTTTTCGAATTTTTAATTTTTACTTTTTCTTTTTGGTGAAATTTCGCCAGTCAAGAAAGAGAGGCTAAAGGGGCACACAATGCACATGGGTATGGCTTACAATATAGCATACAGTCAGAGCACACCTACTTAGTACCAATTTGTGTGCATAGGAATGGAATGGAATGTACCTTCATGAATGCAAGAGCTCATGATTTTTTGTGACCACCAAAACAATACTATAGTAAGTAGTACTACTACTAATGGTGCATTCACACTTGATGTTAAATCAATGTTGATTGAAAATCTAGGTGGCATCCTAAGTGGCACCCAATGTTAAATGGCTGATAGCTTAATGTTAAATCAATGTTAGTTTAACATAAATTCTTCACAATTAATAAATTTAAGTCTTAAATGACTAGTATAGTGTTCATGGACTCAACAGTAGAGTCCCTAACACCAAATGTGAATGCACCTTAAGTATCAAAATGACACCCAATTTTTGCAAGGTAGTTTGTTTTCCAAAGTCATACTTTTGAGAAGTCAAGAACCACATAATGGTTACAATGATGCTTGCAAATGAAGAGTGGATTCTCTATTTGGCTATTTTATAACACCCTCCAAAGTCCAAAGTAGAAAAAGGCTATACATATTCTAACCATGAATTCTTATGTAGTATGTTCGTCACACATGGTATGGTTGTCTATGTTGTGCGTTCCTATGTCAAATCCTATAACCATCTCTATAAACACACTCACAACACATAACATAAAACTACCTTGAATTGTACACCGCATTCAATCCACCCCTCTATCTAGGGTTAAGGTCTTCCTAAGCCAAATAACATTATAGAACTTACTTGTTGAAAATCCACAATGAATGAACACTTTGGTTCCAAAACAAAAGGACCACTAGGCCGGGTGCAAATGTGAGCCCCATCGTTAATCAGCTAGTTGTAATCTTTCAAATCCCCAGCCAAATGTGAATTACCATGGAAGAAAAAATTTAATTAATTTCATTATGTGACCCCAAAAACCTAGGCTTATTGGGTGCACCGAAGGGAAAACCATTTGCCAACTGGCACTTCTTCCATTGGTGGCATGAAACATCCCATATGCCAACCTCGAAAACAGTTATCACAAATCAACATAGTGGCAGTTCTTGAAGCTTGCTCACACAACATACATCGTAAGCCAACTAGAACCATGACTAAGAATGGGTCCATTTGGCCATCCACATTAAGAATTTGACATGGTGCACAATTGTGCACATGGTCTTTCCATGTCTAACCATCTTGGCCTTCCAACAACAACATTCCAAAAGGTAAAACCTTCCACACACATAGAATAACACATCTTATAATCACATCTAAAGTAGTCAATGTTATCTACTGCAAATAAACATAATCTCCTTGCTCAAACTTTTGAATCTAAAGCTAATAACCACCTCCATGTATAGTGGCATAACACGAATCTTTGATGTTAAGCAATTCCCAAATTTTCCATAGCCATGGGCTTAACATGTCAAAACAAGGTGGCTCGTTATTCACATGCTTGAATCTACACATTAAAATCAACCATGTTGATTATTGCCATCACATCTCATCAAATTGAGGCTAGTAACTTAGGCTCATGACCAAACAATAAGAAATATGGTGAAAAGGATGAAAGAGAAGCTTGCCAACTGAACTTATACCCCATAGTTAACCATGCTAGTTGTAAGCCCCAATCTTGGGTATGGCCTTTTTGAAAACCATACTTTTGTAACCCATGTTTCATCATCTACACCATTCATTTAACTAATTTGTTTACCTCAAGATGGTCTTGTGAAATCATGCAATGATCAATCAATGCTTTCTCACACAACTCTTGGAACTCCCAACGAAATTTTATACCTTGGTCAATGAAAAGTTCACTAAAGCCCCAAACCTATTAAATGCATATCCAAAAATGCATATGTTGTTCTTTCATTACTACAATCTGACAATGGAACCAATTCCAGCCACTTGGATAAATGTTCAATCATAACCAAAACATATCGGTTATGTTGAGGTGTCAAATTCAATGGGCCGAAAAATCCATACTCCATCAGTTACCAAGCCCCATAATTGGTAAAGTTGAAGGTGAAGTGTAGGTGCATTGAAAGATGTTTGAACTTGGTCACACACCATACACCTAAAAACAAATTATTGAACCTACAATTGCATCCTTTGCCATTAATATTGTGTCTGGAATAAACTATATGTCTATCGAATCTCAAAATGGCCCCACTCCTCATGAACATGCCTCACAAGCTCTCATGTTGTTTTGAACAAAACACAACCTTCATTTGTCCTCATTTATAGGAGGGAATTACCTTCCCATTTGAACCGCTTGGCCTTATGCACAACAGAATCCCTTTCTTTGAGTGTTAATCCAATTCATTTGCTTGTAAATATGCAATGACAAGTGCATCATCATAAATATCCAAGGCACCATTGCCTTTCGACTTATGTCCACATCATGGGGATCCCCATCTTTTACACTAGTTTGAGGTACATCCCAAGAACATCCCAATAAGGTACAAAGGTGTGCAGAGGCATGTTATCTTGGTATCGCCTCCAAATTTGAATCGCCATGCCAATGAGCCCCAATGGTAAACTCCTCGTTGGAACTTAGGTTCCGACTCAACCCATTGGCATTTCGACTAACCCTACCAAGCATGTGAATTATATCAAAATCATATTATTGTAAAATAAATTTTCATCTAACCAATTTACTTGTGAGTTGATTTGATTCCGTAAGGAATTTCAAAGGTTAGTGATCTGTAATCAAATTAAATGGGTTATCATAAAGATAACATCGGAATGATGAAACATATCAAACAAGGCACGCCCCTTCATATGAATTATATTTAGCCTTTGTTTTGTTGTTGGACCAACTGGCATATGCTAGCACAAACTTTCGACCATCATCATCAAGTTGGGTAATCACAACTCCCAACCTTAAAGTATTCCGATCAATGTGTAATTGAAACCATCATCCTCCAATGGGTCACCTTAGAATGGGGGCTGATGAAAGCCTAGTTTCAATTCCTGAAAGGCTTATTATTGTGGTTCATCCCAAATGAACTCATGGTCAATCTATGTAGTCATGTTGAAGGTTTGGTTATGTTACTGCAATCTTTCACAAACCTCCAATAATAATTACACAAGCCCATAAAAGTTTGTAACCAATTAACATCTATTGGTTGGGGAACCTATGAAATGACCTCAACCTTGGCCTTCTGAACCCCTAGTTCACTTGGATAAATCATGTGACCCAAGTATTTTATATGAGTATGAAAAAATCAACACTTGCTTAGATGAAGCTTAAGGTTATGTTCTTTAAATCTTCCAAACACATCTTGCAAATGGTGCATATGACCTCCTAGGGTTAAACTAAAAACAATGATGTCATCAATGTAGCATTTGGCAAAACCAAGACTTGCCAATTTGAATCGATCGTGGGAGTTATCGTTGCTTCCTTTCACCAGATCCTTCGGTTAATAAAGAAACGTTCAATCCATGAGCCTTTGAAAATTCTACAACGGCATTTTTCAAACCAAATGGCAAAAACTTCCATTGGTACAAACAATCCTTCCCATGGGGGTCAATTCCCCAAAATGTTAACTTGACCATATCACCCTCCCTCAATCGCAATTGATGGTAATAAGAACTTAAGCCCAAAGTATTAAAAACCTTGGCCTATCCAAGGGCATCAAAAATTTCCTTCGATAAGGGCATGGCGTGTTTAAACAAATATGTTTATTCATTAGACGATAATCCCCACACATGCAACATTCAGTCCAATTGCCAAAAATGTCCTTCTTGGCTTGCATCATTATTGTGGAAACATATTTGCCCCTAGATAATTCCACTCAACTAGCATCCAACAACTCAGTTATTCGAGCCTGAACCAAGGCTCTCTCCACCTCACTAAGCTTGTAAGGTCGCTTGAAAATTGGATTATCATCCTCCAATATGATTTGGACCTCTTGTCTCCTTAACTAACCCAATTATTTCAAATTGAAGATAAAACATCCAATGAAATATCGTATTATTTGTCGGGCTTCATGCACCTCACCTCCTATAGCTGTTGGGCCAATTCATGGGTCCCATATTTTTGCAATCACTTATACCTTGGGTTGGGATGATGGAACATCCCCAACACCCAAGGTTGAAGGCATGGCATATGCTCCCAATCTCCTTAATGGATTCAAATGTGAGTCTAAACTGAAAACAACGGAAGAGCAAGGTGTTGGGGCACGCTCCTTGGCTCGTAGCACTTTGGGGGTAGGGGCATGCTAAAATTCCGGGGTGGGACTTGAAAGAGTGACAAGCATCAACTACTCATACATGCCTACACAAAACCAAACACAAGGTGGTTAGTGCATAATTGGAACACTTTTGGTGCTAGGACGAACCAAAGGCAAACTCAAACTCACAAGATTCACCACGGCCCAAACTTGGGGGAAGCCACCACCTTCCCCCTTATAGTATACTTTGTGCCTGTCCACGAGGCCCACATCCAAATGGCATTTTGTCCTAAGACTCCCAAATGGGAGTCCCAAAATTCTCACATCTAGAACTGTCACAAGTTTGCGGGCCCATAACTTTGCATGCAGACCTCCGATGGAGATGAGGTTTAAAGCAAAGTTGTAGCCCTGGTCCAAATCTTTTCAATGGTATAATGCACGCCACCTGCACGCAAGGAAATAAGGGTGATTCTCGACTTTTAGTAGTTGGGAATCAAACTGCCAATTTGATTCCCAACCTTTCTTTTCGCCATAACTTGTCTTTTAGATGTCCAAATGGGTCATGTGAGCCAATTTTAAACATCTACGTTCGAGGATCTTTCCAATGATATAAAAAAAATTTCAATCCATTGAACTTTGACCTTTAAAATTGCTTTCTGAAAATTTGAGACTCCATTGGGACTCCAATTCTCAAAGTGGAAGCTCCCTTAGAAGTGTGAGGGTTCATTCCTTCACACTTTCCTACAATCCTAGGAGCATGTGGTGTGACTCCTAGGCTTCTTTCATGGCCCATAACCTTGCAAGCCCTTGCTTTGGTCATGAACCCAAGGCTAGGGTTGTGACACTATGATTGTTATGCAAAATGTAGAAAAGTGTCATCATGTTTTGGCGCCCCCACATCACAAATTTCCTCTTCCACACCCATAAATGTCCCTTAGCATCCTTGAACCCATAATTACAAAGGATGTGTTTGTCTTGTTATAACATCACCCCCCCGCCCCCCCCCCCTTGCACCACCGTAACTAACTTAACAAAAGGTGCAACAAGCGAAAGATGGGGTGGAGTGGGTGGGTGTGATTGGCCAAAATGTAACTCTTTTGCCAAAACCAAATTGAAAATCCATGTGAGGCAATTGAGATCCATAACTTGCCCCAAAATTCGCCTAGGGGCTCCTTGGGAAATGCCTTGCATAGCAATGGTGCCAGTGCAAAACCCCATGGCCCATCCCCTCTCATTTGCATTGGGTTCTCTCCAAAGTAGATGAATGGGAGTCCAAAATCATCCATGGCCCCAATTATAAATGCATGAGAATGTGAAAAACTCAAGAATGTTGGTAAGGTTATTCATGGAAGGCCAACCCTATTGACCATAGCCAAATGTGATTGGACATTATGACAAATTGTGCATGAGTGACATCCTAGATCCAGCATGTCATCCACCAAGCATGTGGGTGACCTAGGAATGAACTCATATGCTTGTTGGATCACTTCTAGTGGTGCTAAGTTAATCCACATCCATCGAAACCGATGAGTTTGTGAACTAATTGAAACAACATCCACTTGCATTGGCTCATTGATCCAAGCCCTAATTTGTTGCCATCTAGCCAAAATAGTTGGCCTAGAATCCCCCAATGGTGGGACATTCTCCAACAAATATGCACATGGGTGCATATGTGATTGTTGTAAATGTTACACAACACGAAATAATTCCCAAACTAAACTTAACATGGGATTAAAAAGTCTTTGGCCCATACATGCTTATGAAAGACATTGGCACAACCATGCGAAAATGACCAAATCAATTAGCCCAATCCTTGCCAAAT
Source organism: Sphagnum tenellum (assembly GCA_963921925.1). Lineage (NCBI taxonomy): Eukaryota > Viridiplantae > Streptophyta > Sphagnopsida > Sphagnales > Sphagnaceae > Sphagnum > Sphagnum tenellum. Next base: position 10,944,321 of record OY998147.1, on the reverse strand, counting down.
CTAGCACCCCTAGTGAGGTGATGTTGTTTGGTAAAAACATTGATAACCCTATATGGTCGATGTTGGTAACAAATGGGGATACCTTTGTTACAATATCATGACATGTCGCATGGAGGCTTGTCTGGCTTGTGGATCCTTTTCCATATAATGGTAACTCTAGACTAGGATGCCCAATTGTAGAACTGTAGCTCATCCATAACTAATGCTTCTAAACGGCTCAAGTAGGCATATCCCATCCTTGGGAATATCCCATTGAATAACCCTAATATCCAATGGGCTTAAACTTGGAGACCGATTACCAAGGTTCACAAGTGATTGTGGGCTTAATGATGGTAGAATGTGCCAAGCTTAATGAATATAATGATTGGCTAATGCCTAAGTTCATTCAATGTGCCCCATGGTGGCCTAGGATCCAATGGAGAAATTGAAATGATTATTATCCCTATGGCCTTAACACCACCAATTCACCATTTGGATGTGCATCTTGGTTATGGACATTGCCTTCCAACAACTTGAGTCCATGTGGAAGGCCTAAAAATCCACCCCACATAATTGACTTGTTAAATTTTCCTACTTGCCCCCAATGAATCTCATTAGTAATAAAGCCTTGTGGTAAACTCCTATTTGTTAGCCTAGATGATAGTATGCAATTTCCTCCCAAAAATCAATGATAACCCCTAGGGGGTACAACACCACACCTCCAACCAACACATCATAAAACATAACATGCACGACCACTGTTCAAGCCCGCATAGTAATGTAGTCTGGTAGCTTGTTGGGATTAACTTGGATCATAATTTGTTATTTGGTTAACCTTCATGATTTTTCTAACCCGCCCATGGATGTCAAAATGTGATATGGGCATGGGGTCAAAATTAACATTACTTAATCCAAGACCATCAACAACAACTTTGCCCAACATCAATCATCACAAACTTGCCCCCTCTTTGTATGAGTGTTTTTACAACACCTTAACAATATGTTCAACGTTCAATTTGATACAATCATTGATATGATGTTAAGGTGACATTGTAACAACATGTCTGGAAATGGCATTGATATAATATTAAAATGTTTGACATTTTATCAATATTAGTCCAATGAAAAAAATATGACCAAAATTGGCACAATACATTAATAAGTCATCAAATTGATGACTATATGTTGAATATTCAATACTGATATGGTAATTGATACAATATGTTGCTGGCATCATAACAATATGTATTGAGTTAACATTGGGGTTGTTTTGACATAATTTACATTTTTTCAACACACATTCAATGAACAAGATCTTATCAATGCTGAGACAACACAAATTGATTAGCTATTGAATTGTCATTGTTACAACCTTCATAAAGGTGAATTTTCAATGTTGTTGCATATCACATAAAATCAACACATTAAAAATGTTAAAACAATGGTAGTCATTGTCACAACATCAATATAATCTTATGAAATGCTGCAATATCAAATGGGCAAATAACAAACATTGATTCAAAATAAATCAAAACTAATAGATGTGAAGAAAAAAAATGTTATGACTAATAAAATTATTAAAAATGTTTTATTGTAATATTCGGGCTAATTTGGCACTAATTATATTATTATGTTCAGAAATGTTATCCCCTCAAAAAAAAATTAAATTTTTGATGAAATACTTGCACATTATTTGTGGAAATACTTTGAGTTTTTGTTTTTTTCTTTGTGGGGGTAAGGGGGAGTTTTCTGGGCAGGGGTGTTTTTTTTTTGGGGGGGGGGGGGGGGGGCAAGGTCGGAAGGGGGGGAAGGGCAGTCTGTTTTCAGACACTGGGCTGGTGGGCGGGCGTTGTTGCGGTTCCTTTGCATCTCTGTCTCTGTCTCTCTCTCGCTCGGTGACGACGACAAATTCTTCTTTCCTTTCCTCTGTGCAAAACATTTGTTCCAGATCTCTTATCGAGCTGAAATCCAAAAGATCAAATGAAGTGAGTGATTAAATCCGTGTTACATCATTATATGACTGGAGATTGCAAGATTTTATCAGTTTTTGTTGCTGAAGTTTCCGTCGCATTATTAAAAGAGTGTAAATGTTATGTCATTACTTGCTCTAGATCTCGATCGCCTCCTCGGTCCCGTCTTCTGAAATACAATGCAGTTGTTGAAAATCGATGCCGCAACATAACAATGGCAGTGCATTAGATCTTTTCGGAGGTTTTGCTGCCGAGTTTTTTCTTCAGCAGCCGTGAGAATAGTAAATGCGGAGACGAGGTCGATACCAAAGTATTTTTGGCATATCTGTGAAGGTTTTGTTTTGGTTTTTTTTACCCTGCTCTTTTTTCCGTTAGAGATGGAGATTGCAAGTCTGGACAGATCACATTTCGACAACTGCAGGAGAATTATGTCGACAAGACAACAGTCAAGAGGGAAATCAACTCCTTGGAGAATCTCTAGTTCTTCCAGCATTGTCGATTTGCAATCAGGAGATGGACTCCTTCTTCAGCTACTAGAACTACTGTTATGTGAAGTCCATGCAGTTTGTGGAAGTCTTCTGCATTGATGTTTCTTTTTGTTCGCCACTGGTTCTGAAGAAAAAGCAGCAGAAGAAGATCTAGTTCGTTTTTAAGGGTTGGAAGAAGCTTGTACATTCGTGGTTCTTCCTGGCAAAACAGATTTCAGGAGTTGGTGTGAAAAAAAATGTGTGCACGAAAGCAACAAGATGGTGAGACGCACAAGGTTCTCGAAGGGCAAGAAGTGGCAATTTGCAGTGAAGCAGCAGCAGCAGAATGATGATGGTGATGATGTCGCAATGAGCACTAATGATTCTCATTTTGTCTTTTGCAACCGACCTGTGTTCAATGCTCAGTTCAGGTATGTGCATTGTGTTCTTTTCCTCCTTCTCTCTCTTCTTATTCTTCTTCAGTTTCATTTGCTAGAAGAAACTTCGGTTTTGCATTCACCATCATCCTTGATGCAACACACACATAACTTTCTTCTCTTCCTCCTCCTTTGAAACCATCTCTGAACTGAATGCTGCATTTTTTCCCCCTCCAAGATTCCTCAACAAGCTGTGACATTACATCTGATTCTGTGGAAATATACTACTATGGAGATTATCTTCCAACTGAACAAGCCACCCTGTAAAGAGATGTGATGCTCTGTGAGCTTTTGTGCCTGAAGAATGTGAAGAAGTTCAATTACCAAACTGGAATTGTCTCCCTGATGAGTTTGCAGATCACTTTTTCTTTAGGGATTGGTTTGTATACAAGGTGATATGCACCAAGACCCAAGCTTTTATCAGAGAAAACCTGGTATTGTTCTAGAATTTTCAGTAATATGCCATGAAGCTGATGTGGAAATGGCAGGTATGTGACAAACATGACATCAACAAGGAAGTATTCATGGTGGAGCTTTTTGCCACGATCATTGTTTGAGCAATACCAACAAGCAGCGTACTGGTATTTCACAGCCATGGCAGCTCTGTCACTGGCTCCCTTTAGCCCTTATAATCGTTTCAGTGTGCGGCTGCCTCTTGCATTTGTGTTGATACTCGGCATTCTGCGGGAGCTTTGGGAAGATTTACGTTGCTACCGAGGAGATAATCTGGTAAATTCTCGTCCAATTCTTCTTCATGATGGTGAGGGTCATTTGCTAGAGAAGCAATGGAAGCATTTATGTGTTGGTGACATCGTGAAAGTGATGGATGGGGATTATTTTCCAGCAGATTTGTTGCTACTTTCCTCCACTGGACCTGAAGGGATCTGTTATGTGGAGACCATGAATATGGATGGTGAAACCAATCTGAAGGTGAAAAAACTAACTCGTTTTATCATCTATGGCTTACATGATTGTTTTATTTTTTTGTTGATTGAGAGATAAGAAATTTTGTATTTTGTACTGCTTATTAGGAATTTAGACTATATCTCTTGAGTGCCAGCCAACATCATGACTGAGTCCTTTCCTTGTTGCTGCAATGCAACACAAACTCAGAGAAACTAATCAACATATGGTGATGACTGGCTTCATATTTCATATTTCATATTTCTTGCTTGTACATACAACACTAAGAATGGAATTTGATGTCATCAAAACTTAGCGCCATTCATTCATGTCAATCAAGAAGCACTACAGGTCAGACACCACTGAAACATGATCAAGATTGTGATATTACATGATTTTCCACAATCTAATTTTTCAAGTTTCCAATTCTTCTACAACCCATTGTCCAGACTTTAATGTGATTTGAAGTCTACTGTATGAGATTACTCAGGATCAATGTAAATTGATTTCTGCCATAAAATTGATCTCGGACTTCAATGAGATTTTGATTTTGTATGCAGGCCCAGATTCAAAGTCTGCAACAGCAACAACAACATAATTCTACTTTGCTACCAACCCAAATGGTGTCAATGCCACAGCAGCAGCCACCATTGGGTGTGGTGACAAGTCCGCAGGCCCTTTCCCCAGCTTCAACACCACCAATCCCACCTCAAAACTTGCAGTTGCTCACAGTAGTTGCCAAGCAGTACTGGGATTATGCAATCTTTGCCATGGTGCTTTGGCAAGAGCAAAATAACACATTTTGGGAGACCATGTTGTTTGTCTGCACCAACACATTTTGTTTTGCTTTTATTTATTGTACACTACAGAACTTAGCTGATTTCTAGAACTCTCAGGAATGTTCTCCTTTTGTTTCTTCATAAGGTCCTGCATCACCTTCAACATGTGCAATTACACACTTATTTGGAGTGCACAGAGAAACTAATCAATATATGGTGATGATTGGGTTGTTGTGGACAGAGTAGGAGTGAAGTCAGCACCCGTTGTAGTGTTTGTGAAGGACCCCGGCCTGGAACCTGTCATTTATCATGGCATGAATTGCCTACCTTCTCTTCCACTTCTGATACTATGATCTTCCTTCAAGAAAAACAGCAATAGCCTTAGATGCTCTACTCAGTCATCTCGAGGTCAACATTTCATCATCTCCTTTGTATTGTGTAACTGCTTCTTTTTGCGATCTTGTGATCCAAAACTATGACAGTTTAAGAAGTTGTCACAATTCTTGCAACCAATGGCGCATATGGAATATCTAAATGCTTTTGTTGTGGTGTGCCTATAACACATTTACAACATCGTAATAAACATGAATACAATATTGATTCACTATTGAATATCCAATTCGCAACTGTGTTGTTATAACATTACATCACCTACCTTCAACAACACACAAACAATACAAATACAATGTTGGGAAAATATGATTATAACATAGATACAATAAATAAACAACAAGAATACAACATTGAGTCAATATTGAATATATAGTTTGTAGCTATGTTGTTGTAACATTGCATCCCTTATGTTCAACAAAGCACGTGCAATGCAAATACGATGTTGAAAAATATGAGTACAACATAAATACAAAATATAGACAACATGAATACAATATAGAATCAATACAACAATAGAGTTTGTAACCATATTGTAACAACATTGTATCATTTACAACTAAAAATGCATATCCAATATAATCATAATACTAATGCAATATCATTACAATATGGACATAATGTGAATACAACATGGCAAACAACATAAATACAATGCAAATATGATGCTACATCAATTATCATTGAAACAATACCAAAATCAAATCAATACAATCTAAATTGTTTCAATGCCTATTTTACACGAACAAAGCACTAAACCTTGGACATCTTGTAAAAGTATTGTGAAAGCACTTAAATAGCACTAATACAAAGGGGTCCCCACTTTGTGATGATGGTTGAACACCAAAATCCAACAACACCCTAAAGGGTTAGTACCATCGTGCCAATGCCCCTTTCAACTGAACCATTCCTTCCTCATTATCCACAACCACAACCCTAGGAATAACATTGGTTCAATCAATAGTTGGTCGTGTGGAAAGCCATGAAGTTTGGCCACAACCACATGCCAAGATTCATGTTGAACCTTGGACACCTCCATGTAGTTAACTTTAAAAACTAAATGGGGAACTGCATGAGGCACAAAAATGTCCTTTAACCTAACCATCACCTTTGGTATTCCATCATTCGCACATAATGTGACCACCAAAAAAAACATGGTTGTTGGTTGAATTGTTGAAATGGCCGATATCTCAATAGAAAATAATGGTGCTTAACACACTGCTTTGGCCACCCCTATCAAACTTGTGGGTGCCTTGGACCTAGGAATAGAATTACACATTTTCCTTGACATTCCACCCAAAGTTAATGCCCTGATGGGATTCAAAATGGTTTTACTAGCACAAATGATTATGGGATCCACATTTAGTATTGAACCTCACCGCTCTAGAGATCTAATCTTTCATCAACACTTCGTGGTTCTAGCACTCGCCTATTAATCTTTATGATTGGCCTTGTCATAATTCTAGGTGAAGTGTGAAGCAATGATTGACATCATGCCCATATGCATGATAATGGGAACATGGTTGGCTAGGTTTAGGGTTGGAAGTTGTGGCTTGTGGTGGATTGGGATAGTCCTTCTTGTGAGGGCCATGACCACACCTCCAATGTTTGTCTTCTCCACCTTGTTCAACTAAATAGGATGTGGAACCACCACCTAAATTTGGTTTGGCCCCCTTGGCCTTGGGTGGTGCAACTTGGTGGGTTGACTTTGTAATTAAGAGACCAATATAGTCACCACTCCTCAATTTGAATCTCATGGGCACATCTGAATTCATGATACATCCATAAGCGGCCCCTCCAAATGTTGAAACAAACCCTTCCATGTCACAAAAGTTGTGAACAGATGGGGATTATGCATTTGTTGCATATCACATCATTTGTCAAACTCTTGGATGAAATCATCTAATCAATGGTGCCAATTGCCCCCAAATATCGACGAATTCCATACATCTCCCCCATGTCCCACAACAATGGTGGGGTGCCAAACCTTGGAAAAAAATATGTTTCATAATTTTAAAAATCTCCCCTAGACGATGATGAAGGTGGTGTGGGTGATTTGAACCACACCCCTTGCTTGGTGAAACCACTAATAACAATGTCCATGACCCTTGAATCTTTTGTTACCTATGTGATGAACACTAAACCCTAACTTGGGTATCCCCCTTAAAATCTAATCACAAAAATATGATACATTCGCAATGGTTCAAACTAAATCTACAAGGATGTTGAACTTGTTGCGACTTAACTAGACCCTAGCAACATGAACCCAAGGTTGTTGCACATGTATGGTTAGGGCACTTACACACACAAAAACATTTCGTAGGGCCAACAAACTAAAGCACACTATAAACATAACAAGGTGGCCTACTAATCATCAACCAAGTCTCACCACAACAACAAGCAATGGGACATCCCAATAATCAAATCCAGACATATCCACAACTATGCCTCCCAATACAACTTAAACTTTGATTAAACCTCATCAACATGTCCAAGGAAACCGCAAGTCAAATAGGACCTATTTAGTGATCAAGATTGGGTGGTAGCCTTGTCCCATGCCCAACCATTAACCACACTAATCACAACCCCTAACTTCACTACGGTAATCATGGCACATGTGGGAAGGCACATAGCCTTTCACTTGAAGTTTCACATTAAACAATAAGCATGAACTACTAAGAGGTCAAACCCAAACAAAGAATTGACAAACCTAGTTAATTAAAAAAATTGATCCTAAATATATTAACTAGAAAGTCATCTTACACAAGGTTATGAGCACTTTAATTCATAGCCCATTCACAAATCAAACAAGGTAACAACAACAAATCAACATTTTGTTAAGCACCCAATTGAGCAAAGCCCAATATTTATTACTTTGATTTGATTTTGTAATTATGGAGCTGAAAGAAGACCAACATGCTTGTCTTCAAAACATTTTATTGCAATTGGACATTTTTCAAATTTGTCTCTTTGTGCCTCAATTGGGTCTCCATCATGTCACTACCCCATGGCTATTAGCATCAACCTTTTCACATTGTGTCAATCACATTAATTTTGATATCGACATAACCTAATGTCACATCAATTAAAGGTCAACCTAGGTCAAACAATTGATTTTATAAAGCTAACAAAATTATCCCAACGATAATTAAAATTCAATCACCGCGTAATTTTGGGGGACAAGGATGATTAATTAGACTTGAGTCCCAATCCATGTGATGACCTAAATTCAATTGCAAAAAAATCCAAACTATCAAGATGTTGTAATTAAAATTCCATCACCATATTGATAATCAAGATTTTTTTTTCAAGTTTCATATTATTTATTTATTTATTTAACTTTATTTTGTGACTGAAATTTAGTCATCACATCTTAACAACCCAATTTTTTTTTTGCTTAAACTAAAATCCAATCCCCACAAGATTGTGACCAAGGTGGATTTGGTTTAAATCCCACCCTAATTCATGTGATGACCAAATTTTTGTTGTGAAATATTATTATTATTATTATTTTTGAAATATTAACTTATCCATGGATCTCATAACAATGTTCATCCAACCATAAATAACATGGAAGACCCATGGATAAATATATTAAATGGGTAATATTTCAATTGAATCTTTTTCAAATGCGAGGTGTTGTCTATATGTTTATATAATTGACAAAATATGTTTTTAATTGTTGTGAAAAATACCAATGTAGGTGGAAAATTACTCAATTATCATTCGTTAATCAATGCAAGAAATATTGGATCAAATATGCCCAATTTTTATATACATTTTCAATTAAAACCCAAACAATCATAATTCATAGTTGCATTTACAAATATTTCTTTGGTTTCACCAATATTGTAATTGCATATGTGTCTATCCAAATTTGAAACTACGATGACACATAAGACTAATACTTGCATTGTTTCAAACTTAGTTGGTTTGAACAACAATTGCATAATAGTCACAAAAACATGGTTCAAATGGAGAAGACTTCTTATAGTGTTTCTAATTCCCGACCATGATTCATACCCTTTTCATAGTCTACCACACTCCTCACCATTACAGTAAACTCTCTCTAAACTAACACTGTGTAAACTAATATTTTCTCTAAATTAATATGCAGGCACAGACCCGTGGTGGGCTTCATACTTAATCTAATAATTCTCCATAAACTGATATTCAATATTTTTTCCCGATCCCATAGCATCATACATATGGCACCCAAAAAACGATGAAATCAGAGGAAACACCTTCGAAAGTATAGAGTTAAATGCGCTGGAAAAAGCTATCAATATTCCTTTTGACACACTCCCAACTCCTTAAAGGACTCAAATGCGAGTCCAAGTGAAAGATAGTAGAAGGAGGAGGAGTCGGGACACACTCCCTAACTCACAACACTTTGAGGGGTAGAGGGGCGTGTTGGAGCTTCGGGATGGGACTAGGAAGAGTTGATAAGCTTATTCACTCACACGGGCCTGCACACAACCCACATAAAGTGGTTAGTGCGTAATTGGAGCACCTTTGGTGCTAGGACGAGCCACGGGCAACACGGACACACAAGACTCACCACGGCCCGGACTTGGGGGAAGCCACGACCTTCCCCTTTATAGTATACTCTGGACCTCTCCACGGGGCCCACATCCAAATGACTTTTCTCTATTGGGACTCCCGCGGGGGAGTCCCGAAATCCCGCCAGCCGGGACTCCCGCAACTTTGGAGCCCATAACTTTGCGAGCAGACCTCGGATCGAAGTGCAGTCTAAAGCAAAGTTGTAGCTCTCGTCGAGAGCTTTCCAAAAATATGTGGCACGTTGTCTATAGCTGAATAAATTGGGTCGATTCCTGACTTTTTTTGGTTAGGAGTCAAACTGACAGTTTGACTCCCGACCCTTCTTTTGGCCATAACTTGTGTTTCAGATGTCCAAATGAGCAATGTGAGCCCATTTTAGACATCTATGTTTCAAGAGGTTTTTATTCATACAAAGAACGCCATAAAAATTTGAGTTTTGATCCCTCAAATTGCTCTCTGAAATTTTGGGAGTCCACCAGGACTCCATTTCCCAAAGTGGGAGTTGCCTTGGGAGTGTGAGGGTTCATTCCTTCACACTTTCCTACATTCCCGGGAGTATGTGATGTGACTCTCGGGCTTCCTCTTGGCCCGCACCCTTGCAACCCCTTTGCCTTGGTCGCGAACCCAAAGCTAAGGTTGCGACACCTTTGTATCAATTGTTTTGTCCTGATCATACTCACACTGTCCTTCATCTTCTGTGAGGCGGCAACGAATGGAATACCTAAGTTGTCTTGCTGCATCCAAAACCTCTCCAGTATCTCAACCATTCTGTAGGTTTCGGCAGCACTCACTACAGGGAGCTCCTGGTTGTCATCTGCTTCATCGTCGTTGACTTTCTGCCAAGATTTCTACCACTAATTTCATATGGTCTTCTATGTGCTTTTTTGATCCTCCACCAAGCTCCACAAGGTCTCGTTACCTTCCCCAATGATCCATGACCTACTAACCTCCATGACCTTCCATGCTGCTCTGGCAGGTTTCGGAATGATTTTTGTTACCCCCCATATACTTTGTGTAAACTAATATCTTCCATAAACTAATATCTTCCGGCCGAAACCAAGGATATTAGTTTAGAGAGAGTTTACTGTAGTTGTTACTTGTGGTTTCAACCTATGTTTTTTCCCCCATTGAAATGGGTTGGATTCTAATTCATAATTCAATATGGGTGACCCTATTGGAAAGCAATGATGAAATCCCTCATACACAACCAATGTTGTGTGGGTACATCATCTACACAAATATAATTATTGGGTACAAGTTTGGCGTATTATTTACCTTACTTCTTCTTTTTCAAAATCAATATACCTTAATCAAATGCATATACCAGGGTATATAAATTCGGAAAAATATATTCCTTTTGGAAATATCTCAAAAATACCCATACTTGAAGTTGCATATGTTCTCAAACCCAAGTAATCTTGTTAGGGTAAATCTCACTTAAACTTTAAAATTGTCATCTTTGTTATGTGTGATTGTAGTATAAGGTGTCCAATATTGAGAAAGAGTGTCTTTTGACGACTTTGGGAATGCTGAAGCAAATTTTTTAGATCAAATTGAAGAGGAATTTAAAGACCAACTATATCACTATGTTGAGCTTATTGGTATGGCATAATTTGATTATTAAATTTGCATTTATGTTTAGTAAGGCAAATGGCATGTTATCCAATTTTATCTCAATGGCCTCCCATTTTATGTATGTTTAAGGATAAAACATTGAATATTTTTATGCAGTTTTATTATTGTAATTTGACATCACACATGTGCATTGTTTCATTAGATTTAAGCCTATGCAAGTTGTTTAAATAAATTCCAAAATGTGAAAATCTATATCAATTTATTAAATAATATGAAATTATTTAAAATGTTTATCACTTTTAAAAACGTTAACTAGGGGTATATGATAAGGGGTACTTGGAACCTACCCATCTACCCAAAATTATAAATTTTATTTACCCAAACCTTACCTTAATAGGTTAAAAAAATATAATATACTTTTACTTATTAAATAAATAAATTGAAATTTTGTATATACCCTTACTTTAGGATATATTAAAATAATATATCCGCACAACACCATACACAACCTTACCCAATTCCAAGAAATGGTAAAAAGTCAAATTTGGACCACAAATTGGACAACCTTTGTGACCCTAACATACACATCCTACCACAAGCCCACATGTAGAGCAATCATGGATTGTCCACATTATAATTGTTCTTAAGGTAAATTGTCTTTGCCCTTTAACCTTCACTACATCATGTGCTACAACCCCCTCCACAACACTTGTAGCTCTTTTATTAAAGGTGTCATGTACACATCTATGTTATGCATTTCACAAACTCCTTGCCAAAGATTATCAAGGCTAACGTTACAAACAAATTTGGTCACAAGCTATGGTGGGAGATTATAAATGAAAATAAAAACTAGCCAAGTAGATCAACTATAACTTTTTTCACCAAAAGGGTTAACCCAATTTGTAACAAGTCCTAAAACCTTACATTACAAAGTTCAACTACAAACTCTCACCACATCACATCAATGTGTGCCCAAGTTTTGTTATTAACCACACATTTAACCAATCCATTAATACTTCTATTACCACTATGCCACACCATGAGACAACAATTGCCTTGCCTTCTTGGGTTTTGGTTCATTTTTGCACCTTCCCCAACAATTTGGGTTTGTATATCCCTAATGGTTTGTTGTCTTCCCCATCTTCGAAAGCTAAATCCCCTAAATCTAATTCATGGGCCACGTACAACAAGAACCTTTAATTTCTTGGATCTAGGTGCCTCCTAGTCCCGAAGCCCAAAAAGGCATTTGAATATAGGTTTTGTAGAAATTTTAAACTCTTTTTTTTGGCATGGTTTGTTTTTGTTACCTTTGAAATCTTCAAGTGCCTTGGTTGTGTTTATTGTTTTGTCTTTGCATGGGGTGCCTTTACTTGCATTCACCTTTTTCTTAATGAGGTTGATGAGGATTCTCTAAGGAATTGTCACCTTGGTTTGGCTACTATTGACTCTCTATGGCTTTATAATGATTACACTTGGGTTGCCCTTTCTTTTCTGTTGCACCTTGTCCTTAGTTCGGGTGTTAATCCTTGCTTCTAGCATTTTCCCTTGCTTGGAGTGCATGCGCTTGCTCTTGGTGGGTTTTCCCTAGTTGGGGCCCCCTTTTTTGCCATAATTAAAGCCTACTTAGGTGTGATAGGTTCACACCTTTTTGTTGCATCGAATTTGATTAAGGTTTCTTTTGCATGTTTTTGGTGTTTTCAATGTGATTGGGGTGGCATTTTATTTAGCAAACAAACTTACATTAATCCATGTGATAAATTCAATGAAACATGAAATTTACATGACTTTTTATAGAACCTTATAATGATTAGATGATAGTTTTATTCAAGTTTGTTTAGTTTTGTAAGCTTTTTACAATAATTAAACCCACAACTACAACCTAAAAGCATCACAAAACAATAAACACAAGAGATTGATTAACATTTTTACCCAATACATGTTGTTTGGCCATCGGTAGACCTTTTCATTTGCACTAAAGGTTTTGAGGGTAGGTTTAATAAGACTTTTACCCATCCTCTATGTCAAAGATACTAGAAATATCTCCTTTAGGGTGGGCCATTGTTATTGAGTTGATAGAGGATTTGCACATTTGATCAAAAGATAAGCTTAATCCATGACCTCCACCCATGTTTCATTGTATGTTGCCATCCTTAATGTGTCTTGTTTTATATTATCCTCTAATAAACTTTGCACTCTTTCCCATTTTCACTCATAAACACATAGGAATCAATTTGACAAAAAATATTTATTGGCACCAACTTGGATGATAGACTTTTACACATTCCCCACATGTTAAAGCACATGAACAAAGTAGTCAAAGACTAGTTACTTGATTTGATGACAAGTTTTCCCTAATACAATGTGTTACAAAGATCTTACCAAACAAGTTGTTAGCAACTTTCAAATCATGATAAATAAATAAGTAAGAAATTAGTGAATAATGGATTTTGGATCACATACTAGCTTGGTGATTGGCATGTTTTCTTGTTTGGCTTTCAATAGGGCCTCCTCTTTGATTGCTAGGTCTATTTGGGCTTCCTTTTGAACTTTCTTCGTATCATCCAATTTAACTTCATGCCCAACAACTTGATGGATGCAAAACTTTGATCCACCTTCAAAGATTTGATCTTGGACTTACAACTAGTAGAAGTTCCCTCTTTAAAGCAAATAGCTTAAGAACCTTCATGACATCCTTAGATGTCACCCCAATGGGACAATTTGTAATGGATTAAACAAAGGTTCAATGTTGTCATCACGAGGAGCAACACTAATTCCATAATCAAAACCAACTAGCACTAATTGGAATCAATTGTGATCTTCATTAGGATTAATTCTCATGCACCACTACCATCCAAGGAATTTATTGTATGATCGTTTTTATCATCAATAGCCACCAACCTTTACTTCAACCTATGTGCTTACTTTTTTTATGTGGATTCTGTTTCCTTTGCCCAAGTGATTTCACAACCTTTTTGTTTGGGCAATGAAACCATGTACATTCCATGGGGGAGTTTTGTAATTGGTGATAATAGTTGTTCCAAAAAACTTCCAATAAATATCTTCCATTGCCACCTTGGCTTTCAATTTCAAACCACGGAATTGAATGTTAATTTTTTAAAAACCTTTAAACAAATAATACAAGCTTCTATACCAACATGTTCATTCTCCAAGTCATTTTTTGGATCTAATCCAATATTACCCAATTATCAAACAATAGAAAGTTTAAGATCTTGATTTTTATGTCCACCAACGGCCAATTTGCCATTGGGACCTCTTTTCACAACTTTTCATGCTTGGATTCCTCACACATGATTGCCCCAAAAGAACACAAACAAAACATTGTAGTTGTCACTAAAAGTAGACATGACCACACAAATGTCACAAACTTCCTATCATTCTTGACATAATTTTTGAATGTTTAAAATCAAAATTATTTGTGTTTCTCTAGCACCCTAGATGTTTACACATGAATCACACGTTGTCACAATTTACCCAATGATTAAGCCAAGTACTTGTTGGTCCTTCCAAACCACTAACCTTGCTTACATAATATAGGGTTTTCAAACACCCTCGATGGTTGGAAAAGACATAGTAAAAAAAGGGGACGACTTTTAAGCATGAAATTCAAAAGTTCAATTGGGTGGCCATTGAATCAAATGTATTTCAAATCAAAAGGAAAATTAGACCATGTAACATTAACATTTAGGCTAAACTCTATGATTGTAAAATAAAAAGGATAGATAATTGGACATAAATCATGACATGTTCTTTATGTGCAATGTGTTTCAATGTTCTAAATCAAATGTTGTCCTTGTTGTTCAAGCATCCAACCTACCATCCAAACCATTCAATATTTAAACACTAATGAAATCAAAGTGATAGTGCATAAGTTAAAATACTTTTTTTTTGCCAAAAGCACATGGAAATCTAGGAAACATTTAATAAAACTTTAAATAGAAAGTTTGATTTTTATTGCAAACACATACCAAGACTAACACTAGTTACCAAAAGTTGAAGACAAGGGGGAAGAATGGAAACATAAGACCAATAAGTGACCTCCTTTCCAAGTTGAGAACGCATTGAAGACAATGGAAACCTCAATGAAAAAAATGCCAACAATGTTCTACCAACCACCCAATTCATTACACTAATGTGTCCCAATTCATTTTGTAAATCACTAGATTTTGAGTGAAATTGTACAAATTTACCATGCGAAAATGACCAACCCTCTAGTGAACAAGGATTAGTTGTTATGGACAAGTGAATTCATTAATAGTTAATTCACTAGGTTAGCCTCCTAATTCATAGCTAGTATAGGCTAGGGAACCTACAATATATTAAACATTTAACCACCTAAGGTTGAGAACCTACCATAGGCTAGGTTAAGCACCTAGGAACCTAAGAACTAGATCGTAGGCTAAACACCTAAGAACTATACCATAGGCTAGACACCTAAAAACTTAGGCTAACATAGACCACCTAGCTCACCAACTTAGGGTGAAAATGTGAAGGTTTGAACCCCTCACTTCCCCTCACCTCCATGCTTAAAGAGTAAATTTTTAACCATCAATTCATTATTTAAATAAATTAAATGATTTGTCACCACATATTCTAGTTCATGTTTTTTACTTGAGCTATGTGAAGGCTACCATAGGCCTTAGTTTTTATGTTAACCATAAGTTATTCCTAAACTATAATAGTCCAAAGTTATTTTACCCTTATTTGAAGTTATATAATACTATTATACCTTAAACCATTCTTGATTATTCCACACTTGGTTATTTTAGGCTATTGTACCCTAAGTTATTTTAAGTTATTTAAGGTTATTTCACCTTAGGCCATTTTCAACTATTCTAGATTATTCCATTTTATTTTTAATTATTCTAAAATGATTCATTTTAGGTTATATTAAGCTAGTTCACTATAGGTTATTTTAGCTTTTTCTTGGTTTTTCTAGGCTATTCCCACTAGAAGAAAAATGGTTTTAAGACTAGTCTATGCAACTATTATTTAGTCACTTAATCATATGTAATTAAAAATCCTATAGACACCTTGGACAAATCGCATTCATCCTTAGTTGCAAATGATGAATGAAGTCAAAGTCAACATATATGATTTCATCCATATGCAAAACGTATGGTTTATGGAACTACCATGTAACTAACATGTGATTAAATTGGTTGGACTTGACATTGTGCCATGTGTATTTAACTAATAACAAATGTCAATATGATAGTGGCACCAATACTAAAAAGTGGAAATGCAATTCATTGGTCTCGGTTCATTATACTGGTGAATTCACTACATCTCCATTAAGTCATGTTCATTACAACCAATGAATTCATTCAAAATCTTGTGAAATCATTTGGTGTAATTACTGTTAACATTGAGAAACAATAAACTTTCAAGCACCAAATGAGATTTTTTGGATAGAACTCCCATAACGATAAAAATATCTAAGATTATAGAAAAATTCCACAATAATCATTTATGAGGTATAATTGTTATATTGGTTCCAACAAAATTAAAAAAAACACAAGAAGTAGGTGTGGTCATACCTCTTATGAATGTTTTAAAAAATTTGACCATCACTTTCATCGTGAATAACTAAAAGTGGAGAGTTGCCATGACTCACCCACTAATGTCATTAATTGGCACTTAGCAGTGGGTACAATTAAACATATAATTAACTATGCAAAAATTGAAGTAAATTATTAAAACAAATACATTCGATTTGTGTTTTGAGTTTTTGTCACATTTTATAAAAGCAATGTGGAAGATGCAATCATTATGTACAAATCTATGTTTCTGTCACAAGTCCCAAAAGTAAGGGGGAGAAACTCTGTCATGACATGTACAAAACTGGGAATTTGTCACAAATATCATGATCAATGGGAAGAAAATTATCATGATGTAATTTCATCAACTCACAACATGTAAGGAAATATTTGAAAAGGTTGAAATGCATTGAAATCCCTAGAATAAAATCAAGACTTGGTCAAAATTTTGATATTTGTTTGAAACTATAACTTCATGGGAAAATAACTTGAAAAGTTCTTTATGACCAACAACTTGACTTTTGAGTCTCAACAATGTTTGTAGATTTGTCAATAAGTGCCATCCCAACAAGTTGTTGTGCAAGTTGAACTTTAGGCAAGCTTCTTCCTACTTCACATGCACATGTATATTACTATAAATTAATAATACACACAAAAATGATAATGAATTTGCAGGTAACCAAGGTGAAGTTATCATTGAAAGAATTGGACAATGGTTTCCATGAAAATTAATCCATTTTCATTTGCATATGACATTCCTTCCTACAAGTCCAATTCTTTTACTATTAACAAATATGTTTGTTTCTCAACAATTGAAATTATCATAAACATCATGTCAAATTAAGTCTGGCAAGTCCCCAATAGTCTAAGTTTTCCTTATATAAATAGACCACAATGTTGTATAAACATCCTATTAGTTACACATAAAATTAGGTGGTGGATGGTGCACTACCAACACAAATAACTTTGAATCATAATGTCATGGTATATACTAAAACCACAAGAATAACCTCCACTCATTAGTGGCGAACAAAGGATTCATGCACAAATAAACCATTCCAACAATCAAGAGTTTATTAATTTCCCTAAATTGGAACCATAAAAGAGTTGAATCTTACAATTAGTTAAAACAAAAAATTGTTTCTTTGAAAAAAACCCAACTTTCCAAACAGTCATGCATTTTGCCAACTCCTGATAAAAAGTCATGTCATGTGACAATACCTATTGACTAGTGTCCATATGCCATCTTTTGCCTCCTTTAATGCACAACATAAAATAACAAAACATTAGGTACAATAGAGTAAAACAATTTTACGGACTAGAAACATCCAAAACAACACAAATCTCCTAAGAATTCTACAATAATGCATTCCTTCTCAATGATGGTGCTGTAATAAAAGAAGCATTATTATTGCACTCACATTTATTCAACCATTACTCATTGAAAAGACCCACCCAATTTGATACTTCATGCATGTTATGGTTCCAACACACACACAATGCCATCTATCCCTATACAAATCAAAGTTTAAATCACTTAAACAATTAGCAACAATAAACCCCCAAATGTTTTATAACAATAGTCAAAGATTGAGTGTGATCCATTGAATTATGAAACTTGTAATCCACAAAATTGCAAAAGAAGATGGCTTGATCCACATGCAACAATGGACTCTATTGACTTATTATTCCTATGAACCAAATTAAAAATCAACTATGTGGGACAATTGCTTCCTCTTACTAGACTTGAAAGACTAGATAACCTATTAGTTTCAATTCACTAGACATTGATCTCATGCAATACACTCATCACCATTATGATGTCCCTATAAAATCTTCAACATGACATTATCATTATCGTCATGGCAATCCACAACTTGCCATAACTATACATTTTAAAAACTAATTTGAAAAGGCATTCATCTTAATAAATATTTTGCTAATAGACTTCATCAGCCAACAACACTAACCTTTCTTTGATACATAATGAGACAAAAGGAAATGTGAAAATCCTTATCACATGTACAAAAAATACTAGTTGTCGCAACCTTAGTTTAGGTTCGTGACCAAAGCAAAGGGGTTGCAAAGGTGCAGGCCAAGAGGAAGCCCAGGAGTCACATCACATACTCCCGAGAATGTAAGAAAATGTAACGGAGTGAACCCTCAGACTCCCAAAGCAACTCCCACTTTGGGAAATGGAGTCCAAATGGACTCTTGAAACTTCAGAGAACAATTTGAAAGGTCAAACTCAATGGCTTGTGGCATTCTTTATATCATTGGAAAGCTCTTGGAACTTAGATGTTTAAAATGGGCTCGCATTGCTCATTTGAACATCTGAAACACAAGTTATAGCCAAAAGAAGGGTTGGGTCAAGAATCGACCCAATTTACTTTTCTGCAGACAATGTGTGACATATCGTTGGAAAGCTCTCGAAGAGAGCTTCAACTTTGCTTTAGATCGCACCTCGATCCGAGGTCTGCTCGCAAAGTTATGGGGCTCCAAAGTCGCGGGAGTCTCGGCTGGCACGATTTCAGGATTCCCACTCAGGAGTCTCGGGAGAGAAGAACCATTTAGATGTAGGCCCCGTGGAGAGGTGCAGAATATAATATAAGGGGGAAGGTGGTAGCTTCTCCCAAGTCTGGGCCGTGGTGAGTCTTGTGTGTCCGTGTTGCCCGTGAGTCATCCTAGCATCAAGGGTGTTCCAACTATGCATTAACCACCTTGTGTGGGTTATGTACAGGCCCGTGTGAGTGAGTGAAGCTTGTCAACTCTTCGTAGTCCCATCCCAAAACTCCAACACGCCCCTCTACCCTTCAAAGTGTTGTGAGCTAAAGAGCGTGCCCCGACTCCTCCCCCTTCCGTTGTTTTGTACTTGGATTCACTTTTGAGTCTTGCAAGGAGTTGGGAATGCGTCACTAGTTGTAATTTCAAAGAAACTTACATATGAGCATTTTTGTCATAACATTAGAAGAAATCTTGTATTATGCAACCATTCAATTTGCAATTATATGTAACTAAAATGTTATTTGTAACTATGTTTTGGAATTTTACAACTAATCACCATCCATTTCAATCTATTATTTTTCTTGTAACTATGGTGTAACTATTTTGTGATTATTAAATTTTACATCCTTCTACGATGATTAAAATTTTAGGCTTTTCATCCAAGAAGGGGCATTTATGTCCAATTAATTACAAAAATAATTGCAACTTGGTTATTTATATGTGATGCACATATATTTTTGATATATATATAAAGGTGTTTTGAAAATATATTAAGGCTATAATTATATATCCAAAAATATAATTATATTATATTTAAGGTTTGTTCAATTTAAATTTTGCATATATTGTGGTTATGTAGGCTAGGTAAATTGATAAGCAAATAGTTAAATAGTTCGGTACGTAGAATTACATAATATATTTAATATAAATAATATAAATTATTATGATATATAATTACTTTATTGGCAGTAATTTATGAGTTATAATTTAATTGAATTACTTACTAAATTTATTAATTACTGAAATTTATAATTATCCAATAATTTAAATATTTTGTTGCTATTAATAGTTAGTTAATTAATTAATACTAATTCTTTTGCTAGATAATTAACAATCATTTTATACAAATGATTATTTAATAATGACTAGTTAAATATTTATTAATATATTCATATATTAATTAATTAATAACATAATAAGATAATTTAATATTAATAAAAATGAAATAAAGATTAATTTATTCTAATTATTAAAATGTTAATAAAAATACTGATAATAATTAATAATTATGGTAATTCATTATTATTATGAATGATGATATACTGATTATTAATTATTTAAATTAAAATATTTATTAAATATGTTAAATAATTATGTTTAGTATCATTTAATAATTTAGTAATTAATGTATAATTTAAACATTTTATGCTACTACTAGTTACTAAATAATTAGTTGGTGGTAATAAGTAGTAGGTAAGTGGGTAAACATCCGTTTAATGGTTAGTAGATAAATTAATTTTAGTTAGTTAAAAAATTACTTATTAAATTTATAATTTACAAATTTGAAAAGTAAGACAAAGGACATGGGATAATTTTTTTAATTGCAACTAATTAGTTTCAACTTAGTCGCAAACTAAATTGCAACTAAAACAATTATCCCATATGGTTTGTCTTCCATTTCCATTTTGTAAAAGTATATAAGGAAGGTGTTTTGCTTTACATTTTTATATTAAAAAATGTGTAATTTGGTATGAGCCAATCAAAGATGCTTAACCCTAAAACTTAAACCTAAAATAAAATAAAAATATTTACATATCTACTTTTTAGTCCATATACTTACCTACCACCTACTTACCTAGTCTGACCTACCTTATTTCATACCTACTTACCTTCCTACGTACCTACCTACCTAAATATTGATTAAAATGTATTTTGGCCAAAATTCAACTAACATGTCATGTGGCAAATTTTTATTGTGCCATGTTAACACCATCCAAAATAGATGATGAAAATCTAATATGTAATTTAGAAACATAATTTTAAAAAAATTATTATGTTGCCACATGGTACTTTCTAATCGGTTATAACATAGTTGTAAATAATGGTGAGTAGTTGTAAACTTTATACGAATGGTTAGTGGATGAAGGTGTATATGTTGACCATAAACATCATTCATGTGGAATGTGATGACATTATGCTAAATTGTCATTTGCAACTAGATGTTACTTGTGATTTCACTTATGCAACTAATGGAATTTTAGTTGTACATGTTGGTTGTAAGTTAATTTTAGTTATATAATTTTAGTTGCAAATTGAGACTTTTCTTATAGTGTGTACATGGATATTTTTTGTTGTAGTGCATGAGTATTAACATAGGGGAGCTTAGCTTAAATTAATGAAATGTAATCTTTAGTAAATTAAAGGGGAACACATGGCAATTTGTAGGTTAATTTTCTATTGAATCACAAGGAGACATGTGGTAATTTATAGGTTTTTTTTTTCGAATTACAAGAAAACATGTGACAAATCTAAGGAGGCCTAATCCACTTAGGTAGGCTAGTAGGTTGGCTAGTATTTATCTACCTAGGTTAGCCCTACCTACCTACGCTAGGTAGATAGGTCTAGGCTATGTAAGTATTTAAATAAGCCTAGGTTAAGAGATAAATTATTCTTGAATATTTTAATATATTATGTTTTAGATTATTCTACCTTGGGTTATTTAAAATTTGGGTTCAATGACCTAAAATAAACTAACGTATAGTAACTTAAAATATGATAAAATATAATGACCATAAATAACTTTGAATAATTTAAGATAATATATATTTAAATAACTTTTAGAAACTTAAAGTAAAATAACACAAAATAACCTAGGGTATGATCTAAAGGATAATAATGTATGTTAAAACAACTTAATGCATTTAAAGTAATAAAATTAAAAGAAAATCATTGATTATTGTTATTATTAATGAATTATGTCAATTGGTAGTAAAACATGATGATTACATAGTGACCATGTAGAGACATAACTTTAACCAAGGTGAGATGATTAAGGTGGGGTGAATTTATTTAATTTTTCAAGTCCCATAATGATTTAGGCTAATGAATTAAACCTCACTTTTGTGTTATTGATTTTGTGTTCAAATCTCCAAAAATGACACCAATTTTTTCAAAATGCTTCAAAGCCATTCAAAAGTGGAGATTGGCATTCCAATAAGGGTGTAAATTGCAATAGAGTCGTCTTTATAGTAATGATGCACATTCTTTTTTTTGCAACTTACATGAAAACTATTATTCCCACAAAGTCCTTGAATGTTTGCACCCTTGTTACCATCAAGGTTTTTATCGTGCTTAAGGATCTACATGCATTGATCACTTTTTAGATTATCTATGAACAAACCTAAATGATAATCATGGTCTTTTTCAAACATGCTTAAAAAAAAGGCTTTGCATTTCAATGTATATTCCTTTAGTGTTTCAAAATGAAGACTTTTTGTATGCCAATCCACTAATGGATTATATAAAATGAACCAAAATAACCCAATGATGATAGGGTTTGTTGAAGATGAAATGACATTGAGAACAATTTTGCTAAAATGTAACTCGATGGTAATCTCCAATGCCTTGGTTTCATGTATTACAAGTCCTTAAAAAAATCTCCAATTATTAATGATTTCAACTACCATTAGTGTGATCATTATTACAAAATGTGCGTGTGGTTCACTAATCCCTATTCACTAGACTAGTGAATTCATTGCATCCCCACTAGGTCTTCTTCACTATGATTAATGAATTCATTCAAAATCTAATGAAATCATTTGGCATACAAAGACACCTTTTGTTGTAGTGGATTTTCTATATTAAAACCAACTTATGTTTTGAAATTGACTCCTTGTCAATGAAACATGCATATGCACCAAAATCAAACAATGTTTGAATTTTTATTGTCATGGGTTTAATACATTTGATCATGATCAATAATAGTAAACAAGGTATTGGGTTTGAATATAAGCTAAGATTGTTTAGAATGCATGATGCATTTAGGTCCATGCTTAAGGTCCTTATGGAGAATAAACATTTTCATTTCCTAAAATTTTAAGGTGCAAGATGGTGAAAAAAATGATGTGTTGACCTCAATAATTGCTAGTTATGTGATCGGTTTTCCATATTATAAACAAAGTTTGTTTGCACACATTAATATTGTTTTTATTGTTTTGTGAATGACTTGAATCATGTCTATTAGTAATACATTTGTACATCAAATTATCCTACACATTAAAAATGCATCATTGTTGGATTCTTGCCCTTCCCCATTACTACAAATACCACATATCCATAATGACAAAGGCATCAACTTTGACTATGTGTTAAGCTCCATGTATCCAATAATTATTTTGGTAAAACTTTGCACACATATGCAAACAATTTCTATCCTAAATAAAGGAATAATGTTGTGCATGCAGACAAAAGTTCATATACACACATGCAAGAATATTTCCAACATTTGCAACTCCAAAAGAATAATGTAATGTCATCTCAATTATTTGGAGAATCACATTCATTTCCATAACCTTGAAGGTTTCAATGCATGGCCTTATTTTCCCATTTTCACCCCAAAAGAAAGTGAGAAAAATTCTTTGAATAGTTTGCTCCACTAAGGTTATTCTTTTCCTTGAGTTTTTGTATTCCTCCCATATGGTCCTTCCCATCATGCCTTAAAAATCTTTCTTCTTTATTCTTAACCCTTTCCCTTTCATTTGATTGGTTATAACTAACTACCTTTTATTGGTAATATAGTATTCAAGTTTGAAGCTATGTCTTCTTGTTTGACTACCATCAAGTTGGATTTCCTCTTGGTTGGTAGTTGCTACAGGTAGAAAATGAATATTTCATCATAAAAAATTTAGTAATTCATAAGTTCTCAAATGAACTTCAATTTGAACCTTTGAAGTGTCTACCTTATGGCCCTTGGAAAGAGCTTTCCAACATGATTTTTATTCTTTGTTCATCATATCATTAAGGCCTCTAGTAACGCCAATATATGCAATTGCAACTAATATCACACAACTTAAATGGGAAAGGGACCAAAAATAGGAGTTAGTTATTAAATTTGATTTTGGCAATGAAAAATGCCAAATCTTATATATAAATTCACTACGCCTGTCTGTGACGGAGCTTGGGTCCGTCACAGAAGGCCGACCGGGCCCGGCCTGGCACTCTCGGACTCCCGAATTTCCACCGACCAGGCTCACCGTGGGGGATGTCGGGCCGGGTCCGTCACAGAAGGCCAGTCGGCTCTCTGGTTCCCTACACAGGCGGAACGGGCACGACCATTCTCTGGTTCCTAGCACGAGCGCTACGGGCACGACCGTTCTTTGGTTCCCAACACGGGCGGAGCGTGGCCTGGAGGAGGAGCGCTGCGCTGCTGCAGGCGAGAGAAGAGGAGGAGGAAGATAGAGGAGAGAAGAGAAGAAAAGAAGAAGAGAAGAGAAAAGAAGAGCGTGGCTTGGAGGAGGAGCGCTGCGCTGCTGCAGGCGAAAGAAGAGGAAGAGGAGGACAGAGGAGAGAAGAAAAGAAGAGAAGAGAGATCTTGATTGGAATTGATCAAGATCAGGATCTTTTTTTTTCTGTTGCGACTCTCTCGTGTTTTCAAATAAGAAGTTCTATCTCTGGTTTTCTCTCGCTGGCGTTGCTGAAGAAACCAAATCGTGAAGCAAAAGCTTGGCGGAGGTGGTGGTGGTGCTGATTTTCAGGATGTGGGATCTCAATTTTGGGACCTGGATTTCACACAGTGGGCTTCACATGATCGAAGAAGAGAGGAGGAGGACAAAGGAGAAAAGAGAAGAGAGATCTTGATTGGAGCTGACGAATAGTGAACAGCACGGACCCCTGGAAGAAAGAGAATTTAAGGAGGGAAAGTGTTGCAGTAATGAGGTCGGCCAACAACGGATTTCATGGGGGACTTTTCAAAAACAATAAATAACCAAAAAAAAAAAAAAAAATTGTTTTGCGCCTTTGTGTGTTTCTCTCTTGGTTTAAAGAAACCGAGGGACTTCACAGTGTCCGAATGTCACGGGCACTCCCAAAAGAGGGAAGTTCAATTCGCTGCACAGAATCACGGAGACGCAACAAAGGCAGGGATGCACAGCTGCCGCAGCCGCAGCGCCCGGAGCTCCATCGCTGTGTTCCGACACCGGGTTTCATCCACCCGGTCTCATTCACCCAGTCCACTCCCCGGTCTCATCCACCCGGTCTACTTACCCATGCTTGGGTCGCAGAGCCTACTGAATCCACGGGATCATCCTAGGTACCTACCACCCTACCTTATAGACTGGACCAGACCGGGCCCCGAAGGCTATCGGCGCATCTCCTGATAACGGAGCCCGGTTTTGCTTGGGTCGCAAAGCCTACTGAATCCACAGGATCATCCTAGGTACCTACCACCCTACCCTAAAGACCGGACCAGACCGGGTCCCGGAGGCTATCGACGCGTCTCCTAAAAACGGGCCCAATTACCCCGGCCTCCCTTGCACTTCCCGTTGGAGTCTGTCTGTGGTGACAAACAGGGCAGGGCAGGGCGGCCAGGGCAATTTGAAAAAGAAAATAGAAACAAAATAAATAAAAAAGTTAAAAGTTTCTAAAAAAAACTAAAACATGAACCCAGTTTAAAGAAACCGGGGGGCTTCAGAGTGTCCGAAGGTCACGGCACCCACGAGTTTGAATTAAACCAAAGAAAGAAGATTGACAACAGTGGCTTCATGAAGTCTCAAAGTGGTTGTTTACTTATAAAGCCCCCCATAAGTGAGATTGACCCTCTATATTTTCGGGTCGCCCGCGATTTCTTCAGTACTTCAGAGAACAATTCCTCAAGAGTGCCCCTTGAAACAGGAGCTGGACTCATCAAACCTGTTGCATGGATGACGTGACACGTGGATGATGGATCTGGAGACGTCATGGGACCTGGGCCAAGTCCCAAGTCTCAACAAACGAGGTGCCCCTCGTGGCTTCCGAGTCCTATCCACACAAGCCATCACCGATTGGTTCAAAGTTCAAACCAGGTGCCGAAACTTTGTGCTCCTTCATTAGGGTTTAGTGTCTATTGCAGCAACTCCTGCTGCTGCACGGAACACGATGCTTCCGTTGCTGCATCGAGCGAGGCTTTTGATTTGGGCGATTGTGTGCAGCACGGATCTTTGAGCACGAAAACCTATACGCAGTTGAATTGGGAGAAACTAAGTAATGTTTTATTGGGTTTTTCGAGAAAGCGCACTGCCTCTGCATATAATTATAACCAACTGATAGTGCCTGAGAGGGAGGGAGAGAGAGAGAGAGAGTGAGTGAAGAGTGCGTGCGCGTGCGCGTGCGTGTGAGGACTTTTCAAGCTGCTGGAGGAGGCAAAGAGAAATCTCAGGAACGGCAAAGGGTGAGGGATGAGTGTTCACAGCTTATGTGTCACTTCTCCCTCGCTCTTCGGACCATGCAGCGTGAGGAATCCGCCGTTGCAGCTCTCACGATGTAGCGGCAATAGCAAGGAGAAATTGCCGCTGTTATCATCGTTACGACGCAATTGCTGTTCTTCTAGGGTTTATAGCGACGGCTCGGGTTCAAGATCAAGGACGCATGGAACGGGAAGAGAAGAAGGAAGCTGCTTCGCTTTTTTAAGATCTCGGGAGCAGAGGTTCTCGCAATCGTCCTTCGGGCAGCGGGAGCTATTTCTGGCCGCCGTCTCGTTGGTTTCACCTTGCTCTAGGTTCATTAAACCCTCCTCTACAGTATTTTGTCAAACGCCGAGAAAAGAAGCTGAGTATGTGGGTAGGGTGGATGCCTGCCCTCGTTGTTCTCCTTCTTCTTCTTGTTCGTGGTGCACCGTTTCTGCTTCTCGGAGCAGTGAAAGCATCCAGGTCCCAGAACATGCTTCTTCTTCCGACTCACTTCCGTGCCCTACTTTGGCGACTGGAGATGGAACCGGTGGATGTTTGCGACAAATTAGGGAAGTTCCACGGAATGATCTGCGAGAACGTGTTACTCTCTTCAGCAGATGTTTGGCCAAGGCATTGGCAGCTGTTGTGATCTTTGCAGCGTTAGGGTTTGGCCCAACTTGGACGTCTCAAAAAGCCCTTGCAACCCCTCAAGTGACCTCTTCCTCTGCCAGAAAAAATGCTTCTGAAAAGACACCATCGAAAAGAGAGGTTGAGGGACATGTCACAGACGAAGTGGAAGAGACAGGAGGAGAGGAGACTGAGGAGATGCGGCAGGAAGCAGAAAGGGAAAGGTTAGAGAGGGAACAGAAAATACGATCAGCATTGCATGTGGACCAGAAGCTCAAGGAACTTGAAGCATTTGGGAGAGTGGCAGGTCACAGGCCGGCCCAGCAAAGTGTGTTCTATGGAAAAGTGAGGGAAGCAATTCGCAAGATAAGAGTAGAAGGCCGACAGATGACAGGGTTAAGGCTGAAGGAATTGGAATCCTTGAATTCCCAGCTGAAGAGGGAACAGGTTGTCATTGGCAATAGAGCAAAAAACATACTGGTTGAGTATGAGATTGCTAAAAAAAATTTGGAGAAACTCAATGCAGAGGGTGATGATAAGTGGCAAGAGGAAGAAGCCCTAACAAGAGCAGTAGCAGATGCAGAGGCAGAATTTATTAAGTTGTGGCAAAGTATCCTGGATTTGCAGGCTGAGATGTTGAAGAACCGTTTGAAGGTGGGGCAGATGGTTTTGTGGGACCTCCCCAGGGTACAGGACCACTGTGAAGCTGAGTTTGATGATGTTTATCAGCAATGGCTGAGAAGAGAATCTGCCAATGCCACCAGCAAAGCTGAAGGAACAGTCCCGGCAAAAATTATTGAGGACCTGGAAAAGATTGCCAACACAGTATGGGAGCAAACATTGTTGCCTCTTGCTGTTGGGATTGAAGAGCAGGAGCAACGCAAGGTTGAGATTGATGCGGAGACCCAAGAGCTACTTGACAAAATCAAAGAAGAACAAGAAAAAGGAAAAGAGTTGAGAAATCTTTATGAAAATCTGGTCAGGCAGCGGCTGGGTAAGGGTGGGGGGAACGATGAACTTACCCAAATAAAACCTACTGCTGAAGATGTGCTGAGGAGATTTCCACTGCCTGAACTCAACATTGATGATTCATTCCAGGAAGATACAAATCTGCCATTGATGCCAGGTTTAGAAGGAGCACTTGGATGGAAGGCTTGGCGCAAAGAGACGAAGGATGAATTTAAACAGTACTTGCTGGACAACCCAGATATTGGACGTCAGTATGTTGCTGAGAAGCAGGAAGAAATCTTGGTTGCCAGGGATAGAGTGATGGCAAAGACCTGGTATAATGAGAAGAGAGCACGCTGGGAGATGGATCCTCTTGCTGCCTCACATGCTGTGACAAAGAAGCTGGTGGGAAAGGCTCGCATTCGGCATGATCGTGCCATCATGTACCTCACAATGAAGGGTGATGAAAGGGAGTATGTTGTGGATATTGGAGCTGTAGATGCAGTTCTTGAGGAGGCTGGGGGATTTGACACACTGTTTATCAACATGATAACATCAGGAGTTCGCACCTCCACTGAGTTCATGTGGATACCATTTGATGAGTGGCCAGTATGGAATCTCTTTCAGCTTCCGTTCAAAATGGTGTGGTGGATGTTGGAAGATGTCTGGAACTCCCCTCTGTTGCGCACTGTGAGGCCATGGTATTTTAAAACACTGAGTGAGGCATTTGAGGAAATCATGATCCGCTTTGGTTTCCCTTTGGTCCACAGGTTAGTTCCCAAGCAGATACAAGTAGCCCTTGGTTTTGACTTGCCAGAAGGAGCAGAAGTTGCGGAGCCTACAGATCTGATGGTGTGGCAACAAGAAGGTCAAAAGAAAGTTGATGCCAGATATGGTGAGGGCACTGGATCTCCAGCATGGTGGATTTCTCTACCTGTCCGGACTTATGTTGTGGGAATGCCTCTCTTGTTTTTGTTGCAGTTTGTGGTGCGTTTTGTGTTGGCACCAATCCGACCTAGAAAACTTGCCATGAATGAGGTCCAATGGAAGGAGAAAAAGCAGGAACAGCTAGAGAAGGAGATTAATGCTGACACCAAGAAGGATATTATTGATCCAATCAAGAATGTGTTTGACAACATGAAAAGGGTAAAGCGCCCTGAGGTTCGATTGAAGGATTTTGCAGGTATTGATTCTGTAAAGGAGGAGATTAATGAGGTCATCAGCTTTTTACGTAACCCAAAGTTTTTCAAGGAGATGGGAGCTAGACCTCCCCGTGGTGTTTTAATTGTTGGTGAACCTGGAACAGGCAAGAGTACTCTTGCTTTGGCAATTGCTGCTGAAGCCCGGGTGCCCATGATAGAGTTGCAGGGGGCAGAGTTGGAAGGAGGTGCCTGGGTGGGTCAAGGGGCTTCAAATGTACGCGAACTTTTCAAAACTGCTCGAGAACTGGCACCCTTGATTATATATATGGATGACTTTGATCATTTTGCAGGTGTGCGGGGGGCAACATCTGATACAAGAAAGCAGGACCATGAATCTCTCATCAATCAACTTCTTGTTGAGCTTGATGGCTTTGAGACACAAGAGGGAGTAGTGCTGATAGCAACCACTAGCAGGCCCTGGGCAATTGATGAAGCATTACGAAGACCTGGACGCATGGACCGCACTATCCAGCTCCCCATGCCTAATCGACGTGAGCGGGAGCAGATTTTACAGAAAGTTGCCCAAGACAGCATGGATTCAAGGCTTGTCAATGTTGTTGACTGGGCAGATGTAGCAGATAAGACAGCAGGACTAACACCTGCACAACTCAAGTATGTGCCTAAAGCCTTGGAGGAGAATGCTGTTGGGTACAAAATAGCTGATGATGAAGAGCTCTCCAGCATTCTTGGCTGGCTTGCCACATTCAGCTCCATCACACCGAAGTGGATTAAGAACTCTAAATTGGTCAAAGGCTGGAATGAACGGTTGATTAATTGGCTTGACCTTGGAGTGACAAAGGAGGACATGGATGCTGCTGTTGAATACATGGATGTGTTTGGACAGACACAGCCTGGTATTGAGCTTCGAGATCCCGATGTTGTTTGGACCAGGGAGTACAAGTTCCCACATGCAGTGTGGGCAGCTGGCCGTGGTTTGATAGCTCTCCTCCTCCCTGATTTTGATTCTGTGGACCTAATATGGCTTGACCCAACTTCATGGGAGGGAATTGCATTTACCAAGCTAACAAAACGATTGGAAGGAGGGTATCAAGAGACAGGGACCATGACTCGCTCTTACTTTGAAAAGAGTTTGGTTCTTTGTTTTGGACCCTACATAGCAGCACGCTTGCTTTTGCCATTTGGTGAGAACAACAACTTGTGCAGATTTGAGATAGAGAATGCAGAGGAGATTGCAGCACGCATGGTATTGGAGTTTGGGTGGGGACCTGATGACAGTCCCTTAATCTACTCCACAGAGGAATCAAGCAGTGCACTTGCCATGGGGGATGATCATGAATATGAACTTGAAGCAAAGATTCGGCAGCTGTATGATACAGCCTGCCAGAAGGCTGGTGAAATGTTAATGAAGAATCAGCAAGTTTTGGATGCTTTGGTAGAACATCTTCTTGAGTTTGATTGTCTTACAAAGGAGGAGATGGCAAGGATACTGGAAGAGAATGGGGCTGTGTTTGAAGAGGAACCATTTATGTTGATGCCATATGCTCATGCTGAGGTAATGAATGGCTCAACTAATGGGACAACACGACCAAGTAAGGCATTGCCAGCCAGGGCTTCAGTCTAGTCCATTTATAAGGGAGAAGGTTTTATTTAAAGTGCCCTCAATGAAGCCAACTCGAAAGGTTAACAGGGGCATCTGTACCATGGTCAGCTGTTTTCCTGTATTAGATACAAACACCTCGGATTTTTAATTTTGTCAATTAATAAGACTTAGTAACACCTGTAGTCCAGCAGTTGTATGACTGCTGAATAGAAATGGAGTTGAAACATGAGTCTTCAAACTGCAGGAAGTTTCCTGCAAAAGAGTGTCCAGCATATCTGCACTGATATCGGAACAAAAAGAGAACAGGAATTCTTTCGCACCTCCCTCAGTCATCTGTGGAAGGAAGCAAGAAGAATGTTTTGGATTACCTGCTGTGTTACTGTATCTACCACACTATGAGCAATGGTACTCCATGAAGCATTGGAATGCACCTAATGATGCAAAATAATGTCTTTTCCTTGTTTAAATTGATATCATACTGCCCTCTACAGCTGAGTGAACCCTTTGGATCCAATTTTCTTATGGGGTCCATGGTAGCTGGGGGCCCAGGCATTTTTTGTGCTGGTTAAATAAATCTCTTTTACCAATGAAAAATTGCAGATCGGCTAGATTTTAGGGGAAAGACTTGTGCCTGGTGTTCAATCAGTAAAGATCAATGACTCAAGATAGCTCATGAGCAAGGATCAAGTGCAGTTGTGCTATGCAGTAGTTGTATCATGACTTCAAATGATCTCATTGTCAACCTCTGTAGTATGAAGAATGCTTGTCAGACTGCCATGGCATAACCAATTTTTGTACTAGGGAAACAATGTCAAATTCGTGTCCAACTGGTAGCCTGGAAGCAATCCAAGGAAAAAAAAAGTCTGATGTCAAATTCTACTGTAGCCTTTGAAAGTAGTCCAAAAAGAAATGGACTGGAGCACAACAATGCCACATCAAAAGCTGCCATGAAAAACCTAAGAAATATCACAAAATTGGTGAATTGGTTGCTCACACCATCAAACAAACAATTAAGTTTCCCTATTCCTCTGAGATGTCACCTAGCTCTTGATTACAAGGTAAGCCACTGACAAAATTATAAATGTGCACTTCAAAACTACATAGATTCAACCTTGCATAAAGCATGTGATGATTTTTAGCAGGCCAACCGATTCAGTTGATTGAATCAATTACAACTACAGCTATGATAGGTTTTGGAGCTCAGTATGGCTGTTGTTGATAACCCTGAACTCCATTCTCTTCTCCTCGCTTCCTCTCAACCTGCCAAACATTTCAGAACAGTGCCTTGGCTTAGTTTGTTTTGTAGGAGCTAAGACAATTCCATACAAAATTCTGTCCAATTTTACATTCCAGTTATACCATGGAACACAACTGAAAGGGACCAAGATTGCTGGTTACTGCACCTTAAGCCTCCGACCACCTACTGGAACATTGTTAAGACCTTCTATGGCAGATTCTGCTGCTGCTGCACTGTCATAGCTCACAAACCTTCAAACAAGAAACAAATGGAGTGTCAGACACAGCAAGGATGAATGATGTGGCAGCCATCACCAAGTCCTGCAGGTTTCCAAACATCCCCATATTGTCTGTGCAATCAGATACTGTACCTAAAGAATTGGAATCATTCTTAATATACCCCAACACTCTAAGCCCATTATGCAATCTATGAATTCCATGATTTACCATTTTAGGAACTTTTCAACTTGTCACTTCAACAGATCTGGATCTATGAGATAGCAGAAAAATTCCACAATAACATTTTGAAGGTACTGTTATGTCAGTCTTGGCCAAAACAAAACAAACACTAGAAGAATTGAGTGCAGTCTGACCTTGTGAGTGTCACAAAGTATCAGACCATCACCTTCATTGTGTATGGCAGTGACCAGTTGCCATTACTCTGCACTGACTTCATCAGTTCCCAATTGTGGGTGTAGATAAGTAAGTAAATCTGCTCAAAATTGTGGGCAAACAGTTTACAAAAATTCATGTCTTGATTTTTCTGTTGCATTTCCAGAAGCAACAGAAAGTGTCAGTCACAATTCCAGGTACTCAAGAGATGTAGCTAATATAAAAAGCCATCCTCATTCAAGCTGCAACAAGCCTGTGGGTTAAGCTTCATTTCATTTTAGCTAACCCCTGTAGAAGCAAGAATGTAAGCCAAAAGGCTGACACAGATCCAGTTCAACAAACCCATGTATGATCTGGTTTGACCCAGTGTGCACTGGCTGGACCTGCTCAGGCTTCCAGAAAGAGTAGACTACCTCTTCTAGAAAGAGAAGTCCAATTTGTTGAATATACAAGTTAAAGACAGATGATGAATGGGAAGGGCTAAAGAAGAAGGGGAAAAAATTTCACATAAAACTAATCCAAAGGAAGAAGATGCAGAAGATGGAGAGTGAGATAGAGAGGAACTATTGGTGAAAGGAGACATGGCAATGTTAGACCTAGAATCTGATGCACCAGAGAGAAGAACTCCCAGTAATACAATACTTTCCCAGTTTTTCTGAGTGCTTTGTTCCTTTGGCCAATACCTTCCATGTATCAATTACATGCACTTAAATTATACAAAGTGGCCCATGTAATCCTAAACCCTCATTAGAATGGAAAAAACTTACCCAAATCCCCTGTTCCGGCCACTTTCCCTTTCTACACCCACCCTTGCACTGATGACATTACCTGCAGCACCACAGAAGATCACCCCCAAACTCATTCACATTTTCACCATGGTGTTCTGTATTTGAGTAGTACTGTACCACAGTAGTGGTTATGGCTCAATGACATCTCCACAGGCGAGGAGCTGCCTAGAGAGACCTGACTTCTGAAGAAATGCTTAGGTCCCCTCAGGAACTTGAGATGTGCAGGTTCAGTCAAAGTGGTGGTACTTCCTGACCACTTCTTGACCACAGTGACCATGGCCATCGCTGAAAGCAAGAGGACCAGAGAAGATTACCAAAACGGGCAAAAGTTTCTTTCAAGTTCTCATCTGTGAAGTCATCAGGAATGCGAAATACAAACAAGTTGGCACCAGGGGGACCCTGCAATTACCACACCAAGAATGAGCAAGGGAGACTTTCAAACTGGGTCTGAGGCTGGATTTATTCCTGATACTGGTCACGAACTTCCCAGGCTACTAAAGAGACACCAACTGAATTTTTTCATATATGGATTCAACAACATAAAACTCACCACTCAGCCTGTATTCAGTAACATAGAAAAAAAATGAGTATATGTGAACTGGGGTCAAGAGTTTAAAGTGAAAATAGGTGAAGTGGAAATTTATAATTTCAAATAGAAAGAATCCTGACCGAAAAGTTTGAATGTACCTGTTGCCTAGGCTGTTCAACAAGTGCAATACTGGGTTGTGCATGCCCATAATTCATTACCTACAAGAGCCATAATGTGCATCAGATCAAGCAGGTATAATTGCTACAAAAACTTCAAGTTGAAGCAATGGATAACAAGTACCTGGACTGGATGCTGTGACAGAACAGCAGAGCCACAATATTGCTGCTGCAATGTAGACAAACAACTGACATTGATTAGTCTTTGAAGTTGTGGTACTAAAGCTGCAGAAGAAAGCTTCACAAGAAGTCTCAAAAACATATATGACCACTGAAGGTCTACCACTAGAAAATCATGCCCCAAGTATGAGCACATTCTGGCAAAAGGACACCAACTTGATTACAGATCAGTATGTGGAACCCACTCTGATGCTCACCAAACATGTTTTAGGCTGACAAGGCAAAGCTTCTCAATACAAGAAAATGAAACTGAAAATGGAGCATCAAAAGGTCACTGACTACCTCATCAACAGATAAGGAATCATGCAACAGTAAATCTACTGCAATGGCTCAACTTACAGTAACTACAGGGATCTGCCTCTGCTGTTGTTCAGCAGTAATTAGCTCATCTGGCTTCTCCCACTGCCAGACATCATGACAAAATTGACATAAATATCAGCCTTCTTGGAGACATTAAACGTGCAAAAATGACAGGCAATGGAATGGTGGAATAAAAATTTGATTGCTTCCTTCTGAAGACAATCACAACCAAAGGAAATGGTACCTTGCTCTCCCCTGTGTTTATATTGTAGTAGTACTTGTAACCCTCTGGTGAGGTGTGTTCAGTCCACTCACAGGTTGCTGGTGCAGCTGGTGATGACAGAGCAGTGACAGCCATGACTGTTTGTGCCTGCTGTACCGGAACTATCCAAGTTGGCTGCACAACAGAAACGATCGCCTACAACTGAAGTGACATGTTTTTGGAATTCATCACAGTTTCATGACATTCAAGCCTGATTTGATGTCTCTTACATCCCTCAGAAATTAGGACCAGGACATAATACATAGACCAGTCTATGATCTACTTCATATCCCTGTATGATTTTACCTGCTCTTCAACCCTGATAAACTTGCCTTCTTTCTTAATTCATATAAGGATGATAGACAGAGACCAGTAGCAACAATTGGCCAGGAAAGATGCTGAAAAACATTCTGCACATTGAAGCAAAATACCTGGTAAGAGTATGTAATACCTGCTGTATAGGTTGGACAAGAGGAATCTGATAATACATCTACAAGCCAGCCCACCAATGTGAATCAATAACAGAGAATAGTAGAGCAGGACCTTTGCATCCCACCACTGAACTTGCACATCTGCATTTCAACGCTTCAACTAGAGAGTAGCAACCATACTATGTAGATAAAACTCTCCCCCAGCCATCAGCTTGAACATTTTTATCCCCCCAAAACAAGGCAGATAAGGTTACAGTGAGCAGCTGAGAATTCATCTAGCGGATAGCAAGACAGAAGTTTGATTCCCACACTCAACAGACACAGTGAAAATATTATATGACAATACGAGAAGTGAGTAGAATATGAAAGTGCAATTGATCTTAAGAACCTGTGGCAGTGGCTGGGGCTGAGATTGACCCTGGCTAGGCTGCAAGGATTGGCTGTGCACCGTCTGTTTAGGCACTGCCTGCAAAGGGGGCTGCTGCTGCTGTGGCTGCAATTGCACTACAATTTGCTGCTGTGGCTGCTGCTGCTGTGATTGCAATTGTGGCTGCATTGCAGGAACCTGAAAAACATTTAAGAATGTTCCTTAAGCAATCAAACATTCAAACTCTCCAGTAGAGTTTTCAATCAGATAGATTAGAAAAGTCCCTCACTCACATACATTACACCAAGGATGTTAAAAGAGTCATGGGAGTGCATTCTGGTGGAAACATTGAGTAAGACATCAAAGATATACATAAAATTAGGCAAGAAATAACCTGCATCTGGCCATAAGCCTGAGGTTGCTGATATGAAGGGGGGATCTGAACATAGGCCTGCTGTTGCTGTTGCTGTTGTGGTTGCAGTTGTGGAGGGGGCTGAACCACATATGGTTGTTGAGGAACCTGGTAATATCCCTGGCTTGTCTGGAGACCATGAGAGACACTAAGAGTTACAGAAATGGGCATATCAACACTATCTGCTGGCTCATAAACTATAGAAGTCTAATAAGTACTTTATGCAGCCAATCCACAAACATACAGGGAAGCAGAGACACAATCATGGGTGTAGATCCATGAGGGACCAATCATTGGCAAAACCCAGTGCCCAAAACAATACCATCACACAATAAATGTTGTCTAGTTGCACAAGCAACCTACCTGTTGCTGAGGCAGCATCCCTGGAGCAGGCATTTGTCCTGGAACAATTGTATGGAGGTGGCCATTTATCATACCACCCTGCATGGAATAGAACTTTTCTCTTACAATGCTTCATCAACCATCAAATTTCCTCCCTACATTCCATCTCCCTATCTTTTCAGAGTTGAAGTCACTGAAGCATGACAAAATTTGACTAGGACATTTCCTTTCCTCCTCAAAATATTCCAAGTCAGAATTGGATGACCAACCCCAATAAAGTTGCTGCCAGAGGCAGGTTGAACCTGTTAGTTCAAATTCACAAGATGCAGGACAATCATTTGTTGAAGATCTGAAACATACAATATGAGGAACCCCAGTAGCAGGGCCTCTTCTCAGACTCACAAGAGCTCCATATGGGGATGGCCCTGCTTGAGGTGGGGTTCCCAGACCAGGCCCACCCATTGGTCTCCAGCCCATAGGCGAACCTTGAGCAGCTGAGTACCCCACTTGTGGTTGTGGCATAGTCCTGTCCAGAAGCACAGAATTGTTATGGAAAAGAAACAGGAAGGTCTGCTAACCACTTCATTTTAACTGAAAATGTGGTCAGATTCTTGTTCCTCTAAATTGCACAGCTAGACCTAGAATGAGTAAACCTGCTATCTCTTCACCTGAGTCCTCCTGGCACTTGTCCCAGTTGTGGACTGAACCCTGGGCCCCCAAAACCAGGACCACCAACCCTGCTATTCAAGTATCAAACGCAGAAAATCATTGAACTTTGAGTGAGTTTATTCACAATTGCAAAAGGCCAAAAACGGCAAACTAATGATTATAAGTAGTCACTAAGTAGTCTACTCTAAGTAGTCACTCTACCATCTGTGATCGATTTGAAACACAATGTATCCAATACTAACAGAAACCAAGTCTATCCAGATAGGCCAAGTGAGACAACAGTTATGTGCCAGTATGTCTAGCCAGGGCCTTACTATTCTAGTAAGAGTCAATTTCTGCCATACCACAGAAGACAGTTATACCTGGAACATCAGGAAGGTGAAAGGGCAGAGCGAAGAACACAGGCGATCTAGAGAGAAGGTAAGGATAGGATAATGATAACTGAATTGAGATCTGTTCCAAGAGAGTCACATTAAATCTGAGAGGGAGATGATGGTAATTGACAAAGACAAAAGGAATCACATAAGCAATTCCAATTTGTTGGAAAAGAAAAAAAACTTAAACTTTTAGACCGATAACCAGAAGTAGAGACATGTTTGTGATATTTCTCACAAAAGCTTAGAAAGAAGCTTCTTCCAAGGTTGAAAAGACTAACTTGTCATGTGAAGATGAGGAATGTTCATTAGATGAGTTCTCAACATGGAAATATGGGATCACAAGACCTATCTCCTCAACAGCTAGAAGCAGACAAATTCAGAGTGAAACCCTGTACAGTGGTGACTGTATCATCTTCAAGGTAATATGCTATGGAGGAAATATGTCACAGTTTTAATCTTCCTAAAAAAAAGCTACAATGAAGAATAATTATCTGACAATACAAGTATATGGGGGGATAAGAAAGAGGTCAAAGTCACAAGATAAGCAGAAGGAAGAAGAGAAAAGAACCTTTTGCAGAAGAAAATAGGGGGCTCTGGAGAAAACAAGAAGAACACTGGACTGAACATAAGCTTTACAAGATCAGTCCAAGAACAACTTGTTACTGCAGTCAACTCATTTACTTTCTATCTTTTCATTGTCACTAACAAAGAGAGAACTGCTTTCAAATGTAACAGAACAGTCCCTGTCAGTGTGTATGTAGCTGACTTTCACATTACTATCTGAATGGACCTAAAACTTGAACCCTCAGCCCTGACTATCCTATTTCCCAAGGAGAAGGCTGTAAACATGATTTATGACACACCTGGCATCAACCCCCTTCGGCCTTTTGGGATCTGCAAAGCGTACAGCCAATGGCTGATCACAACCCTGATCATACAAAATGGGGCATTAACACAGTTAGCACCTTCAGAAGCCTAATATCAGCGAAAAAAATTAAATTACAGAGGTCTCCTGTCATTCTACACATCATGAACACTTCATGCTTATATTACATACAGCAATCCAAGTTACAGGAATGCAGAGGCTAAAGCAGACATTTCTAGAAATATCTACAACTTACTGGCATTGTATATAGGCCATTCAGTGCATTAATTGCCGCTTGTGCCATCTCCCTTTGAGGAT
Source organism: Sphagnum tenellum (assembly GCA_963921925.1). Classification (NCBI taxonomy): domain Eukaryota; kingdom Viridiplantae; phylum Streptophyta; class Sphagnopsida; order Sphagnales; family Sphagnaceae; genus Sphagnum; species Sphagnum tenellum. The sequence goes on along the minus strand of OY998147.1, from coordinate 10,905,572 downwards.
ACTTGATGAAGGCACAACCTGAATCATCTCAAATAAGTGAAATTGGACAGATCTAGCTGTGTGGTGACAGGAGATGACGCAGAACTTTTGAATACAAAAACTTTTCCTGCTCTCCAGCTAAAAAGCTGATGTGGTTTCGTTCATAATTTCCCTGAAAAAGATCTTTGCTCACCTACTCATTCTTCTTAATCCCTGATGAATATGTAACAGAAATAAGCATGCAACTTAAATTTGACTCAACAAAGAGCCACTGGCAACCTTCATGTCTGTCAAAGGCTCCATTTTTAAATCTGATGTTCTGAGGTTCATTTGAAATTTGCAACAAGGTTCTGAAAGCAAAATATGGAAACCCATTCAGACCTCTGCTCTGTTTCTGTTCATCACGCATGATGTATACATCATCAACACGTCCATATGGAGAAAAAATCTGGAACCACAGATGGAAAAATTCTGAGGACTCATAGCAACACTTCTTGGTGCCTATGAAGCAAACAACTTGCTCCAGAGAGGAGGATTAAATTTGTATGTGTGACTAGTAGAACATGGCAACAGACAAGGAAACAGATGGATCAACTACATAATGCATCAAGAAGCAGCTGAGCCACTTAATACTTCCGTGAATAATAATCTTTTGTACACCAGAGGAATAAATCAACCACTCAAACAGCCATACTTTCAGGTCCAGCCACAATTCACAAGCACTTCATGCTCCTACAAGAATGGCTTGAGCTTACCTCTTCAATTTCTTTTTCCAATGCTTGCCTGTTGAGAGAACCCACAAACAACTTATGCTCCACAGCACCTGCGATGAGTCCAATAGGAGCATGCACAAAAGTTCAAGACCCACTTTGCCACATAATGCAGCAAAATGGCAGACTCAACCAAGTAACCAACATAGACGATTAGAACCAACCTTCAGTGTCCAAATAGTTACTTTTGCCACACTCCAAACAATGCAAGCTACAAGACCAATGTTCCATGCAGATTTCAATATAGGTGTGCACAACAGACATGCTGAATTTTTATCTTCAAGGAGAAGTTACAAATTGCAATGCTGGTGACAAAACCAGCAACCCCTTCTTCCAGGAAGGCAATGTAGGACCACTACCAAGTCGTTCACGCTCTCCATCAGCATAACGAACTTGTACTGGAGCTGTGCCCTGAAAAGAGTTACAAAAGCAACACCATGAGTAAAACTTGCAAAGCTCAACAGTATCACAATTGAAGAAATTTTTCATAGCAGATTACCACCCTGGAGGTCCATTCGAATGCAAGGTGGTTTCAATAACAAGGTGTGGTAGTGAACTGGGCCATGAAGAACCAATAACGATTAAATTAACCAACAGCATTATCCAAATCATAAACAACTAAGAGAACATACCCCTGGTAGAGTGCGTTGATTGTTAAGAGCCCTTATGGCCCTCTCAGCCTCCTCGACTGTGCTGTACTTGATGAAACAGCAACCTGCAAAATGAACTATCACTTTCAAAGTGTGAAGCAGCCATTTTGTCGAATACAGCAAATAGCTCCATCTTCAGCTCATAGACAGAAATATATGAGGGCCTTGCTGAATGCACCCCAAAATGGTAGAAAGATGGCCTGCCTTCTCAATTTTAATGACTTCTCATTGTTCAATTTCTGTCACAGCTGAAAATCTGAACATTTGACAGACAAGTATGTTTGCAGTTCCACAAATCACCAAAGCAGACTGATCAACTAGATGACTCAAATCCATTTGTTTAGTACAACCCTGTGAGGATGTGCTGGAGTGTACAATAGAACAAACTTCAAAACATTGATTGGAGGAGCTCACACATTGATTGGCCAACTGACAAACATGATGTAGTGACAAAGAAAGACTATAAATCGCCACCTCAAGAATATTCACAAATTATGTTAATAAACACGGCCATACAAATTTTCATTGAGGTGTATCCACTGGAAAGAAACCAATGCCATCATCCATAAACTGATGGAACTTGAAACCATAAGCTGTATGTGAATCAACAATATCCACCTCAGATGACACTGATCAATAATCTACACAACTGACTCATATAAATCAATGCAAGCACAGCAGTAGGCAGATTTCAATAAAAGCCATTGCAAATCCCTCATGCATAGCTCAAAAGTCTGCATTCAATCATCTGACATGAGTAGAAATTGCAGATTCATCCAGGATAATGGCAACATGGATGACCTCACTCATTTGAGTATCAATCCAAAGATATCAGCATTCCACTTGCATGGAACCATGTGTGAGATTGCACATACTAGTGACTGGTAACACACACAAGCCTACTCACTCAATAAAGCTCTTGTAACTCAGTGTGAATAGTAAAGTGTGCCATGCAGCACCATTCCACAGATACAAGCCCAGGGTCACATCTTCTCAGTGACATTCCAGATCTTTGATCACATAGTAGACTTCTCCCACCAGGCCAAAACTAAGGATAAACCCTAAGCAGATGGAAATGCAGTGTGGGTCTTGGGTGAGTGCAAACTTAGTGAATTGACTACTGTCTAAGTAACACATCTCTCAATTGGAATACCCTCCAATAATAGATAGGCATTGCATCATACATGAAATTGCCTGATTTGCAACAAGCATAATTTTGATGTCATTCACAATCTTGATGTCCAAAATCACATGACAATCACCAGGGTACTTCACTATTGTCAACATCCATAACTGCTTGCCAACATTCACATAAGCCAAAACAAAAAAGCATCCAATCCACACTCACTTGAGCCACCCAAACACCAACCAAACACATGATTCAAACTCCACATACACATTGAGGCGATCAGGGCTCAAGATGGGCTGTTTACATTTATAACGAGTGTCATTGATATTGAAATCTTGGAGAATCTTCCTATGATAAGACTCCCAGCTTAACCTAAAACAAACTGACCTACACTATCCAAACTGGATGTCTAATCCATCTTCTTAAATAATACACATCTTCATCATATACAATATACCTCTCCCAACCCCCTCCCTGGTCAGCAATTGGTTTGCCAACTAAGCCAACCAAATAGATCTAAACAAAAACAAATAGAGCATATTCCTACTCTCTTCACTCATCTTTGAATAGCCAGTAACATGTCAGAAAGCATTTAAAAAGTAACTAAATGCAAAACATACAGATATGTCCACAATATGTGAAAAGAGCATGAAAAGACATACCTTGTTGGATCCCAGTACGCTTATCCTTGATGATTGCTACTTCCAGAACATGCCCATGCTCAGCAAACACAGGCCGCACCTGCAATCTCAATGAGCTGAGTATGGGGCATGACCTTGAGAACAGCCCCAGAATGTGCTAGTTACATCATCTTGACATGCTTCCCAAGAAAAGAATTTATATCTGAATTGCAAAAATGTAAGGTAGTGTTCTATACCTCTTCTTCAAAAATAGTTCGTGGTACAGAACCGACAAATAGCTTAACAAACATCCCCCCATCTGCAGCATCTGGAGAGAACAATGAACTTATCAGTACTTACATGTTAGGGTTCCACATTCTATGTGGAGTTTTCTTCATGTCAAGTAGAGAAACTTGCTGCAGTGCTGATGAACTACTGCCATCCAGCCACACTCTACACATCATTCCCAATTGGTTTATCAAAGCCAAGTGCTGTTTACTATACATACATACATGCGTATATATATATAGATACACATGTCCATAAGTACTGCGAATTTCTCAGACCTTACAATTTCAGAGAACCTGAGAAGAATTGACAGCTAAGGGTTGTTTAACATACTACAGAATCCACAACTTCCATTTTGCCATTCTATAACTAACACTGGAACTTCCACAATTTTTTAACCTCAAGTTTCACAATGCTAATTGACAAATGAGATTGGCCAGAAAGTAGCCAACATGGAAGAACAACTGTGTTTCTTAAGTTGAAACTTGAAACACAGTGCACACACCAGTCTCTGCATTGACATATGTTCCCAACAAAAATATCAAGGGAGTGCAAACACAAAATCACATAAACAGTACCATTTTGACAGTTCTGGCCAAACCAAAACAAATAACTCCCATGAGAATCAAAAAAGATCAATACTCATGAAAAAACCCCCCAAAAAACACACACACACATACACAACAAGAATGAGTGTCATTACAACCTTGCAAGCATCACTCAGAAAGTGTTAAACCATCATCTTCATCATGAATGTAGAGACCTAAGTTCCCAACAACTTACAGAAACCATCATTGTGCTCAGAGCTTACAAGAAGGCTTCCTTCAACAAATGTATTAACGGGCTTTAGCTGAGTTCAGCCAAGAAAAGGGCACTTAACTTACAAAAACAAAAAAGACAAATGGTCGAGTGCTACACCCTCCACTTCCAGTAAAATTATTCAGTGAAACATCGTTGATAGCTACTAGTTTCTAACCGGTTTCTGAGCATCCCTATTGCAAAGGAGAGTATGCTACTGTTAGGGCTTAACATCTTTGGAGACCTGCAACCAAACAAATCACATGTAATTAGATACACAAGCACTTCTTAGCTACAAACCTGTCCATAAAATACATAATATTTTAGGGACTACTGAAGTCCTCGACAGTAGGCAAGCTATTCGGCAGTATAAACTCCTTAGCGTTCTCTTCGTGGAGCTAAGAGTAGTCCCTCGCGGGTCCTGACGCTAAAACCTAGAGTCAAGATCAAGGACGAACAAGAAAGAAACCATAAGAGGAACGCCAATCCCTTCCTCGACTACCAGATACCGCATACCACAGCACTTCAGGACAGATGAAGCGTGACCAAAATCTCCTGTCCCATAGCCAACATCGCAATAGAAAGCCAGGCAAAGAAACTCCACCGAATGTACAACAGGTCTCTTTTATCTCTCTGCGTTTGTTTTCAACGCAGACTCTACGGACCGCAAATCAAAACCCAGTTAGGAGATAGGTTGACAGTTCAATACCTTGGGAAGGTTGAGTAACAGGCGTGCCGGAGTTGTCACGTTTATGGCCACTCAAGATAGGTACCCCGCTGCTGAATACGTTGCCAGGCAGTGGCTGCGAAATGGGAGTCCCGAAACTATCTTGCTGCACTTGTTGCTGGTACTGCGCTTCTTGCTGCTGCTGGAAGTGGAGCTGCGAGTGGAGCTGCGAATGCATCAGAGGATACGCCTGTTGCTGCAGCAACGAAGGCGCCTCCATTTCTGAACAGAACTTTTGCTATTGTTCGATGGCCGAATCTTCCCCAATTCTTCCCCAAAGGAGCAAAGCAAACCACCGCCCTCTCCCCACACCGAAAAAGCACCCCAAAAAAAAGAAAAAAAAGAAAGTGGACGACAAAGACGAAAAGAGAGAGCAATATTTCTGATGAAGCCGCAGCAAAGAGTGCAATCGAGCAGCAAGTCCACAGCGCTCTTCTCCTCCTCCTCCTCGCTCTGCTTCACGCGCGCTGTTGTCGCTGGCCTGCGACGCGTCGCTCACACCGTGGGTTACTGTCGCGCGCCTTCTTCAATCCTGCCCAAGCGCAGAAAGGCAGCCCCGAAAAATCATTTACACAGAAGATTGGTCTTTACCGTTTCCAACTCCACAGAGCCTCACTCTCTTCTCATCCGACGATTGCCTGTACTACTGTAACCTATGCCATTGGCCTCAACTGACAACTGGTTTACCCAACTAATTTTTCCTGCCAAAACTTTTTTTTAATTTAATTGAATTTCCAATGACCCCAAAAAAACTCAAAATTCAATATCTCCTGCACCCCTTAGTCTGAAAATTTTAAAAATCATCTCATTAAATCCTACTCCCCAAGGAACTGGAACCCGACAGAAAACTGTTTCCTAATCACATATCATCCATCCTTGATGGTGCACTGGTGGGTGCTGGTTCACTGTCGCCCTCCCCCAGGGCTTTCCAACAATACCAATAGTTAGTGGGCCCAAATTCCCCTATAACTTTTAGGTTTGATTTAAATGAATTTATAATTGAAAATTTGTTTAATATTCAATAACTTCAACATTAATGAAAAATCAACTTAGTGCACCCCTACTCTTTAAAGGCTTTCCAAGCTTAACAAGAGTGTGGCAATAGGTGCCATGGTTTGGAAGGTTTCTATATGGCAAACAAAATAAACAAACTATCTTCCTTCTAAAATAGATGATGGAAGATATTTTTCTAAATTACTGAAAATTTGGCCACCTCCATAGGCACAATTTCTCATTCCCTTGAAGTAAGGTGATTACATGAAATATACCACATGAATAAACATTAGGAAACGTTAGGACATGAGAAATCATATTCATGCAAGTGTCACATTGATGAGGAATACTAACCATTGGATCAACACAAGTCTTAATTGTTATGTGGGCATTCACACACGAGACCTTGTGCTTTGCTCTAGCTTTGCATGATGTAATAATGCCCACACAAACATTACCTTCCCCTATATATACATATATGTAAAGCACACCCCCAAAAAAATTATTTGCACATAATTTATGGATATTATATCATTCAAAGGACATTATATCCATGAAGATATGTCCCCAAAAAAAGGAGGGATCTTACATAGATAGAACTTAAATGAGAGATAAATTTTTAAACCGTGCTTTACCAAAATAAGGGTTCACATGACATGTAACTAAACATGGGCCCAATTCTGGTAAAGACTTTTATCTTTGACTTTACTATTCGTAGAGACTTATGAGATTATTTTTTTGTGATACCCATTGGGTATTACGGGAATAAATAAAAAACAAAACCTAGCATTTCAAAAATACTCACAAATTTATTACGTTTTTTTTCAAATGCCTACCATGCACATGTAGAAAAAATTATGGGTTGCAAGGTGCCTTCCAACTATGATACAAAAATCTTGACATCATTTTACAAATTCTCATAAAAATCCTATTGTATTTGTAGTGGACATCTATCTATGAAATAACGTAGTTTGTTTTGTTTTGTTTTTGTACTACGAGATCCACCGAATCGGGGTGCTTCAGATTGTAATCTTGATGTCTTTCGAAAGCTCTTGACGAGGAGGGGTGCATGGGCTTGGTTCCATGACATTTGGACTTGCGGTGCAAAAGTTATTGAATATTGAATTTTTTTTCACTGAAAATTAAATTAAATTCTAACTGAGAATTTCGGAGGAATTCGAATGTGCACTTGGTGTTGTCGGAAAGATCTTGATGAGCAGGATTTAATGGAATTTATTTGGTAAGATTTGGATTCAGAATGTGGGAGATATTGATTGTTAAGTGATTCTTGTCGCTGAAAACTCAAATAAATTCCAAAAAACCAGGCTTTGGAAGGAAAAATCAGTTGAGGACGTGGTGACACTTGGGCCAATAGCACAGATCACACTAGTGGTCATAAAAAAGAAGAAGATTCAAGATGAAGAACATCAATTTTTGCATGAAGGGGGTGCATTCAAGGTGAATTCAACACTTCACATCATAAATATACATTGGTAATAAATAGGATTTGAAACTCATTTTTCCTTGGAGGTTGATGGTAAAAATGAATTTGATTTTTAAAATATTTTTGTTGTCATTATTATGAATGTTGTGCACTAAATGCCCCTTTATGAAAAAACTATTGCTTTTTGCCTTCTTTTATTTGAAAACTACTCTTTTCGCCATAAGTTCATTTAACTTTGTGAATAATCAACATTTAGAGATGAAAAAAATTAAAGAGGGCCCACAAACAAGGTTGCTTTAAAGATAATCTTATTATATCCATGAATTCCAAAGGGATAGTATGCCTACACCATACTAGAATGAAAATAACCTTACTCCTTCAAAATGAGATTGATTGATGTAATATTTCTCCCACTCAAGAGGAATAGGCATAAAAACTTTCCTCCTATGCTTCCTAGGATTTATGCGTTTAGGTTCATAATAAGATTTGCCTTCATGTTTTATGATGGGTAAAACCATGGGTGGGGACATTCCAAATACAAGGGGCCAAAGTTGGACACAACCTTCTCCTAGGTCCCTCCGTTATTTTGAAAATGCCACCTTGGAAATGTACCCTACACATAAAAACTTTTGCACTTTGTAGTAGTATACATGGAGGACACCTTGTATGGACAAATCAAACATCAAATGAACATTTCGAAAAACAAAAGTGCTTTTACAATCATTTTGATTTTTCAAATGTTTTTGTAACCTTTTTTTTTAAACCACATTTTGATACTTACCAACATTGGCTATCATGGTTTTACAATGTTCGTTTTTACAAATTCTTGAATACTAGTGAACAAAAAGGGTTGTGCATAATGCAAATCCATAAAATGGATTTTGGTGAAAGAAATCTACCAAAATCATCATATCTTGAGGTTTAAAAAATGAATTCATTGTATTTAGACAATCACAACAATACTTCACTAGAATATAACAAGTTTCTTGAATTTTTTTATTTACATATTTGACTTGTAGCCAACTTTGGTTAATTTTTCTTGTAAATTATGTAAGTCTGCCTACCTCACCAAATTGAAAAAAAAGCTTGGTGGTCATATGATTTGTATTTGTATTTTCCATTTTTTCAATATAAAATTTAAAATGGTATTACAAAATGAATTTTTATTTTTTCCTTTTAATTTTATGAAACAAAAAAACTATAAGGAAAATAAAATTCCTCCTTGGGAAGAAAAAAGGAAAAAAATGAAGAATAAAGAAAATTGAATAAAAAAGCAAATAAAACGACAAGAAAAGGAAAGAAAGGGGAATTGATCATTTAAATTAAATTTATTATACATAAATATAACATTGAAATAATAACTACCCAACAAGCAATTGGCTCGTAGGTGTGCACACTGTGTAATTGTTAGGCCCATGGTAATTTTCAATGGGTAGTCATAAGGCAACAATCAACTTTTGTTGCATGTGTGTGACGCATAATCCCCTTGTCACATCAATTGAAAAAGAATATTCAAAATAAAACATGTTGGCATTTGGCAAAATTGTCATCTATTCATTAAAGAAGGTTGTTTGTTTGTTTTGTTTGTCACATAGAAATCTCCCGAACAATCACACTGGTACCCCATATGACATTATCGGTATAATTGAAAACCTTTAATGAATCCTTGTGCACTAAAATGGATTCATAATGTTTAAACAAGTAGAGTGTGAGACTTATTCAATATTAAACAATTGTGTTTGGTGGTTATTGCTTCTTGCATTTCTAAAATCAAGGTGTGAGCTTGTTCATATGTTAAATGGTTCCATAGTTCAATTTGTAAACAAAAAATAATCAAGAATTTGTAGCATTGGAGCTTGTTAAGTGATGGATGGATTTGTTTTTTCAAAAAAAATTGTGCATCTTTTTTGTGTTAAAGATTCATTTTTATCTTGATATTCAATTTCAAGTTTCTCAAATATTAACCTACAATGGCTAAGCAAGGATCGTTTCCACAATTAAATTAAAATTCTTTTTTTCTTTTCACCCATTCATCAACAGATTTGTTTTAATCTGCTAAAGGTTCAAATGTTAGTGGAGTTGAAAATTCTTTACAACATTTTAAATCCGAAAGACTTTATTATTTTTTTGTAGGATAATATTTTTTCTTGCTAAGTTAGATGTAGTGACAAAATCATATTTTGCCTTCAAATTCTGAAATATTTTATTGTAATTTATTGATGTCATGATTGGAAAAAAACACCAATTGTTTTAATTCAAATTTTTTAATTACTTGAAATAAAAAAACTTTGTTGAATTTTTTTAAAAAACATTTATTGAAACTCGTTATAAGCTCAACCCAAAATTGTTCAATGTCATTCAAAAAACTAACATGAGAACTTAAGAAAGATGGCTTTTATGCAATAATTATCTATCGACCTAAATTATACCTCCCATTTTTATTAACGTATGAATAGCCATAATAAAACGTCTTTTAAAATCCATGTTTGAAATCAAAATTCATATTCATTTTAATGTATTTGTTATTTTACATTTCCAGGATTCCACCTTAATTGCCACCTATTTGGCATTCATTATAAAATATTATTGCCTAAACTAATGTTTTTGTCATGATGTGTAGTGTCGTGACATACAGAGTCATAAAGGTGTAAATCCATAGTAAACTCTATTAAACAAAAAGACTAAAACCAATCAAAGGTAAAAACTAATCAACCAAAAAAAATTGCATGCACATATATATACAATGCACAAGCGGAAGCTGAGATGAAATTTTCATGTATTAGTAAGTTGCAAAGAAGGAAAGAACATGCAATGTATGTAAATGACGGCCGTGTATTGGCCGCCGTGAACATCTAAAAATCCTATTTGAGTATGGAAAAAACTTTTTGACTATGGAAAAAGCTTTCCCTAACAAAGGAATTTTTTTAAAAACTAAAATGAGAAAGAAAGGTCTTGGCCTTTTATATAGTCACCAACAAGTTGAAACCCTAAGCATCTAATAGCATACAATCACTTAAAACCATACATTAACCCTAAAAGGCATGATGGACATGCCCGTAACCGTCGATCATGCATGAAGCCATGCATACGAGCATGACAATATGTCCTTCCACTTAGATTGTTGACTTAGTATTATCAACAATGGCAACTCTGGTGGCAATGGAAGTTCTCTCATTTGGCACCACCTTTGGAAATGAGTGAGAAACTTTGTGGAGAGAATGGTTATCCACAACGCCTTTGTTGAATAACAAATCCATAAGTGATGTGTTATTAACTCCCTTTTGATATGTGAATGTATCTCAGAGGTAGGAGAGCCCATTAGTTTAGCCATGCTAGAATTAATGACCAGATTATAAATGCGATTTGTAACAGGTGAGCCAAGCGAATGTCTTTCCAAAATGTTGGATGGGACCCCTATAGCATGTGGATTCTGGATTGGTAGAGAACTTGATGTAATGTTTAAGGTGTCCTTTAATATCGCAATTATGTCTTTAGTGCTTAATTTCAAATTTTGAAAACTAAACAACAATGTACTTACAAGTTTTTAAACCACTTCACGCATTTGAAATTAACAATCCATAAACTGATTAGTGGAAAATTGTGTGTTTTCCTGATGTACATGTACTCCTTGGACATGATAATTTGATGCCTTAGTAGCTTGTGGTGTAGTAGTCTCCTCCCCCCTCGCCAACAAGGTGCATTCCTCTTCCATATTGAAAGGACGAAAAGATTTTGGCATGATTGTGCAAACTCCTTTAGCCCTAGTAATAAGACTTGAACCAAATGCGAGTCCATCAGTCCGAATTACCTGCCTAGTGGTAAAAACTCTGGGTGCCACATTAGCCTCTTGTGTCACAAAATAAAAAGAGCAAAAAGAAGTAGCAAATTTTGGTGCAATACTTGAATTGTGTGCACTAAAAAGAACATATTCCCCAACCATGGCATCGTGTGAGAGGCCATAGAACTACCTAGAAAGTCCTGCTCGTGATACTAAACCTTATACAAGTTGGGCATGACTAGTTGGTTGGGAAGATTTTCCTTTTAGATTAGTAAGTTGGGCCCTCAATGATTCAAGTTCATTATACATAATTTGAATTCGAACAACATGGGCTTGAAACACCTTTTTCGTATTAGCATTGTGCTCCTTCTTCTTGGCATTCTTATTGGAATTACCTTTGGTGGGGAAAGCATGAATTAAAGGTTGAGGTGCCTTGGCTTTTGGTTGAGGGGTAGTGGAATATGTTGGTAGATTTTATTGTGATAATCGAAATTTTTTCCATTTCGGGAACTTAGCAAAATAAGCAACTTCATGATGCCTTCTTTCCCACAATAATCACAAAAGAGATCCTCGAAAGGGATGTTGCACTCACTAGCTTTGTGGGTAGGATTGCCACAATAGTTGTAAGAAGGTAAGGTGGGTGCAGTCGAATGCACTGCTTTAGCCCTTGAAGAATGTGATGATTTAGTTGGCGCAGCTGGTGGAGGTTGAGACCTTGAGCGTGATGGAGGCCTCATAGTATTGGCCTCATGGTGTGCATGAGCCAATCCCATCTTTTCAGAAATGGTGTACTCATCTAACAAAGTGTACGAGTCTCCAAATTCTATAAAAACTTCTTGCAAAACCCATGCATGGAGTGTCGGAGTACCTTCCAAAGAACGAAGATATCGATGGGCAACTTCCAGGTCCATGATGCTCTGAGTATCCTCTTTAAGCTTGAGAAACCTCCTGTAAAACATCTTGAAGGTTTCCTCTTTTAACCGAAAGAAAGTGGTGAAATGTAAAAAAAAATTCAGAACTTTTAATCGAAAATTCTAGCTCAAGAATTTGAAAGAATTCCTCCTCTAGATCATCAAAAGTTGGTGCATTTCTGGTGGGAGGAACGTTTGTGGTAATAACAATGTGTTGTTGAGAAGAAAAAATTATTAAAGTAGGTATCGAATTTGGATAATTGGGCACATTCCCATGATGTGCATGGCAACTTGCAGTGCAACTTGAGAGGCGATGGTGATGGTTGTGGCTTATTAGGGATTTGAATGATGCCCAAAATCCTCGGAGAATGTTGTTTGTAAACATCCAATGCCTCATAGTGCACATAACGGGCCAGTTGTTTGAATGCAAATGCTTCGGTGTAATTAGTGTCATACTTGAATTCCAATTCACAAACCACTATTGAGAAAATTGCCTTGAATTACCTCAAAGAAATGGTACCTGGCCTTTCGCTGAACTTCTTGATTTCTCCAGAGAAATTATAGGCCTCCATGGTGTATATTAATGTTGAGGTCACAACTTGGAACGAAATATACGGTGTTGGTGTGAAAGCAAGTGCAGAAACAGGCGTACCCCATTGATTAATCCCTTCAAACATACTTTGATGTATCGTTGATGTAGTGTGTCGCAACCCTAACCTTGAGCTTGCGACCAAAGCAAGGGTTTGCAAGGTTGCGAACCGAAAAGGAAGTCCCAGAGTGAAGGCAAGTGTGAAGGAATGAACCCTCACACTCCCAAGGGAGCTCCCACTTTGGGAGTTTGGAGTCTCGTTAGACTCCTAAATTTTTAGAGAGCAATTGCAAAGGTCAAAACCTAATGGATTGAACATTTTTTTATACCATTGGAAAGCTATCGCAATGCAAATGTCTAAAATGGGCTTACATGACCCATTTGGACATTTAAAATACAAATTATGGTCAAAAAAAAGGTCAGGATTCAAATTGTCAATTTGACTTCCGACCACTAAAAGTCAGGAATCACCTTATTTCCGTGCGTGAAGGTGGTGTGCGACATACCATTGAAAAAAAATTCGACAAGGGTTACAACTTTTCTTTAGACTTCATTTCCATCGGAGGTTTACATGCAAAGTTATGGCCCCCCCCAAAGTCACGAGAATCTTACTTGTTGGAATTTTTGGACTCCCACTTGGGAGTCCTGGGACGAAATGCCATTTGGATGTGGGCCTCGTGGAGAGGCACAAAGTATACTATAAGGGGGAAGGTGGTGGCTTTCCCTAATTCTGGGTCGTGCTAAATCTTGTGAATCCGAGTTTGTTTTGCCTTGTCCTAACATCAAAAATGCTCCAACTATGCACTAACCACTTTGTGTTTGGTTTTGTGTAGGTCCATGTGAGTAGTTGATGATTGTCACTTTTCTTAGTCCCATCCCGGAACTCCAACATGCCCCTTTACCCCCAAAGTGTTGCGAGCTAAGGAACGTGCCCCAATTCCTTGCTCTTTCGTTGTTTTCAGTTTAAGCTCACATTTGAGTCCATTAAGGACCTTGGGAATGCGTCATAGTGTAACTTCAACCTGAATTCCTTGTAGGAGTTATACTAGATCACGGTGGTGCTATAGACACTTGATGGTACTATCGCAAAGATCATGAGCTCAAAGAAATCGATTCAAAGGATTGTGTGTTACTTCATAACTGATACATGGGTTTTGGCTAAGTGGTAGTACTCTCATCATCTGAGGACATGGATGGATAAAATTGTCATCGAACGGAATGGAACTCTGGTTGGACAGAATGAACTATCATCGAATGAAACTGAATTATCATCAGATGGAATGGAACTCACATCAGACAAAACGGAACTGATGTTAAAGGAAATAGAAATGTTGTCAAATGGAACAAAATTGACATTAGGCAAAACGAAATTGATGTCGGACAAAACGGAACTAATGTCAAACAAAATAAAACTATTGTCAAACGGAACAAAATTGATGTCGGGCGAAATGAAATTGATGTCAGTTGGAACAGAATTATTGTGAGACAAAAGTTGGATGAATGTTGGACAAAAATCTGACAAAAGTCGAACGAATGTGGAACAAAAATCTAACAAAAGTTGAACGAACGTCGAATGGAAATCCGACAAAAGTTTAATGGATGTTGAATGAAAATTTGACAAAAGTTTGACGAACATTCGACAAAAGTTCAACAAAATTCCAATGGACATTCGACCGAAATTCGACGAAAGTTCAACAAAAATCCAATGGACGTTCGACCAAAATTTAATGAAAGTTCAACAAAAATCCAATGGACGTTCGACCAAAATTCAACGAAAGTTTGACGGACATTCAACCGAAATTCGACGAAAGTCGGACATACGTTCGACCGAAATTCGATGAAAATTCGACATACGTTTGACCGAAATTTGACGAAAATCCAAAAGATGTTCGACCGAAATTTGACGAAAGTCCAACTAATGTTTAACGATGTGGCGGCCAGTAACTGTGACGGACAACACTACAAAATGACCATGAACTTCGCAGCGATAGTGGGCAACAACGCGATGAACACCGCACTACAACTCATAATGTTGCAAATCTCCAATGTGTAATGATGGCGTGAAGAAAAAATTTATTTTTTTACTTGACTCTGGCAGGTTCAAAACCTCATGTGTCTCTACGTGCATGCAAAAGAAACAGATAGAAAGAAAGAGGAAACCTTGAAACCTGATCTATTCCAAGGTACATCATAGCCCTTGTTAGTCTCGCTCTTCTTAGCTCCTCCGTTCTTGGCTATGTTGGTTGGCAGAGGTGTAATAGCACAAGGTTTGTTTGACAATAGCTATAACAACATTAGCAACAACATGAGCACCAAGAATAACACCAACAACAAAAACACCAGTAAAAAGAACTGAAGAACTCAAAGCCAAAAGAAATCTATCGCTTTCAACATTAAGCAACAGAGAAAAGTTTTTCTAGAATTATGTTGCAAAGAAGGAAAGAACATGTAATGTATGTAAATGATGGGCGTGTAATGGTCACCGTGAACATCTAAAAATGTTATCTAAATATGGATGAAACTTTTTTACTATGGAGGAAGTTTTCCCTGACAAAGGAATTCGAAAAAAATTAAAAGGAAAAGGGAAAGGCTTGGCCTTTTATACAGCTGCCAACAAGTTAATACCTTAAGCACCTAATAACATATAGTCATCTCAAAACATACAATAACCCTACAAACGTACATTAACCTTAAAATGCATGATGGGCATGCTTGGAACTAGCTGTCATGCATGAGGCCATGCATATGGGCATGACACTTTGCAACAGTAGTGATTATTCAAAAGCCCAATAATCAAAAATAACGATGACACAATAATATACACATATTACAAAGGGGAGGTGTGCAAATTGCCAAAATTATAAGGATCCAAATTCCCACCCACCTTTTGAGGGAGCACCTAGTAAGAAAAAGCCAACCATTTTGTTGTTGCGTTAAAGAAATTGGTTAAATCTACATAAAACATTTTGAATGGCATCTTAGATCTTCCCCCTTATATACCTCCTATAAAAAATCATATATATCATACATACTTTTTGAAAGAATGAAAAATGATAAAACCTTCCCCCCAACCTCCCACTTTTAATGGCTAGGTGTATGGAAAAGGATTGAGTTGAAGCACATTTATTTTGTGAATGCCTTTCTATGAAATTGTTAGTTGTTACCCTCGCAAAAAAAACACTAGGAATTATTTTTTTATTTTATTGTTCGTGATACCCATAATAAGATGGACAAAATTTCTTAGAGCAAAAATGTTCATCAAAGCAATAATTTTACTTTTCAACATGTTTCAATATTTGGCAAGTAAAAATTATAGTAGATCAAGTGCTTTTCAAATACATTAGAGTTTTTTTGCCAATATTATACAAATTAACAACCTTTTCCCTCCTAGGCCTCATGACATATGTATGTTTAAATCTATGATAAACTTTTCATCTTTTTCTCATGTTGTAAGGAGGGGTAAAGCCTCAAGGTTAGGGGTTTCAAAATTAATTTTTTTTATTAAAAAAATTTGTTGATAAATTGATTGCCATGTACTGTACAAAAAATAATTGATTATTTGAAAGGCTTGATAGTTTGTATAAGTAAGTCTGCCACAATGTGGTAGGTATTGCGATTGTACCTAAGTAAAAAACCATTGCTAGTCATTTGGACTTCTACTATAAGAGGCATAACAAACAAACAATTCAAAGAAATTCTTTGTAATTTTAGGTTGCTCTTTTAAGATAATTGCACATGGGACTTTAAGTTCTTTTGCAAGCTACTTCTTTTGAAGTTTATTCTTTATGGACCTTTTTTTTCTTATACACACATATTTTTTCAAAATAAAATTGTGTATTTACAAATTTATTTTGAAGCATGTAGATGGGTGCATGACATGTGGCATCTAACATGTAATTAAACCAACAACCATAAAATAAATAAAAGAAAAAATTATTTTGCAAACGCCAAAATGTTTATAAATACCCAAAATTTTGGAAGGGTCTAAATAGTGGCCCTTGTCCTATACTAAAAAACCATAATGCACTTGGTGGGCTATCTCCCAAATATGGTGGGAATTACATTGGCAAGATAGCAAAATTATATCATGTTTTATGACGGGTAACCCCTTGGTAGTAGGACGTTACCTTTTATGTAAATCCCTCGATGGGGATTGCCCCCCACATGTAGAAAGTTTACAACCTTGTTAGTAGTCTCCCACCTATTTGCAGTCCTCGTTTCAATTAAATGAATGGGTGAAAATCCTTTAAAGTGTACCCACTATGAAAAAAAGAAATGTTTTGCAATTGGCCTTGCAATTCAATTTTTGAATTGCAAAGGACATTTGCAACTCATTGTATTTACACGCCGTGAGTGCTAACAAACAAGTTGCATGAATTACAAAGTTGTTATTCACCATATATACAGTGCAACTCAATTGTAACTCATTACAACTCAATTGCAACTCAATTAAAATAACTCATTACAACTCAATTGCAACTCCATTATAAATGTACCCATGGTGTCATGTCGATGTCATTAATTATCATCCATCTATTAAAATTTGACACATGGCATTATGAAAGTTTTTTTACATAAAATTATTATTTTTGAAATATTGATCTCCACCATCCATTATGATGATTAATGATGGTCCAAGATTATGACACATGGCATATTAATTGTATTTTGGAAAAAAAACATATTAATAGGTAGGTAGGTTGTTCATAGTCATAGACATGTAGGTTGGTAGGTTCTAAAACCTACATACCTATGTATTTATCTAGGACTTACTTACTTACCTACCTACATAAATAGGTAGAAAATTAGGACCTACTTACTTACTTAGGTAGGTAAGTAGGTAGGAAAACACAAGATTATGTGTACTAAAAAATAGCCATGAAATTTTTTTATTTTATGTTTTGCTTTTAGGTTAAACTTTTTAGAGCTCATCCCATAATGGCACATGTATTTTAATGTATGAATATAAGAAAACAAACCTTCTTTATATAATTTATAATATGGGATTCAAATATAAAGCATATGGGTTAAATTTTTTTAGTTGTTCATTAGTTGTAAATTGAATTACAATTATAACATTTAAGCATTCAAGGCATGTCAGATCCAAGGGCAGGGCTCCATCGTTTTTAGTGTCCTAACAAAACTTGAACCCCTTTTAATGGTGCATCTGGTGCACTAAAAATCATCAGAAATGGAATAGAATTGAAAAAATTATGGCCTTTCAAAATAAAAAGGGTCAAGAATTCAAAAAAACAAATCACGAAATGTTAGAAAGGCTGGTTCCTAAACACCTAGAAAAATCATTGTATGTTGATTTGTTGCTATTAAAGTTCAAATATGATTTATAGAACTTCAAATGGCGCTCCTATAACACTTTAAAACATTTTAAATGAATACAAAATAAGAAAGTTATGAGGTTTGAAAGTAGGAGGTGTACAAAAAACAAAAAAATAAAAACATGTTTTATAAGTTGAAAACTTATTTCTCTTATTATTTTTTCAATACTCATTTTCCTTTACATTTTGATGATTTTTAGAACTTGAGGTAATGCTCCCATAACATTTTAAATCACCCAAAATGAAACACATATGATGAAAATAAAAATAACTAATGAATATGTATCCTTATTAAGTTATAAGTAGTTGTATTATAATCATAACATAGTTGAACAATAGTACTTTAGTATTAGCCCACTAATGGCCATATGAATTATATTAATGATAATCATAATTGATAATTAGTTGCAAATGTTTCCCATAATGGGTGGTGAAAATGTTGACACGTGGCATGATCACATGTATGTACATTGTACATTAGTTGCACCATAATTGTTGTTTTAATGACATATTTACAATAATTATAAAATAGTTGCCACATGCAATTAAAATGTAATTCCTGAAAAAATCAAACATCGTTGACTACAAATGTATGTATGATGTGTATAAATTACCATATAGAAGACCCATTTTCAACTCACTTGCAACTATAATATAACTAACTAATTTTTTAATGTGATAATTTATTTATGAATATATCGTATTTTTGAAGGGATAGTTACATAATAGTTATATATGAGTTTATTTTTGAGTTTTAGTTGTAAAGTAATGTGGTTTTGACATATGCGATTTTTGATAGTGACCACACATGATGGAAAGGCCTTAGTCTTTAATATAGTCATTTTTATTCTATATTTTGATCCCCATAAAAAGTTAAAAGTTGTCAATTGTTTCAAAATGACTATATTTTAAACCATTAAAATTTTAAATTCCATCATAATCATCCATAAATGTGTTTTTACATGGTAAAAAAGGGACTAGGTAAAAAAGATAGAAAAAGTTGACATTGTGACAAGGTTTTGATACACTTGAAAGAATTTGGACTCGAATGGGGTTGGAAAAGAATACATAACTAAAACTTGGATGTGAAAGATAAATATTGTATTAACAAAAAAATCTTTATTATTTCACATTGGGTTTCCTCTTTATATTGTTTTCCCATTCTTACTATTACATATAACAACTCTAACCATGCTTAGTTTGTGACATTGCAAATTAAAATTGGATAAAGAAAAATTAAAACATATAAATTTAGTTTGTATATCAATGATAGGTTATATGTAGTAAGGTCTCCATCCATAGGTTATACATGCCCTTACATAAATTTTATTAAAGTACATAGGCATGTCATTTAATGTTATCGCAATTGCCTAGTATCAATGTTGGTATTAGAGACCCAAATAAATTGGTATGACCTCATATAATACTAGCCTTATGCTAGTTTTTATACCAATTTTAGTATCAAATGTATACCTACCTCATACTAGTTGAACATTAGTGTAGAACCCAATATTAGGTGCAAGGATACCATGTAAGTTTGGAAAAGGACCCATTACCAAGAGCAAGCTAGTATTTTAATAGTTGACACCAAACTGACATTAGTCCTAGCCAAACTATACAAGCCTTTACATATTTGTAAGGTCCCGACTAAGGTGTCATCATACTTTTAAAGGTTATCAAGTTCTCAAAAGGACATATCATTTAAACCATTTTCAATACCTCCACCCAATAGCCTTTTGGTCTGTTAACCTACTAGCCTTGACATGTTCTTCAAGTCCAAAAAGGGATTATATAGGCCATAAATTTCTAACAATTTGTGGTTTTTTTTTAGTCCATAAGAAATTTGAAAATTTTTATTTTCCTTTTGTTTTTAGGTCTTTTTCTTGTTCACTTCTTCTAAACATTTATGGCTACTCCACCAAATAAGTACATCTAAACACAAACATTGGCTTGCTTGGTTGCTTGCTCTTTTGTTTTCTTGAATTACTTTGGATGAAATTTTGTAAAATAAAACATGGTTAAACATTTTAGGGCTTGGAAAAGCTCACATGTTACCAAGCCATTCCGTAATATGAAATGACTATTTATTTCTCTGCAATTAATGACCTATCCTTACAGTGTAACTCAACACATGTGAAACACAAATCATCATGTTCCTTTTCAGTGTCATTATGAATATACTAAAATGCAATAAATAAATCTTGTATTAAAACTTTTAAAAAATAAAATGTAATGGACATTAGATATCAAAATTATTATTAACAAAGGCATGGTGTTTAAGAAAGTACGTGCAAATAAATCTTTGAAGAAATCAAGTGAGAATTTTAAATTTTTTTTGTTATTATAAATGTGATTTGAGTTTTTTTT